>CM040396.1:108057369-108522369 GCA_022702515.1 Ilyophis sp. 1 JC-2022
TGATATAATTTATTTTATGCCACAGTAAAAAAAAGATTAAATGCAGACACTGTTGACTAGAGCTCTTGTCATTCTGTTTTCAGTTGATACCTGAGGGATATTTGAGCAAGGTCATGTTCCCATATGAACAACTGTGGTTTTCCTTCAGCCTTTGATGATAATTAGAGGGTTGTGGAATCTCACCTTGCACTGTGTGAAAACAAAAGAAAAAAAACCTTCTGTTGGATTCAAACTGACGCAGAAGTCAGAGTTCCTGTACACATCACCCACCGTCATGCAAAGGAAACACTTTCCCACAGCCGCTCACTAATCCTTACAGACGCTTTGCTGTGGCGACACCAACTCCTGTCTTACGTCTTTTCAGTTATGGAACACAAAGGATTAGAGTAATGCACTCATCTGACATGTCTGTGTGTGTTCCCTGTTTATTTCACCAACGTTCAGATGTGCCACAAAATTTGAAGGGCAACGGTTATCCTTAAGAGTTCTTGGTGCATATGTATACACTTCCTGTAAAGGAGGAAGTGACTAACACAGAAATTACTATTGAGTATCGTACAGTACTATGTACCTCATAATAGTGCATTTTGAGCTAACTAGTTGATCGCTATGATTGGTGTAAATTCTCATATTGTCATAAAGCATACCTTTTCTCTTATTCATTATTAATTTCTGAGGAGATTCTGGCCAGCTTGGCATTGATATCAGTATTTTAGGTGAATTGTGAAAAGAAAGGTTTTGTGAATTCTCGTGATGCATAAAAGCATTTTTTCTTGTTCTTAAATAAGGTCCCCCTATAGTCTCTGAAGAGGAGTTGTCCAGCTTGGCACTGATAAGCCCCTCCAGGAATGGCCAATACTCTGGGTCAAGGGTCAAAGCGCTGATTCAAATCCTGCAGCACCAACTGGACCAGCAGGAGTTGGTGAAAGAATTCATGGTACTTGCACATACCCATTACACTACAGGCTATATCCGCTTAGCCAACCGCATCACCCAGAGTAACCTGTGCCTTTTAGCGGTTAATGTGTACAGTTGAGCGTTTAGGTCAGCAATGTGTGTGAAATTCCCTGGCTAAGGCAGGGGGTTTTCAACTGGTTTTGATCCAGGGACCCCCAACCCAGGTTCAAAGGCATCCTGGGGATCATAAGTTAAAAAGTTATTATTATAATTTTTTTATTTTAAAAAAAATCCCAAATCTATACAGTGAGCACTATAATTAATTTGACAATGACACATTTTTTATTATTTTGGTTCAGTACTCTAGCACTTTGCGTTTGAAAGGATACAGTGACAATGAGGTTGAAGTGCAGACTGCTTTAATTTGAGGGTATTTTCATCCATATCGGATGAACCGTTTAGAAATGATAGAACCTTTTATACATAGTCTGTACTTCAACCTCATTGTCATTGTATCCTTTCAAACGCAAAGTGCTAGAGTACAGAACCAAAATAACAAAAAATGTGTCACTGTCCAATCAATTATGGTGCTCACTGCATATAGTCCCTGCATATCAAGTCTGGTCAGGGACCCCCTACAGTACTTTCAATTAACCCCCCCTCCCCCCTGTTAAAACCCCAGGCTCTAGGGACCCTCAACACCATCCCCATCTTTTATCCAAACCCAGAACCCAGGTCTGGTATAATCAGGACGTCGTTCAAGCAGAGCTCTGGCTTCCTTTCACATGCTGCCGATATGCTCGTGCAGTTTGTAGAATGTGTATCCAAACCAAACACGTTTATGGTCCCCAAAAAGCCCTCTTTATTGGGGGGAATTAGAAGCCGGTGGCGCGGGGAAACGTCCTGAACGGCCCCCTCTTGGCCAGTGATGCAGGGGAGCGGGCGCCGTAAAGGACCAATACCAGCGGAGGTCAGCGTGTCTTCGCTCTTTACGGCCCTCGGCTCCGAGGCTGTTTACCGGCTCTCGTTTACAGCTCTGCAGCACTTCGAGCCGCGAGATAAAGCCTCTCACACCGCTGCCATTTTGTTACTGGTGGGGAGGGGGGCAGAGAGAAAGGGGGCCGTATGGAGTTAATTATCTAAAACGGGAATATCGTGATTAACCCACAGAATGTCTTATTCTTTCCCCCTCAGGCACTGGAACATTTGAAACCCTCTGACAACTGCCTCATCGGAAAGGCACCCGAAAACCGGGAGAAGAATCGATACCGGGATATCCTGCCTTGTAAGTCACCTTTAAAACCATAACAATACGTCACTGGAAGAGACGGCCGCCAACAGCTTCGCTCCTTATACCTTAATCCGTCATTTCTTTTGGTTTCTTTATTTAAGGTATTCCTCTTTACCGCTTGTAAACTTTTGAGTGTCACGCAAGAGAGGCTTAAGCGAGAGCCTATTCCACTGTTGATAAAACACGGAACGCAGAGCTGAATTGTTTAGTCTAGGCAGCGCGGGACCTTGGCTCGCGGAAAAGACAAGGACATCATTGTGGCCGCTGACGCGTTAGCGTGCTAGCAGCATAGCGCCCAGGCCTCCGTGCAGCACGGCCGATTAAACAAAACGCATCCCGTTACGCGCTCACACACTGCTCCTATTACGCATTGAATTACACGACTCTGGTGCACATGACCCTTCCTACTTAAGAATTTTACGGTAAAGTTACGTCTTTATCCTTGGTGCTTTGGCAGGACCCGGACGCTACACAAATGATCCAGCTTCCATAGCAACCAAAGGGATTCCATTTATACACATTAATTGTTTGACATGGAGGTGAAGGGGAGGTTTGTTGAACCACAGAAGCCACTACAGAAGAAAGGGTTCCAAAAGGCTCCTCTGTGTCTCCATAGAGGAACCCCATCAAGTTCAAGGGTTCTTCCGGGATCTGGGAGCTTTCACACTTTTCACACCTACCATAGAGGGTTCCACAAATAACTAAAAAGGGTTCCCTTATGGAGCCAAGTCAAAAGAACCTTTTTTTCCCTGAGAGTGTAATTGAATCAGGTAAAAACCGTATGAGAGTGTGGAGCTGTAGCAGGCTGTGTGCTGGCCAAGGGGGACCCAGAAGAAGATCACCACCCTCCTCTTCATCACTTAACACCTCACTCACTCACCCCTAGGCCTGTGGCTCAGTCTGCTGCTGCTACGGCTCATTTTTCCAGAACATTCTACCCCCAGAAGAAATCAGTTTTTTTTAAAACATTTTTTATTGTATCCACTCACTAATGGAAAGCGTATTCATTGGGTACCCCCTGAAAGCAGGAGCGTATTCATTGGGTACCCCCTGAAAGCAGGAGCGTATTCATTGGGTACCCCCTGAAAGCAGGAGCGTATTCATTGGGTACCCCCTGAAAGCAGGAGCGTATTCATTGGGTACCCCCTGAAAGCAGGAGCGTATTCATTGGGTACCCCCTGAAAGCAGCACAAGTTTGCATTGTTTTCTGCTTAAATCAGCCACACTGCGCGCCAGTTAAATATCTGCCAACCACCCCATAAAAAGCATAACTACCCCAAATCTAATTCTGACCAGTAATTTGGAAATGTCACTTTTTATTCTCCATTAAGAAACCACACAGGGACTCTATTGCAATAATGAAAACAATAATGTTCTTGAGAGGCGGCACGGTGGTGCAGTGGTTAGCACTGTCGCCTTACAGCAAGTAGGTACCGAGTTCGAATCCCGGCCGAGGGCCTTTCTGTGTGGAGTTTGCATGTTCTCCCCGTGTCAGCGTGGGTTTCCTCCGGGTACTCCGGTTTCCTCCCACAGTCCAAAAACATGCAGGTTAGGCTAATTGGAGACTCTAAATTGCCCATAGGTATGTGTGAGTGCTCTGTGATGGATTGGCAGCCTGTCCAGGGTGTATTCCTGCCTCTCGCCCAATGCATGCTGGGATAGGCTCCAGCACCCCCCCGTGACCCTGAATAGGAATAAGCGGGTTGATGGATGATGATGATAATGTTCTTGAATGAGTAAATATGGGACACTTAAATATAAATACATATGTCACACAAATAATAATATTCTTGATATACAAAGACTATCCCCAGATGGAGTCAATTATTCTTTTGTGACCTTGCGTTCGATGAGAATAAAAAAGACGGATTAATCATTCTTTTGTGACCTTGCGTTCGATGAGAATAAAAAAGACGGATTAATCAACTTCAGGTGAAGGAAAACACTCATTGGAAGGTTTTTATGTTTCAGTAAACCGCTGAGATACTGGATGTAATTGATCCTGATTGATCAGGAAATAGTACCCTAAATGGCAGAGGGTTTTAGTATGTCATTAGCGCACTCATCATTTCCTGCTGACCTGTTAGCCTCAGCAATGCTCTGGAACTGAAATATTGCGCTGCAGCAAAAAAACAAACAACGGCTGTAAACAAAATGGCTGCCGACTGCCATTTAAGAGAATAAGAAGGAAGTGCACCTAAGAACAGATTAACGATCAGTATTCCATTCAACCAACATCAAAAGTCCTGATTCTAGATCTGCCATGGGGACGTCAACTGCATGGGATTACCTAACTGAACTTAACAGGGAAACTAGACATTTTCTGATTAGATTAGACACCCCTGCTTTAGCCCGGTGGTTCTCAAAATCGGGGGACCCTCATGTACGCAGGGGTTTCATCCCAACCACAATTGCAATCCCAGAATTTCACTCAACTATGCTCTTCATGTTTTGAGGGATTATTTACCCTCTTAAACCACATTTATGTCAGAAATGGCAATATGCACGGCATAAAGAGTAAAGGTTAGGGTAATGTTCAGTAACTCCACCCTTCCCTCGGCCCCACAGATGACAGAACGCGGGTCTCGGTCGGGGAAGCTCAGGAGTACATAAACGCCAGCTACGTCCACATGCAGGTGGGGACGGACGAGTTCTTCTACATCTCCTCCCAGGGCCCGCTGCCCGGCACGCAGGACTGCTTCTGGCAGATGGTGTGGGAGAGTCGCTCCGATGTCATCGCCATGATGACCCGGGAGGTGGAGCGCGGCCGGGTCAAGTGCCACAAGTACTGGCCCGAGAGCCCGGACGCCCCCCTGGACACTGCCCGGTACCAGCTGGTTCTGGACAACTTCCAGACCCAGGACTACTTCCACATAAAAATCATCAAAATGGTGGAGAAGGAGGTGAGGGAGCCGAGGAATAGGATAGTCATGACACCACCTTACTGATAGAAAATAGAGTCAGCCAATTACAAAGTACTTTGGCAAAAACCAGTGGAACAACATCGCTGGTGACTGGTGGTTACTTTCTGGCCAAACCTCCTGGTTCCTGTGGGTATTAGGCAGAAAGTAGCCCGGCGATATCTACAAGTCAACATCCGTGTTGTGCAATGGGTTATTACCCATGTACTCTGTGATTGGTGGAGCTCTTCTATGTTTTCTACCGAAGAAGTTAAATAAATCATGACCGTCTTATCCCTGTTTGACGATCCATAGCGTGTGGCATTTTCAAGCAGTGACATCAACCTTTCTGGTGTGAATGACAGGTGTGACATCTACTTCTCAGGTGTGACAGACAGGTGTGACATCTACCTCTCAGGTGTGAATGACAAGTGTGACATCTACCGCTCAGGTGTGAATGACAGGTGTGATATCTACCTCTCAGGTGTGAATGACAAGTGTGACATCTACCGCTCAGGTGTGAATGACAGGTGTGACATCTACCGCTCAGGTGTGAATGACAAGTGTGACATCTTCCCTTTGAGGTGTGAATGACAGGTGTGACATCAACCTCTCAGGTGTGAATGACAGGTGTGATATCTACCTCTCAGGTGTGAATGACAATGAAGGAACTGCTCCTGAAAGCCTTGTTTACCTGTCGTGGCATTCCTCTAAGGATCCGCATCCAGGGTGGCATATGATGTTAGATCATTCCAACAAACGTCTAATTAAAACAAAATGTGCGTTTGAATGCTTTATGAATACTCAGCACATGCTGGAACATAAATATGATTAGTCTTTGAGGAATTAGAAGTGGCTCGACATCAAAGCAAGCCAAGGAAACAGATTCTGCTCAGATAAGACCTTAGATTACATACAAGAGGGAGTTTTACAGGATATTAAAGACATTAAAGTAAGACATTGAGAGAGGGAGAATTAAAGAGTAGAGGAAATATTGAGGTAGTGTTTACAGAGATGTGCTGGGGTCGGTAGGAATGAATGCATGAACTATGACAGTGTTATGTTAATCTAAGCCTAAAACTGGTGTCTATCAGTATCAAAGCATAAAATTGGAATAGAAGGGGTGTAGCCGCGATGACCAAGCTAGGCCGCCTTGCTTAGGCACCACCTATTTTTTGAGCCAGTGCCAATACATGAACATATTTCAAATTCATGAATTTGTCATGAAGTCTATCCCAGGATATAGTCGCTAAAGAACATTACATTTGGAGGAACATTTGAAATATTTGAACGTTTCCGCAGTGCCGTGTAGGGCAGTGCCGTGTAGGGCTGTGCTTGGGCCTAACAGGTACACTTTGGCCCCTTTCAGACCGGGGACACGCACTTTGTGAAGCACCTGAAGTTCACCACCTGGCCGGACCACGGCACGCCACACAGCTCAGTGCAGCTGGTGCGTTTCATCCGCTACATGCGGGCTGTCCACTCCAGGGGACCCATCACTGTGCACTGCAGCGCTGGGATTGGCCGTGCCGGCGTACTCATCTGCACTGACGTCATCCTGGGACTCATCGAGAGAGACCTGAGCGTGAGCCCCATACTGCCCCGCCCAATGTCTCACCTGGGGACCTCTGTCTGTCTGTCTGTCCCTGCCTCATCTTGGGACCTCTGTCTGTCCTCCCTGACTCACCCACAGGTCCTTCCACAGATGGGGAAAATTACACTAAAATTTACTTTGTTACCGAAGACAAAATACCTCCAAAATAAACTAAATCTGTAAACTTCAATCAAAATGGAGGTATAGATTAATCAAAATGGAGGTATAGATTGATCAAAATGGAGGTATAGATTAATCAAAATGGAGGTATAGATTGATCAAAATGGAGGTATAGATTAATCAAAATGGAGGTATAGATTGATCAAAATGGAGGTATAGATGAATCAAAATGGAGGTATAGATGAATCAAAATGGAGGTATAGATTGCCTTGCAGGTGTCACAAAGTTGTAAACCGTACAAAGAAATGGCGAGCAACCCGTCTTACACCTGAAATGTATACATGCAAATACAGGGGGTTCCCCAAAGCCAGGTGAGAAAAGTAGCCAGCTAGGGGTGTTGGGTGCAGGGAGAGAAATTGTTCCGATGACATCATTTATGGCTTAAAGAAATGAAAAGCCAAGAACCTGAATGGATCGCAGATTAACATGCTCGTCGCGTTGTTGAGCCAATCGTCTAGCTCGACTTTTATTCCCCTCAGTTTTGAGTAAGTAATGGTGGCTCTATCTAAAAGTACCTGGACAAACAGAGTAGGCCCTTTAACCCACAGCCGGCGCTTGGGGGAACGCCTTGCAAATATACATACAGTGTATGTCCAATGTATGTATTTGATATACTGGCACACGCCTGGATATAACCCCTGTTTGTGTCTCTCCACAGATAAACGTGAGCGATATAGTGAAGGAGATGAGGCTCCAGAGATACGGGATGATACAAACACAGGTACTGTTCTCAGCAGGATAAAATACTGCTCAACCGTAATTCACAAACCAGCTCGGCCACAATCCGCTGTGGAAATACAGCACAATAAATTTATACGGAAGGATTTTTCATCTCCCAACCCTGGTAATCACTCGCCGTTCGTGTGTACGCTCAGCAGCCATCCTTAACACTCCCGGAGTTAATACTCCCTGCTAGCTGCTAATTAAACATGTAATTCCCCATTTAAACGAGGTTTAATTAGGCATGCAAGGGGCCTCCTCAGCTCACGTCACCACAGGAAGCGCTTGATCTTCTTCCCTTCCTTCCTCTAAATATGATGTATGAGCCCGAATAAATCCCACAGACAGCGACCCCAATAATGGCATTCCCATTCCCTCTCATTCCCAGGAACAGTACCTCTTCTGTTACAAAGTGTGGTTGGAAGTCCTACAGAGCATCCTGCTTCTTCACGGTAACCGCTGGCAACAGGAGAAGCCCCTGTGAATCCCATCCCATCCATCAACCACAAACATTGCACCCCAGTTCCCAAGGAGGAAGAGACTATATATTTTGTAGGCATATATCTACTTGTATGTTTTTTTTTTTGCCGTTTGATATTGAGGTAGATGTGGCTGTGCACATCTGCAGAGGTTGACTTTCTTTGTATGGTTGCTTGGTTTTAAATCTGTAATAGTGAGCAGACGTGTGGTACGTAGCGCCCTAGTGTGCACTGATTTGTGTACTGGTGTACAGTGTTTGAACCAGAATGCTGATTTCATAGCCTTCTGGGACTTGTAGTCATCCTGCCTTGAAAGTTTAGTTGGAAAGAAATTTGTAATTTGAATTCTAAAATCTACTATTTTTGTTTTGTTGTTCAATTACCCTGTGAGTTTAAATGTATCCAGTTTATTTTTTACCTTTCATTCACGGCAATCATTTAAAATATTTTATATTTATTTTTTTTGGTACTACGTAACACTGTGCAGTTTTGTGGTAGGTAATGGTAATTAAGGTAAAGCAAGGTAATTAAGATCATTTAAAGACTTAAATATATAAAACTGGTGATCATCAGGGGATTTAAGTGCTTTTTAATTCACAAGAAGATTGTAAAGAGGTTTTCTGAACAGGGAAAGCTTAGTAGCACTTTTGTTGGCTCTTTTTGTTGTTTATTTTTGCAGAAACATTTGTTAACTCTCTCCGTGGATGCTGTCTGTAGATGATATAACGGCCATCAAAGAGAGGACAAATAATGTGCCTTACAAGCTAACAAATTGTCTGCACCTTTTTGGATAAGTTGCCATAGCAACAGAGGTAAAGGCATTAATATAGATGATAAAGCAGAGAACTATAGCGGCATCAACAAGCCACTCAAACAGGTTTGATGGCTAATGCTAACCAAAGCCCATCGAGAGAGAAACCCTCGCCAACTCCAATGACTGCAATGTAACGGAAAGTGCAATGGCATTCTTTGAGCAACAGGGGGCAGTGCTGAGGCACTGCTAAACAGAGTAGAATGTAGAAAAAATACATGGAGGTGAATGGAGCTAAATGCTATAAAATTATCATCACAGTCGATTTCAAATATTTTCGCGGAACTGGATTATTACTGGCAATGTTACACGGCCTAATGCTTATAATTAATGCATAATTATAAGTCGACATGGAATCGATGGTTGTGTTATGATCTCACTTTCAAAACATTTCCACTAGCATTGATGCTACGCAATGTTGATGAGTTCGCCGGTTCATGAATATTCATTACCGGCGGCTCTTCAGTCAATGGTAGCCAACTAGCCAGTAGCTCTCGCTTGCTCAGTAAAACCATATATTCTCTAGAAGCTTCTAGAAGATTCTTGTTAAAACCAGATTGTCTATAAGATATAAGGTGACGTACCGCTGGTAGCTACTAGCTAGTATTTTGTTCGTCCACATAGTTGTCATTCTTGTGCTGTTATTACCGAACAATTTCAGCTAGCTGTGGGCCGTCCATCTTGTTTTTGAGTCTCACGTCCAAAGTGGTAATGAATATTCATGACAAAAATAGCAAAAAGTTGTTTTTTTCCTAAACGGTTCAAGATTTCATTCATCTAAAGTGTGTAGAAAAGCAAATTTTTTTATCTGCTGTCTGCAAACTTTCTCCAACTTACAATAATCTCTTATAGATTTGGGTTTCTGGGAAAATCTTCCATTGACCCGCATTCATTCTCCTCTGTTTACTCCTTGGAGTGGACATCCAATGTAATTGACATTTCATGCTCAGATCACTTGGGATCATCGATAATCATCAAGCGACATCAGTTATGGTTCCAAAAATATATAGGCTAACTTTTAAAGATAAAATTCAGGGACTCAATTTGAGGTTATGACAGACGTTTTTGGTGGCACTGGCCATAATCAAACAATTTCACTTTCAAATATGTTTTATAGACTTGTATGGGGTAGTGCTATTATCTTGTGCTAGCTACAGGTTTCTTCATCATACGGCCTAATAGAGCTCCATCAATAAAAGCTAACAAGCTAGCACTCAGTCACTGTAAGTTTCACCACTTCTGCAGTGAAGTAAAAACAAGAAATGTTTCTGTGAGAAATGAACCATCTTGTGTACAAAGTGCTCTCTACGTCCCTACTGTAACTCTAAAACACTGCTCTCTACGTCCCTACTGTAACTCTAAATCACTGCTCTCTACGTCCCTACTGTAACTCTAAAACACTGCTCTCTATGTCCCTACTGTAACTCTAAAACACTGCTCTCTACGTCCCTACTGTAACTATAAATCACTGCTCTCTACGTCCCTACTGTAACTCTAAAACACTGCTCTCTACGTCCCTACTATAACTCTAAATCACTGCTCTCTACGTCCCTACTGTAACTATAAATCACTGCTCTCTACGTCCCTACTGTAACTCTAAAACACTGCTCTCTACGTCCCTACTATAACTCTAAATCACTGCTCTCTATGTCCCTACTATAACTCTAAATCACCTCTCTCTACGTCCCTACTATAACTCTAAAACACTGCTCTCTACGTCCATACTATAAATCTAAAACACTGCTCTCTACGTCCCTACTATAACTCTAAATCACTGCTCTCTACATCCCTACTCTAACTCTAAATCACTGCTCTCTATTTCCCTACTATAACTCTAAAACACTGCTCTCTACGTCCCTACTATAACTCTAAATCACTGCTCTCTACGTCCCTACTATAACCCTAAATCACTGCTCTCTACGTCCCTACTATAACTCTAAATCACTGCTCTCTACATCCCTACTATAACTCTAAAACACTGCTCTCTACATCCCTACTATAACTCTAAAACACTGCTCTCTACATCCATACTATAACGAAATCACTGCTCTCTACGTCCCTACTATAACTCTAAATCACCGCTCTCTACGTCCCTACTATAACTCTAAATCACCGCTCTCTACGTCCCTACTATAACTCTAAAACACTGCTCTCTACGTCCCTACTATAACTCTAAATCACCACTCTCTACGTCCCTACTATAACCCTAAATCACTGCTCTCTACGTCCCTCCTATAACTCTAAATCACTGCTCTCTACATCCCTACTATAACTCTAAAACACTGCTCTCTACATCCCTACTATAACTCTAAAACACTGCTCTCTACATCCCTACTATAACTCTAAATCACTGCTCTCTACGTCCCTACTATAACTCTATATCACTGCTTTCTACGTCCCTACTATAACTATAAATCACTGCTCTCTACATCCCTACTATAACTCTAAAACACTGCTCTCTAGGTCCCTACTATAACTCTAAATCACTGCTCTCTACGTCCCTACTATAACTCTAAATCACTGCTCTCTACATCCATACTATAACTCTAAAACACTGCTCTCTACATCCCTACTATAACTCTAAAACACTGCTCTCTACATCCCTACTATAACTCTAAATCACTGCTCTCTACATCCCTACTATAACTCTAAATCACTGCTCTCTACATCCCTACTATAACTCTAAAACACTGCTCTCTACATCCCTACTATAACTCTAAAACACTGCTCTCTACATCCCTACTATAACTCTAAATCACTGCTCTCTACGTCCCTACTATAACTAAATCACTGCTCTCTACGTCCCTACTATAACTCTAAATCACCGCTCTCTACGTCCCTACTATAACTCTAAAACACTGCTCTCTACGTCCCTACTATAACTCTAAATCACTGCTCTCTACGTCCCTACTATAACTCTAAATCACTGCTCTCTACGTCCCTACTATAACTCTAAAACACTGCTCTCTACGTCCCTACTATAACTCTAAATCACTGCTCTCTACGAACCTACTATAACCCTAAATCACTGCTCTCTACGTCCCTACTATAACTCTAAATCACTGCTCTCTACATCCCTACTATAACTCTAAAACACTGCTCTCTACATCCCTACTATAACTCTAAAACACTGCTCTCTACATCCCTACTATAACTCTAAAACACTGCTCTCTACATCCCTACTATAACTCTAAAACACTGCTCTCTACATCCCTACTATAACTCTAAAACACTGCTCTCTACATCCCTACTATAACTCTAAATCACTGCTCTCTACATCCCTACTATAACTCTAAAATACTGCTCTCTACATCCCTACTATAACTCTAAATCACTGCTCTCTACATCCCTACTATAACTCTAAAACACTGCTCTCTACATCCCTACTATAACTCTAAAACACTGCTTTCTACATCCCTACTATAACTCTAAAACACTGCTCTCTACATCCCTACTATAACTCTAAATCACTGCTCTCTACATCCCTACTATAACTCTAAAATACTGCTCTCTACATCCCTACTATAACTCTAAATCACTGCTCTCTACATCCCTACAATAACTCTAAAACAATGCTCTCTACGTCCCTACTATAACTCTAAATCACTGCTTTTATATTTCATTGTCAGCTGTTAATGAACTGCTTCTTCACCAGAGGTGGAAAATCCATGAAAATCCAAAGTCATCCCCAGTATTTTGTTCCAATCCCCTGCTGGATTTTGATAATTAGCCAGGGAAAACCAGGGAAAACCAGCCAGGAGGTAGAACCAATTAGTGAAATGAGCTGGCTGAGTTCATGGGTGGAAGAAATACACGGCAAGACTTTTCATATCTGACCCCTGGACTTTCCTCTTAGTTCTTCACAGGGATTTAGCATTACTTTATGTATTAAAAGGTCCAATTGTGTACAGCACAATTGAAGAGTGTTTTTCCAAAACTCACTCAGCCCACTTTTACCAATTTTTGTTTATTTTAAATTGGTGAAGTGTTTTGCATGTGAAAAAATCACATTTGTATACATAAATCCCTAAAAATATTAGCATCAAAGCAAAAAAAACTGCAATTATCTAACCATTTATCAGAAAAATTATACCCATCTTGACAAATATGGTTTATCAAAACTGGACTGAGGTTTGGGAAAACACTCAATTCAACTCTTCTCTACTTCATGCACATGTCTGATGAATAATCGCCTTTCCCAGTACGCTGTGGGACCGACCGCATTCTCAAGAGCGTGTGAATATTCTCTCCTTCATGTATATGTTATGAATATGACAGATTTATTATTAAACTGATTGTTCTGATATTTGAGCTGTACTGTACTTCCTAATGCACTGTACACACTCTGGACTACACAGGGCTCTCATGTTCATCTGAAATATGAGTCAGTCCAACTGTTTTTCCTTTTATTCAAACATTATGAAATACATTTTCCCTCCATAATTTAATTTCCTCTCCTATATGTAGTGTAATTTAGGTGTAGGACATCTAGTCTGAATGTTAAGGTGATTATAGTAACGTCACAAGGAGGCTATTCGATACAGCCACTCACTATAAGCGCTATTGTAATCGCTTTGATTGTTTAAGCACATTTGAGATGCTGCTAAAGGCCTGTAATGATGCCTGTAGGGTACAGGCATGGCTAGCACAGCAAGTGTGCTTTCCTGTAGCAGGGAACACCTGGGAGGTACAGTATATGTGGAATAAATTATGAGAGAAAGGGTTATGGAAACATATTGTAAAACTGACCACAATTCTCTCCTCAAAATGTACAGAGATTGACCTTGTCGCTGGGATTTGAATACCACACGCTGGTTTCTTCTAAATGCTATGATTGTTCACTGAGGTGACCTGTGAAGGATGTTTAAAATTCTGGAATAAAAAAAAACTAATTCACCCTCTAGCCCTCACCCCTACTCCAGTTCCCCTCCGACACTTCGCCCAAAGAGGGAACCTCCACCGGGTAAACCACGAGTCACCTGACATACAATACACATGTACAGAGCCGGTTTTTGGCATAGGCAGTATAGGCAAATGCTAAGGGCGCCACCACCCAGAGGGGGCGCAACAAATGGGGGGGGGGAAAAAAAGTTTCGCTTTTTAAAAAATTAATAATAATTTTTGACTAATACTACTAGTTAACACTGTTATTTCGAAATATTAAATAACCCCACAACAACCAGCGTAGCTCTATAGCATAGCCTATTAAATAATAATAATTTCTTAGTTCATGTCACCCCGCCCCCCTCCAGCCAGGCAATTAGACTTTACCTGCGCTCCCTCTCTGGGCAATGGTAAAGTGTGGCTATCTGACGTGACCCTCGCATTATATGCTATCAACATGTCGAAAAGACCAAAGCTGTCCGGTGCTCAGGGAAGGAAAAGAAGGAAAGAAGAGGAGGAACAACGTGAAAAGGGCAGAGGTACAGTAACGTTAATGTGATGAAATGAATTGTCTAGTGCTCTCTGACTTTAGGCGCATCCTGCCCCGGTACCGGGGGCACTTGGGTTGAAGTAGAGTCACTTTATAGAGAGAGTAGCGACAACTAACGATTTGACGCCATTTTGAGTGCATTCAGTGCGGAGCCGCCGTATGGCGCTAGTGCATTGAACCGTGTATTCCATTATGTTCTCTATGTATGAGAGATGGGAATGGTCTTTTCCATGTTGATAATGAACAAATTATGTGAAGATGACAAAATAGAAGATTTATGACAACTAAGAGCCATATGATAAAGAATAAAATCACAGAGCTGGTTGTGATTTAACAGTCACAGACATTTAGAACTAGGGATGTGCGCGTTTAGTCGACTAGCCCATTAAACGTTGCTACCCTCGCTAGTCGGCACCAGAAATGCTAGTCGGTTAAACTTACTATTTTATTAATGTACACATTTAAATTACATATTGACATAATTTGCACTGAAATTTCATGTTTCATGGTCAAATGTTGCTTTATAAAAAAACTAGAATCCGTTACTAATGTTAACAACGCCGGATTAAAAAAAAAAAAATTTAAAACTAAGGAAAAAAACAAAACGCATTAGCCTGTTCGCCCTGCAAATTAAACCAGCGAGGTGGAAAGAGTAAGTAGGCCTATCCAATAAAACTAATCTAATGTCACGTCGATCAGTAGGCCTAATTGTTATTTTTTTGTGTTCCTATTATTGGTAGCTTTTCTGATGACCGATTATTATTTTTTACTGTATTTGCTATGCGATCGCGTTCACCCAATGAAAATGCCATTGTAATAATCAGGCACGTTTCCTAAAAATGTTTTGTTACGTTGAATATTGTTTTCAATAAATGTTATTTGTTAACTTTTATTTAGTGAGTTGTCATGTTTTGTAGGATAATGTGCAATGTTCATAATGCAAGGCGCAAAGTGCCACACATTTCAGCGGCATTTAAAATACGATTTGGTTATTGAAGAATGTGATTAACGGTTTCAAATGGCTCTTATAATATATGCAATATTTTTTCGGACAATGTTTAACTTTATAGATTAAATTGTGCTAAATTTTGACTGTTTTCTGAGCGGCATTTAAAATACGATTTGGTTATTGAAGAATGTGATTAACGGTTTCAAATGACTCTTATAATATACGCAATATTTTTTCGGACAATGTTTAACTTTATAGATTAAATTGTGCTCAATTTTGACTGTTCTCTAAGCTCAAGCTCACCAAAACGTACCTGAGATCTACTATGGTCAGTGGTGGATTAACCCTATAAGCAAAATAAGCACGTGCTTAGGGCATCAAGGGAAGGAGGGGCACCTCAGAAATTTTTCATAGCCGAATTTACCATTTAAATTATTAAATTAATTAAATTTATAGCCATTTTCAAAATGTAATGAATTTTCGATAAATAACATTTTATTTAATGGTTTATTATTGTTTATATTTTGAATTACAAACGTATGGGGGCACCAAAAAATTTTAGTGCTTAGGGCCTCTAAGGGTCTTAATCCGGCCCTGACTATGGTGCAAGAACGTCTCAGTGGACTTTCCATCATAAGCATAAATCATGTGGTCTCAAAACAGTTGTCTTATGATGATGTCATAGATGACTTTGCTGCAAGAAAGGTTAGGAAAGTAAGACTGTAGGTAAAGTGAGCTTGATGAGGGGGCTTCTAAGTCTGTTACAAGTCGAAGCCTTGTGCTTGTGTGCCTTTTGTGTTTGTGTGCAATTATTTGTGTGCAATTATTTCTTTCTTTATTTTACTTTATTTTACTAAGTTAATTGTAATTATATTTTACCTTACTTTATTTATGGCAGTAGGCTACTGGTTTCTTTAATATATATATTAAAGATAATATATTGTAAATATCTATAATAATAATGTCACTTGTTCACTGTTTTGATGTTAACTGTTTGATTTTGTGGGTTATTTTCAGTAAAAGAAAAATGTGAAAACAAAAGTGTGAGTGCATGTATTGGTAGTGAATAAACTGTGATGCAAGGGGGCGCCAGATAAAATCCTGCCTAGGGCAGCCAATTGGTCAGAGCCGGCCCTGCACATGTACATATGTAAACCTACACACATACATATGTAACACATGTAAACTTACACATGTACAAGTACGTCAAACCATCACTCTGCTGCCAGATATGCAATAGATATAGATGGATCACTTTAAGGGTTGTTTCTCCTGACAAAGTTTCCTATTGAACTCAGGAGAGTCAGGAGAAGAAACCCTTCAAGTTATCCATCCATATCTACTGTATTTCTGGCAGCAGAGTGATGGTTTGAGGCTTTGATATGTCAGACCCTTGGTGACTTAGAGCCATTTAGCCAACCATGTGTTCCATCCTGTTCCAGTGTAATTTACAGCTAAATCTAGTTCCACCCCCCAATTCCCATAGAGATCCATTCAAATGCATAGAGGTTATAGTATCGCTCGTAAGAGTATCAGAAAATAAGATATCAAGAGTCTTTTGATGGTTTTGGGTCACAGACTTCAGGAACTCATGGTAAGCAAAGGATATGTGACTAAGTATTCAAAATTATTACTTTATTCTACATTATGTTAAACTGTCCAATATTTTTTGATGCCCAAAATCGGGGGGACTATGTGCAAAAGGTTCTATAATTTCTACAAACATGCAAGGATGATACAATGGGAAGAAAACTTCTCAAGAAATGTCACATTACACGTAGAAAATGTGTTTACCACATAGACAGGTGCCACCAATCACAGTATATTGTGTTTACCACATAGACAAGTGCCACCAATCACAGTACATGTTGCTGACAAACAACGTTACAAGAACGATGCCAAATGGTATTCTCTCTGGCTACTTCTTGGCTCATACCCAAAGAAAGTTAGGAAGTGTAGCTATCGTATGGTTTGATATTGGTTAATAAGGCTTACAGCTACAGGGGCCTGCTGGACGGCTCATCCTGGAACTCATGGACAGCTCAGTCTGTATCTCAGTGGTTCCACTGCTTTTTGAACTGGGGGTGGGGTGGGGGGGTGTTAAAAGGCTCCGTGAAAGGTCATGGGAATACAGACCTGATCTTTTTATATGCTGCCAACAGATTAAGTTCCAAAGCTTGCATAGCAACAGACTATCAATGATTTAAATCTAGCTGATAGAATCACCTTCTTCAACGGTTTCTGTCTCGCATTCATCACCTGTTCCTAGAAAGTTCCCTCTCAAACTGATTAGGCAATGTTCCTGCTATTGTCCAAGTCCCCCTTATCGAAAAAAAAGTCAGGCTTGCCAGGGAAAACCAGTGCATACATTACTGCTAACCTCCCTTGTGGTCATTTTTATCATTCCCAGAATTTTTCCAAAATGTAATTTTTGTTTTAAATCTATAAAGTTTTTAAAAATGTTTTTAGCTAGATGGTGTGTCCCTGGGTCAGGTTGTGGCCTTGTGGTATTGAGGGCAGGGCTCTGGAGCTTGACGCACTTCAGCGCATGACCCTGAGCGTATCACATTTTACCGCCAAACTCATGGCACGAGTCAGAGGGTCTACTTGAGTTTAACTGCAGAGTAAACAGTGTTTCAGAACGACCCTTGACCTTTGTGACACTATGGAAAGGCCTTGCCGTAACTTTCATGAGTAGGCAAGTATTAATAGGCCTTGTCAGAACCGGGAAGTGAAGCCTTACCCAGCATCCTTTGCAATAAAACTTTTGAAATACAATGAGCCTAACGTGTAGCTTACTCCCTTTTTCTAAAACGGAATACTTTACCCTTTGCAAACATACTATAATGTCATCCTTCATCGAGGTAGATTTTGACCAATGACACTCGGATGGTCAAGTACAGGGATGGGCAAGGAGGGTCTAATCCACTTCTGGATTTTTAGACTTCTTCTGCTCTTAATTATTTAATTAGCTCAAAATTATCTGGTATTTTTGCTACATTCCGTGATATAAACTACAGCTGATGAATGTTCTTGTGCCTGTATTGTAGCATTTTATTGCAACCTACAAGTGAATCGATGTTTGATGTACAGTATATTACTAATTACCTGATTGAGCAAGGGTAACTGGGGGCAGAAAAAACCCTGTATACACACTGGCCCTCCAGGACTGGAGTTAAACCTGCATACACACCAGCCCTCCAGGACTGGAGTTAAACCTGCATACACACCGGCCCCCCAGGACTGGAGTTAAACCTGCATACACACCGACCCTCCAGGACTGGAGTTAAACCTGCATACACACCAGCCCTCCAGGACTGGAGTTAAACCTGCATACACACCGGCCCCCCAGGACTGGAGTTAAACCTGCATACACACCGGCCCTCCAGGACTGGAGTTAAACCTGCATACACACTGGCCCCCCAGGACTGGAGTTAAACCTGCATACACACCGGCCCTCCAGGACTGGAGTTAAACCTGCATACACACCGGCCCCCCAGGACTGGAGTTTAAACCTGCATACACACCGGCCCTCCAGGACTGGAGTTAAACCTGCATACACACCGGCCCTCCAGGACTGGAGTTAAACCTGCATACACACTGGCCCTCCAAGACTGGAGTTAAAACTGCATACACACTGGCCCTCCAGGACTAGTATACGGATTAATAGACACCTTCTTGTGAAGGAGATTCCGTCCTCAAACAGTTACCACCTTACCTCACAGTACAATGGCTCCTAGGTTTTTCTGGGAGTCCAAACGACCCATCTGGTCTGCATTTGCTCTCGTATTCACTTGCAAATAAGCCCAAATGTTTTCAATTAGCCGAGGCCCATAATGGTGCTTTGTGTCCTGGGCAGAGCGCTTGCGTTTTGGGGGTAACGTTGCTAGGCTGTTGGGGTGACTCTGGCCCCACCGTGTTCCTTGTGAGCATGCGAGCTCCGCACCGAGCGATCTGGAGAAGCGCTGCCGTCGTACAGCTTCCCCGGCGTCAGGGAGCACAGCGATAATCCATCTTTACTGACGAGTCTCGCTCTGAGAATGGCTGCCCACAGACGCAGTAAAAACGAGACGAGACCGAATACTCTCATTTAGCTGGAGGCGCAGCGCAGTGGACACATTCAAGTGGTAAATCCATTTGGAGGAGCCGGTTTTGAAGGCCAGTGATTTACGAGCCCACGGAAAGCGCAGGAAATGACCTCACAGCTTCCTTGTAAATCCACTGCTGGGATCATCGCACAGCACAGACATGAGTTTTCTTCTTTTTTTTCTTTTTTCTTTTTTTTACAGAAGTAAAAATAGCGCACACATAATAGCCTTCTGCCCCATCCCTACCCCCCAACCACACACAAACACACTCACACACACTCACACACACTCACAGATACACCAAGTTGAGAAAAGCAAGACAGTTTACCAGGGATTGCGGTAAGGCAGCTGCAAGTACTTTTTCTGCTGAAAAAATGTTAAATGCAAATTTTGTTCACAGCGATTATGTGCAATCCAGAACATCACGTTTTTTTTTTAAAAAGCCAATTGGTACCTTAATGTTAATTTTAGAGCCATTTCCTTATGAAAGTTGCTGTGTTTAAGTGTTAAGTGGCTCTGCTGCCATTATAAATAGACTGAGGCCCTATTTTCAGTGAAAGAGCCTGGAATTCATCCCCTTCTTGGGGCGGGACACTGCAACAAGGACAAAAGCATCTAATGATCATATTATCCTCTGGAGACCCAGCGGGGAAAAAAAGTATTTTAATATTTGAAGTCTTGGATGACAAAAAACAAGTTGCAGTGAAAATGTTTCTAAAAATATTATTTCATTTATTTTTATTGAATGTCCCTTGTAGTGTAGGTTTTGGCATAGTAGAATATATGGTTATTGAGATTAAGACCAGAGATGTGTGTGTTAGCTTCCCGGTGTGTCCTGTGTGTGTTAGCGTTAGCTTCCCAGTGTGTTATGTGTGTGTTAGCTTTCTGGTGTGTGATGTGTGTGTTAGCTTCCTGTTGTGTCCTGTGTGTGTTAGCGTCCCAGTGTGTTAACTTTCTGGTGTATGATGTGTGTGTTAGCTTCCCGGTGTGTGATGTGTGTGTTAGCTTCCCAGTGTGTTATGTGTGTGTTAGCTTCCTGGTGTGTGATGTGTGTGTTAGCTTCCTGTTGTGTCCTGTGTGTGTTAGCTTCCCGGTGTGTCCTGTGTGTGTTAGCTTCCTGGTGTATGATGTGTGTGTTAGCTTCCCAGTGTGTCCTGTGTGTGTTAGCTTCCTGTTGTGTCCTGTGTGTGTTAGCTTCCCGGTGTGTGATGTGTGTGTTAGCTTCCCGGTGTGTGATGTGTGTGTTAGCTTCCCAGTGTGTGATGTGTGTGTTAGCTTCCCGGTGTGTTATACGTGTGTTAGCTGCCCCGTGTGTGTTAGCTGTATGATGTGTGTGTTAGCTGTGTGATCTGTCTCTTGTGAATTTGTAAGTTTTAGGACTTTTTCATTTTTATTTTTGAATTTGTGAATTGCAAGTGTGAGGCTCACACACACACACACACACACACACACTGACAGGAGTTGTGTTATCTGTCCCTTGTGAAATCCTCTAAGGTGAGTGTGATGCTCAGACATGAGTAACAACCCCCCCACTGATAGGAGGTGCGTTCTGCTCACTCACCTCCTCCCGCCTGCATTCCTCCTCGTCACCAGGACAACAGCTCAGAACACCGGCTCGGGGCAAGAGGCACAACTGAAATGTGTGTTGTGCCGATTAATAACCGTGAAACACTTTTACATTGGCAAACAAAGTCTATTTAGCATGCATTCCCTTGTTTAATTTGACTAATTTTCCTTAATTTGCTGCACAACATGTGGCTGAGCTCCAAAACCTGCACGGTTTCCTGGTATAAAAGTTCACACAAGTTCAGCAGCCGAGTTGGTTTCCCTCTGCTTTAAGAAATGAGGCTCATAGTTTTTAAACTAGGGCCTACAGCAAGGATGAATATTTTCTGCATTTCTCTCCACTGCAAGTGATGGTTACTGACACTGTTTTGCAGATAACCACCCCATCACCCCCACCAGCTTCAGGTACAATGTGTGACCGGATCCATGCTTCAGATACACGTTTCAAAATTAGATTTTTGAGTTTTTCCATCTCATGTTAAAATACAGGCTCAAAGCCGCCGCGGTAGTACAGCAGTAAAAGCGTAGACTTTCAGTCGGTGCAGTTGTACTCCGAGGATCGGGATCGCGCCTCTGGTCCTGCCAGATCCGAGCATGGCCGGTTACCAAAATTGGGAAAAAAATTGAAAAAAAATCTGAAATAAATTTTTACAAAATTATTCAGTACAGACTCAGGCCTACAATACTATGTCTCTGGAGATATGACTGCTTGAATATTCATATTTAATTTCTGGAGATATGACTGTTTGAATATTAATATTTCTGGAGATATGACTGTTTGAAAATTAATATTTCTGGAGATATGACTGTTTGAAAATTAATATTTCTGGAGATATGACTGTTTGAATATTCATATTTCTGGAGATATGACTGTTTGAATATTATGTTTTTGCAAAAGACAGTTCTGAGAAAATTGTCTTTAAAGATTTTGTGGTGAATTCCTTTCGACACATTCAGACGTCATTGACCCTGTGTGTATTTCATATAGCCTTCAGATAGGAGCATTCTAATGAAGGCCACACCTCTTCCATAGGATGCTGACTAACACAAACCCTATGAAACAAACTCTTTCAGCTGCAATTACACGTTATTTTACAGCAGTTCACCGCACAAGTTCTCTCAGTGGAATGTGTGATACTTTCCGGTGAAAAGTCAAACAGAGAGGACAAGTTCTCCCGTGCCCTGTGCGGGATTAAGAAGACGGGGATTGTGGGTAATAGAAACACAAAAGGCCGTGTCCGTGCGGGAGGGGGTCAGAAATCTGAACGGGAGGCCGGGGGCGAGAGCGAGAGCCCGCTCTGTAGCGGCGACGGCGGGGTGCTTGTGTTTGTTTTTGGACGCTGTTCTTTGTGTGAGGCCCCTGTGGGCCGGGCTCAGATGGAGTTCGGCACAGAGAGGCCTTTCATGGCTTCTGAATGACGGGGTACACCACAGGTCTCGAAAAGCCAAGAATAGCCAATTATGATTCGTCTTTCTTGCTAGTTTCGCTTCTAATTATCTTGTACTCCTGGGGGGGAGAAGGGGGGTTTCTTGGGAAATTGGGTGTCCGTACCACTGTACCGCGAACTTGTGCTGTGTCTCAGTGATCTTCCCGCTGGCTGGCGTGACATACAATAAACTTTTACCATTTCTAGTAACGTGTTTGTTGTGTTGGCGAGTTCCTGCATCGCGTCCTGACTTGGGTTACGAGGAAAGAAGCCGGATCCTGGATCCTAACAGTGGATTTGCATTTGTTTGTGTCACTTTTAGAGTGTGTGGGGGTGGCACTGGGGTCGCCATTAAAAATAAAATCACCTCTCGTCGTCACCAAGACTGAGGTTTAAATCAAGACATCGGCCTACATATCGCTAACAGTGTGGGGGTGTTGATGGGGCTCACAGAAACGTGGTTGCCAGGTCCGTGGAGTTTTTCTGTTGAAGGTCTGAGGTAAATATCTGTGAGGTTAATGGGTTTGTTGTTGAAGCCCGGCACCTCTTGTTTCTGAAATGACTTTGTTATACGTCAGCGGCTTTTCTTCGTGCTACTGGGGAGGGCAGGGGGTGGGGGAGATATCCAGAGCGGGGATCCTAGCAGGACAGTGGTATTACAGCCGAATGATTGATTGTGCTGTATTTGCATGATTGCAATTAGTGGGGAGGATTGGACCGTAAAGAGACCCTGATGGGTCTTAATGCACCACTCAGTGGATTTACCATCAATCCCTATTTCATTAGAGGCAAAACCGCTGCCCCAATTAGGGGAATAAAACCTATAGCCTATAGAGAGCCTATAGCCATACAACAGCAGGCCGGCCAGTGTGTGTGTGTGTGTGTGTGTGTGTGTGTCTACATGTGTGTGTGTACGTGTCTGTGTGTGTGTGCGTGTGTGTCAGGGTGTGTGTGTGTCTGTGTGTGTATGTGTGTGTGTGCGCGCGTGTGTGTGTGTGTGTTTGTGTATGTGTGTGTGTGTGCGTGCGTGCGTGTGTGTGTGTCTTTGTGTGTGTGTGTGTGTGCGTATGTGTGTGCGTGTGCGTGTGTGTGTATGTGTGTGCGTGTGTATGTGTGTGTATGTGTGTGTGTGTGTGTGTGTGCGTGTGTGTGTGTGTGTGTATGTGGAAGGATCTCTCTTGCCCTTCCCTCCTTTGTTTCTGCATTGAGATTCTGTCTTAGAGAGGGAAACTGCTGCTGAATGAGTAAATGTTGGCTCTGAGGTCGGGCACTTATTTTCCCAGATTAGTTTGCGGATGATGGAGATGAAGCCAAGGTTTGGAGAGCCAGGTGTGACGCAGTGACTGTGGGAAAAGCCTACAGCGTTCCTGCTGAACAAACAGGGGCGGGGCCAGTGAAGTCCCGCCCATTTCTGCAGCCCTGAACAAATGGGGGCGGGGCCAATGAAGTCCCGCCATTTCCTGTTTTGGGGAAGCCAGAGCTACCATGACAGGAGACCCAGACACAGAAAGGGCATCACACAGGCCTTTTCCACTGCCTTATCTTACACTGCCTTATCTTACACTTCCTTATCTTCCACTGTGTTACGTTTGCGGTAAGGACCCAGACGCAGACCACAGGATCAGGCAAAAGGCGTAGTTTAATAATACAGGGGTCAAGCCAGGAGATCAGACATCAGGGAGGTACAGGAACGACATGCAAAGGGGCAATCAAGGGCAATCCAAAAGGTCAGGCAGTACCAGGGGACAAGGCAGGAGAATCGTCGACAAACAGGTGTGATCAAAACCGGCAAACAAACAGAGCAGATAAGGGCTAATCAAAAGAATCGTCGGGCAAAGGGTATCTTCCGAAGCATAAACAGATCTCTGGCTTTAAAACAAGTAGCAGGCACAGGAAAAGTAAATCAACATTCTGACACAGACTGGAGGTAACACAGGGCTTAAATGCACATGGTACAAATGACACAAAGGGAATCAGGTGTGTGAAAGGGCGGGGATCCAAACGAGACAATTGAAAAACATTTGGGAACAATGAAACAATCACGGAGACAACTAGGGAAAACGTGGACTGGATTCCAAACATACACACGATAACAGATGACCTGGAGTTTCAGGAAATCGTGCATAGATTAAGAGGACAGGGAGAGAAGATCAGATGCAGCTGAGAGTGATTAGCAAGGACAGAACAGCGTGAAAATGTGCGCTCTAATATATTAGTGAGATTAGTAACTATACACACCCCTGCCGTTAGTACGATTAGTAGTAATATACAAATTAGTCTGTTAGTGGAGTTAGTAGATCTAATCTATCGTTAGTATGTTAGTGGTAATTAGTAAATCTAAGTGCACAGAGATAGGTGCGAAGCAAGAGGGAACCCGAACACCAATGAGATCACCCGAATGGTACAGAGACGTAAACAGGGAGTGCCAGATCATAAGTAAACAAGCAGACAAAGGACAACTAGGAAAAACCGGAAAAATAAACAAGCCAGATACAAACTAAGAGTAAACAATACATACAAACTGGGAATGAATAACAAAAATAAAATAAGAATACAAATAACACACAAAACTCAGATCCTTACACACTGCCTTATCTTCCACTGCCTTATCTTACACTGCCTTATCTTACACTGCCTTATCTTACACTGTCTTATCTTACACTGCCTTATCTTACACTGCCTTATCTTACACTGCCTTATCTTACACTGCCTTATCTTACACTGCCTTATCTTTCACTGCCTTATCTTACACTGCCTTATCTTACACTGCCTTATCTTACACTGCCTTATCTTACACTGCCTTATCTTACACTGCCTTATCTTACACTGCCTTATCTTACACTGCCTTATCTTACACTGCCTTATCTTACACTGCCTTATCTTACACTGCCTTATCTTTCACTGCCTTATCTTACACTGCCTTATCTTACACTGCCTTATCTTCCACTGCCT
Source organism: Ilyophis sp. 1 JC-2022 (assembly GCA_022702515.1). Taxonomy (NCBI): domain Eukaryota; kingdom Metazoa; phylum Chordata; class Actinopteri; order Anguilliformes; family Synaphobranchidae; genus Ilyophis; species Ilyophis sp. 1 JC-2022. The sequence goes on from CM040396.1 coordinate 108,082,658, forward strand.
TATCTTACACTGCCTTATCTTACACTGTCTTATCTTACACTGTCTTATCTTACACTGCCTTATCTTACACTGTCTTATCTTACACTGTCTTATCTTACACTGTCTTATCTTACACTGCCTTATCTTACACTGCCTTATCTTACACTGCCTTATCTTCCACTGCCTTATCTTACACTGCCTTATCTTACACTGCCTTATCTTACACTGCCTTATCTTTCACTGCCTTATCTTTCACTGCCTTATCTTTCACTGCCTTATCTTACACTGCCTTATCTTACACTGCCTTATCTTACACTGCCTTATCTTACACTGCCTTATCTTCCACTGCCTTATCTTCCACTGCCTTATCTTCCACTGCCTTATCTTACACTGCCTTATCTTCCACTGCCTTATCTTACACTGCCTTATCTTACACTGCCTTATCTTACACTGCCTTATCTTTCACTGCCTTATCTTACACTGCCTTATCTTCCACTGCCTTATCTTACACTGCCTTATCTTACACTGCCTTATCTTACACTGCCTTATCTTACACTGCCTTATCTTACACTGCCTTATCTTCCACTGCCTTATCTTCCACTGCCTTATCTTACACTGCCTTATCTTCCACTGCCTTATCTTCCACTGCCTTATCTTACACTGCCTTATCTTACACTGCCTTATCTTACACTGCCTTATCTTACACTGCCTTATCTTCCACTGCCTTATCTTCCACTGCCTTATCTTTCACTGCCTTATCTTTCACTGCCTTATCTTTCACTGCCTTATCTTACACTGCCTTATCTTACACTGCCTTATCTTACACTGCCTTATCTTCCACTGCCTTATCTTCCACTGCCTTATCTTACACTGCCTTATCTTCCACTGCCTTATCTTACACTGCCTTATCTTACACTGCCTTATCTTACACTGCCTTATCTTACACTGCCTTATCTTCCACTGCCTTATCTTCCACTGCCTTATCTTACACTGCCTTATCTTACACTGCCTTATCTTACACTGCCTTATCTTCCACTGCCTTATCTTACACTGCCTTATCTTCCACTGCCTTATCTTCCACTGCCTTATCTTACACTGCCTTATCTTACACTGCCTTATCTTACACTGCCTTATCTTACACTGCCTTATCTTCCACTGCCTTATCTTACACTGCCTTATCTTACACTGCCTTATCTTTCACTGCCTTATCTTACACTGCCTTATCTTACACTGAAGCTGCTCATAGAAGCTCTTTATTAAGAAATAGAATGAAACTGAAAAATGACATTTTATGCAGGCGGGTTAAATTCAATATGTTTATTTCTACACATTAGTATTTTAAACAGGCAAACAGTGGAAGCAAATGGACCCAACAGCGTGACAAAACTACACCAGACGTTGAATGTATTACAGCAATGGAAAATGGTACAGAACTTATTCGTAGATTATTTTATTAAAAAGCCTCGCCAAAATGTATCGTCAATGTGCACAGTTGTATACAACTCCTCCAAATATATAAAACAAATAAAAATATTGGCCTTAAAAAATCGGACCTTAAACTAAGTGGAGACAATGAGTCACCAGATTTTGTATCCATGAGCAATGTTTATTTCATTTTATTTTATTTTTTCAACCCCCAGTCTATCTTCCGGAGTGCAAGAGGAACTTTCCACTGAGTAATTATAATTAGCCTACTATTCATTCTTCCAGAGGAGAGAACGTATTTAAATGGGTTTGGATTAAATAGTCTCTTGACACATTTTAAAGTCTAATGTTGAAGTAAACAACTTAAATATTTTGTTAGACAATCAACTGAAATAATTTATACGGCAAGGAAAAAGCATAAACATGTTTTAAAACAGTGGAACATAATAATGATTCGGTCATAACTGGAAGTCGTATGTAATTCTCTTGTATCAACCGTAGAAATCAATGCTTGCTTCAATAGCAATAAACTACTTCGCGTACTGTCCAGGGCCAATATGTATAGAGCATCTCAGAGTGCTGATGTAGAATCAGCTTTCCCGGGTCCATATCCTAACCTTATCCATTATGAACTAAAAGGCCAAACTGATCCCAGGTCAGTCAGCATCTCTGCTGTCAGAGGCTTTATAAATGACAGCGAAGGACAGTTTCCGATGAGAAAGTGACATATAAAACGCGACGTGATAATTCGCGCAAATATATTTTCCAGGCGCCTGAAATTAATTTGCATCCGGAGCGGGAAACAGCTTGGGGATGCGAGATGTTCACTTGACCCTGTTTAGCAGCGACAGCGACCGCCAGACTGCTATACTCGTGGGGAAGTCTGGGCTGTTAATTACATATCATACAGGGCACGAGGCCATCAATTAGAGTAAACGGCAGGTAACCACGCGAAATTATGTTTAAACGAGACGTTAAGAATATAGCGCGTGAAACGAAGGCACCATAGGCAGGTTTTGCAATACAGGCATAGGCCTACATAAATGAATATTATGAACGCATTATATCCAACCAAAGTATATTTTATGTGCTTCATTTAAATTATGTCCATATTCACTATAGGTTGAAATAGTTTTATTTCTGGTTAGAAATGACCAATTTTGTACATATTTATAGTGTAGTATTAATAGGCATATCATCTCTGTTTTGTATGGAGGTAGATCTCTATCAAAAATAAACAAACACAAAAGTATAATCCACAATTATTTTTACCATCCACACACAAACACCTCTCAATTTGTGTTCGTAGGTATAATCCACAAATGTGTTTTTGCCATCCACACGCAAACACCTCTCAATTTGTGTTTCGTAAAAATAATCCACAAGTATGTGTTTACCATCCACACACAAACACCTCTCAACTTGTGTTTCGTAAATCATAATTTGGATGAATGCAAAAATTATATTCACAAATGCAAATAATATTTTTAGATATGATTCCAATGTTCATATTTACAAATCAAAAGTTTGGCTTGCGAACTGGTGAATCTACATTTGGCGATCGAAGGACACACTTGATCTGCATGGATTTACGTACGGAATTTCGATACAAATATTCCGCTGTTTTTCCTCGTGTCGATTCACACATGATTCACTTGTGATTCACACGCAAAACTTCTTCTTCTTCGGCGCTACCTAACACGCCGATGTGTGTTCAGCTCATCAGCGCCACTTTTAGAACAAGTGGCTAAAATCCACAGTGAGTAATTGCTAGCTAGATACTTATCTACATACGATTAAGGTGATGCTTAGCTAATAGATGCATTATTTGTGAATTATTAGCTAGCTATTATACAAAATTAGCTCCACTAGCTGGCTAACACTTGGTCGATTGTGCTTATAGAGATTAATGGTAAATTAAAACAACTACATTTTGAGTTTATTTAGGTTGTAAAATTAACCCGGCGCTAATCTTGCGATGAGAAGTTTTTTAAACAGTCATTGCACAAACTCCTATCATCAGATTGCATATGTAGCTAGCTAGCTAGATTACATTACAGAGGGGTAGGTCCGTACAGTCCTTTCAAGTCTTGCCATCACAATGATTTTGCTGTTCTATGACGATCTCAGGTCAGGCGCATCCACATCTTAAAGATAATGTGCGATTTTGGCCACTTGTTCTAAAAGTGGCGCTGATGAGCTGAACACACATCGCCGTGTTATGTAGCACCGAAGAAGAAGTTTTGCATGTGAATCACAAGTGAATCATGTGTGAATCGACACGAGGAAAAACAGCGGAATATTTGTCTCAAAATTCCGTACGTAAATCCAAGCAGATCAAGCGTGTCCTTCGATCGCCAAATGTAGATTCACCAGTTCGCAAGCCAAGCTTTTGATTTGTAAATGTGAACATTGGAAACATATCTGAAAATGTTATTTGCATTTGTGAATATAATTTTTGCATTCATCCAAATGATGATTTACGAAACACAAGTTGAGAGGTGTTTGTGTGTGGATGGCAAACACATACTTGTGGATTATTTTTACGAAACACAAATTGAGAGCTATTTGCATGTGGATGGCAAAAACACATTTGTGGATTAAACCTACGAACACAAATTGAGAGGTGTTTGTGTGTGGATGGTAAAAATAATTGTGGATTATACTTTTGTGTTTGTTTATTTTTGATAGAAATCTACCTCCATAGTTTTGTACATATTTATAATGTAGTATTAATAGGCGTATCACCTCTGTTTTCTACATATTTATAGTGTAGTATTAATAGGCGTATCACCTCTGTTTTGAACATGTTTATAGTGTAGTATTCATAGGCACAATAGCCATCTCTACTTGCTTTTATTCTTCACCCTCCTTCATGAAGAGAAAGTCGAACTTGACAGTCGGTCGCACAACTGGACAGATGCAGTCTTAACCCATGGAGAGGACAGACCTCTTTTTGTTAACTTTCCTCCTAAAATTAAAATTCTCATCAAATGTGTAATAAGCACCTGCTCTCAATTACATAACATCGGTGTCATGCTTTGCAAAAAAATTTAAAATAAATCACAGGCGCTTATCGTGGAAGATGTGCCCAAATTAGAAAACTATTAAAGCGAAGTAGCAGACGTTCAGTTTCTCCAGCGAGATCGTTTGTCTTCATCAAAGAGGGCTATCCTTGAACAACTCAGCGGGGGCAGGTAATTGAAAAATGCTAAGAAATGTGATCGTTAGGAGCGATAATAATTTATTACATCGAGCACGAGGAGCCTTGGGAGCCATTTGTATTCATTAATGTAAATCCAAATTACATTTACGATTAACATGTGACTTTGACAGACAGCGAGCCCCGGCTCCGGGAGACACAGCTGATGAGACCTCTAATTTCGGGTCAGTTGCTCGCAGCATATTAACCGTTAACGTATAGCGCTGGAGGCCCGCTTTCCAGTCTCCGCATTTTGCCTTTCATTGGAGTTGAGTCATTTAAACTGATGGCTGTGGAGTGGCGCACGGAGGGGTGGAGCGCGCTCAACTCTCACACAAAATTAAAAATTCCGCACTTTGTCAGGGCGCGGCTCGGCTAATTGAAGTTAGGATATGGAGGCTGGGAGTATCGCTGCCTCCATGAGTAGCTCTCTGGCCACACAGACGCATTTATTCGCGGGACTACGTAATTTCTTTGACATATCAGGAAAGAAGGCACGGAACTAGGTCACTGTCACCATGATAACGTCAAACCAGGCAGGGCACCGCACTTGTCCGCCTGTCATTAACAGAACGAAAAGCGGCATTATTGAGTGGTTCCATAGCGAGGGATTTAAAATGACCCCTAACGCACTCTGTCACAGTGGAAAGTGAGTAACTTTATCAGATGTGCGCCGCCAAAGGTCATCTATCATCATTCTGACAAGTGACAGGTTCACTGCTAAGCACGGCGACCGGAGCCACAGACACGGGCCACTGGGGGACCGCTAAAGAAAAGCACGAGACCTTTTCCGGGTGTCGGGTTACACAAAGGCGCAGACTGACACGCGGCAGCAAAAGGAAGCGCATTGTTGTGTCGGGAGGAATGCATAAGAGCGCTCGCTGACAACGTGTTAAAAACCATAGACGCAGGGCAGAAATACTCCCGCCGTTTTGATTCACCCACATCTTTAGGCTACTTTTACGTTTTGCAGTCAATATTTCCTTTTTTCCATCTTCGATGCATAAGATAATTTAAAAAAAATGAGATGCTCTCCAGTGAAAGGAACATCCAGCAGATGTCAGTAGCAACTGTAGCTTGACTAATTAAGTTAATAAAGTGATTATGGTGCACTGGGGACGGCAGTATAAAATCCATCTTCATCTAAGAGCACTCAAGGTTCCAGGTCTAATGAATAGAACTCAATCTGAGCGTCCACACTACATGTATGGACTACAATTATGGGAGCGGTGTTTTATCAACACTGATAACAGACAGCATAGTAGTTCCGCAGCACAACCATATCGCTACACAAGAACAAAGAAAGCTATGGTTTTTGGTTTTGCCAAAATAGACGGTTATGTAGGACAAGTTTGGGGCACCCATCCACATATTTTCAAAAACACAGTTTGAGCCAGTTGAACAAAGGTCAGGGGGAAGTGGCTTCTAATTCCAGGGCGTGTGCGGAGCCACCCTGGGGCGGGACGGGGCGGCAGCCTGACTTATCCCCCATCACAGACTTTCCTAAACCGGAGTGATAAAAGGACCATTGTCTGAAGCTCAAAAAAACGGCGCTGGTCACGATGACATCACCGGTCGGTCATACACAGTAAAATGTTCAGTGTTAATTAAACTCTAACAGAGTACATATGAGTCCAATAGGGGTCATATGTACTCTGTAAGAGTTGATTTAACACTGAACATTTTACTGTGTATCAACAGAGAGAGACTCTGTCGAGCATTGTGGGAGATAACAATCCGGCTGAAAAAGGCATTCTTAAGGAGCTGGTTTGTCAGGGCAAATATCCAAATAATACTGCATACAGTGTTAAAATAACTCAGGCAGTGTACATTATGGACTCATAAAAACTCTGTTGGAGTTGAATTAACACTGGAACATTTACTATGCAACTGCAATATTCTGAAATTCCATAAATCACATTACCTGAAAATGGGGGGGGGTGTAAAAGTTTTTTTTTTTTTTTTTTAAATATCCTTTAATAAAAAATGTACAGAGCCAAAACTACTTTACGGAGGGCACTGTACATGCATATCAGACTCAAGAGCACTGTCTGTCTGGAGGGGGCGGGTGCCATACAAAGGGAAGGGGGAAATGTGTTGACTGTCCCCCCCCCCCCCATATCCGCAATCCAGCCTGAGGCGGTACAAAGGCTGCAGCCTCCCTACATACATGCAGTAGGCCTAACAAATTGAGACATATTCTCTAAACCAGGGGTGTCAAACTCAAATCAGGTCAGGAGGAGTTTGTGAATCCAGTGATCAACAGTAACTCCGGTTAATGGCAGCAACAAATTAACTTGTGAAAAGCACCTCTGTGGTTCTGTACTTTGCATAATAATATCTAATAAGTCGTGGGCATTTCTTGTCATAAGCACAGCTCAATATTCTGCACCACTGAGATGCTGCTGTCATATTTGTAGTGTAGGAACTAGCAGGTTGCAGGTTCAATTCCCAGGGAATACACTGTCGTTGTACCCTTGAGCAAGGTACTTAACCTGAATTGCTTCAGTATATATCCAGCTGTATAAAAAATTAAAAATAATAATAAAAAGTTGTGTAAATTGCTCTGGATGAGAGCATCTGCTAAATGCCTGTAATGTAATGTAATATTTCAGGAACGTATCCAGTACAGAATCAGGAGATATCTGACCAGAAGATGGCGCACATAAGCCTTGAGATAGGATGCTTTTTTATTTTTTATATGGATTCTTGGCAATCCTCCTCAGATGGAGAAGTCTGTCATTAGAAAACACATCGCTGTTCATGACCGCGCCAGGATGGCAGTCCTCCACTGTGGTTTGTGGCTATACTCTCAGAGACCTTTGCAACATCAGCCTGTGACAAAAATCTAAAAACCGGTGTTATCGCACTATCGATGAGCAAATGAACCCCAGCGCTGGTCCGCTGTTCACTCCTACACCGTAAAACCTGTTCAATAACAGAAAAAGGTCCAGTAAACGACAGAGAGCTTTGTTTTGCCTGAAGGTGACACTAATTAATAGACAGGGTAAAGTATTTAAGTGGTTGGGTCTGAAATTAAAAATACCTTTACAGGAATCGTTTTCAGTGGAGAGGAGAACCTCACAGCCTGTGGTCCTTTTCCATTAACTGTCTGTTGGATTTACAGTCCATATTTTCCATTGTGCTCAATGCAGAGTTAACGGTTCTTGGGACAGCCTAAGCATGCTTTCAGTCTAACAAATAAATAAAAAATGTAAAACAGAAAAACAACAACAATAAACAAATAATAACATTATAAGTTTTTTTTTTTTTTTGAAAAGGGTTAAATCATGGGAGCATAATAGGAGCTTAATGACAAATGCGGAATATAGCATTTGTACCGCGTGTGGGCGTGCGTCTTGTCAGAGCAATGGCGCGGATAAAAACAAACTAATTTCGGTTTCATCCCACAATGCGAACCCACACGCAAATAAAACCGCAGTTATGTTGTGACTGATTCTATAGACGGGTGAAACGAGAAACATGACATGTTTTTCACACCGCGGGCACCACTGTCGGCCCGTTATTAATAACTGATGACGGCCGCTTGCATAAATACTCTTGAAGCGTTTGAATCGGCTGTCATTTTTAGTGGCGTCTTCAACGGCGTTTGAAAGAGGCAAAACGAAACCGGATTCCTCCTGCAAACACCGAAAGAGATCTCCTATTTTGTCAGCAAAATCGGCTAAAATTACTGGCACAGGTCATTCATCATGGCTTAATCAAAAGGCGGAGCTGTCGCCCCCAGTAGCACACTAGAGTTTCACTCACAAGTCGATTATCAAGCGTATCAGAGACGATGCCCGGGCAGTAATATTTTTGCACCTGCAGTTTGTGAGTGGGGCGGGAGTTATGTGTGAACTAGGCTTTGACGAGAAGGTAAGGGCGCACGTGCTTCTCCGCATACGTGTAAGCATGACGTGCCTTTAGGAGGCCGCTCGCGAATTTACTTTAGTTCCAGAAAAAGCAGAAATTACGCGGGAAGCCGCAGGTGATTTGTTTTCACATATGGAATCCCCCCTCGTGCCCTGCCAGCTCGTTACATTTTCCAAGCTTTTAGAGCAATAGCGTTTAATCATACTGCCTTTGGTCAGGCCTCCAGTCATTTAAGGCAAGCCTTTGAAATTAGGCCACGCCCCCACCCACCTCCACAGGGTATGAAATTAACTTTTTCACCGACTGGCAATAGAGTGGCTAGTGGATTCTAAAAATCACCAGAAATGTTCAACATTTTACCAGCCACATTACCTTCTACAATATAACACAACCTGGCTGGTTACCAGCCAAGGTGGCTGCTAGAGTAAAGATCTTACCAGCCACAATCAAAATTTTTCCAGCATTTGGCCGGTGGCTGGCGTACCAGCACCAGCGTTTATTTAATTTTTAATTTTTAAAGCAAGTCAGGGTCAGATGGTTATTTGTCTTACTTCACACTGTACGCACTCAACATGCCATTATTCTGCTTGCTGGTCACAGCCCCACCTTTCAGGTGAATTATCGTGGCCCTCCTTGCTAAAAAAACAGCATTGCTACCGCAGCATGCTTTCATATGAATGGCCAATAGAAACATGAATAAAAAGGTGGCTGTTGGAGGGTGTATCCAGCTAAAGTAGGCCTACTAGCATTACAGCGATGTGTCCCACAGTCTGGACTTGAACCCTGACTGTGGCTGTGTGAGCTTCGGCCAACAGCCCTAATGAGTGGTGCCTTGTTACTCAAATCATGGTCCTGCTGACTTTCCACACTCCCTTTACCTGGGAGTCAGGTGTGAAGACAGTCTGGCCAATCAGTAGCACTAATTGTCCAGTTAATTACCGGGGGAAAAGAAAACCAGAGCCGGTCAGCTGAAATCTCATATTTTTAACAATAAAGTGAACCTGCATGTTCTCATGAGCGAATAACACACTTTCTTTTTACCTATACCAGGGGTGGGCAACTCCAGTTTTTACTGCTACTAGTTACGGCTCAATCCGCTAATTAGTCATACACACAATCACTGATTCACTCGTAAATTACAGAACGATAAAACGCTACGATACACGCATATCGGCAGAAGAACATTCATCCGCGGCTGTTCGTATTGCGGATATGTAAATGAAAATATCAGATCATGTAAAAGATTGGGCTAATTAAATAATTAGAGTTAAACCTGCATACACACCGGCCCGCGAGGCCTGGAGTTAAACCTGCATACACACCGGCCCGCGAGGCCTGGAGTTAAACCTGCACACACACCAGCCCGCGAGGCCTGGAGTTAAACCTGCACACACACCAGCCCGCGAGGCCTGGAGTTAAACCTGCATACACACCAGCCCGCGAGGCCTGGAGTTAAACCTACATACACACCGGCCCGCGAGGCCTGGAGTTAAACCTACATACACACCGGCCCGCGAGGCCTGGAGTTAAACCTACATACACACCGGCCCGCGAGGCCTGGAGTTAAACATGCATACACACCGGCCCGCGAGGCCTGGAGTTAAACCTGCATACACACCGGCCCGTGAGGCCTGGAGTTAAACCTGCACACATACCGGCCCGCGAGGCCTGGAGTTAAACCTGCACACACACCAGCCCGCGAGGCCTGGAGTTAAACCTGCACACACACCAGCCCGCGAGGCCTGGAGTTAAACCTGCATACACACCGGCCCGCGAGGCCTGGAGTTGCCCACCCCTGCCGTAGACCCTTGATGACTTACAGCCATTTCGCCAGTCATGTGTTCCATACTGTACCAGTGTGATTTACAGCTGAATCTAGTCTCACCCCCCAATTCCCATAGAGATCAGTTCAAATGCAGAAAGCTTATAGTATCGCTTGTAACAGTACCTGAAAATAAAATATTGAGAGTCCTTTGATGTGTCACAGACTTCAGGAAGTAACAGCATGCAAAGGATATGTGACCAAATATGAAATATGATATACTATATCATTTTTAGTGCCTCGGCTATGCTGCTTGAGTTATAACTCTCCCCCGGATACGGCCAGAACCACAAACATAATCGTCATTCCAAAACTGGGAGAAGAAAAAATGGTTCTGCTGCTACTGCAACAGGCATAAGTAACACACATTAAAGTCATACTCAATAGCGCTAAAGCTTCAGAAAAACACTGTTTTATTAGTCGGTTTTGCAGGCTGGCTACTGATGGTAAGACATTTTTGTTATGATAGTATAAAGAGTTTACCAAGCCCTATAAAGAGAGTCAAAGTAAAAACTGTATGAGTGGACTAGAGATGTGATTAAGAAAGGATTAAAACGGAAACATTTAGGCCGCCATATTCTTCATGTCCAGGACACTAGCCATCACTGGTAATAGCAGATGTACTTTTTCCTCAGTCTTTAATGAGGACCCACGTGACAAGCCAAGAACAGCCTTTATTGTACAGTGAAAGCTTCACAATGCGACAGTGGGCTTGTGTATCAGTAGAAGGTCATTGGGTCCATTTCTCTGTCGTTTATGCACATTGGGCTTTCTCCAGGTATCTGAGTTTTCTTTCCCACTTTTATTAAAATGACTGAGTACAAAATTCCACATTATTAAGAGGAGCTTTTTGATCCACGCTTCCCTGTAAGATATACCCTTTGGTGTATGTCCTTATGTGTACATTCTTTTAAACTCCTTTCATGTTCCTCATGGCTTTTAAGCTAAAGTATCTCAGCCGAGACCTCTGATATTATATCTTGGAAAGGTAAAAACAGCGCCATGATACCGGAAGAATAAAAAGAAGGCTGGTGTTATATTACACTGACGCCATCGTGCTCTGAACTTGCATTCACCGTCAAATGACTGAGGAAACCGAACATAAAATAAACCTGCTCATCTCTGTGTGGGGTTGAGTCTCTCATGCGGGGTTGAGTCTCTCATGTGTTCAGTCTCAAGTGGAACTTATGAGAGAAAATGTCAAAGGTCATAATGAGGTCACTGCCAGCCCCCCTCCCTCTCTCTCTCTCTCACGTTATACTTTACTCATTAGATTTACAATGTCTGGGTGCTTGTGTCTGACTTCATTATCCCTTATATTTATGAAATACTTACTTTTGTACGAGCGACTGAGTCACTATTTCTCTGTAAATGAAGATGTTGCGTGGCTAATTTTTCTCGCGTTAGACTTCCAGCCATGTTCTTCTCAGAATAGTGAAGGGCAAGTTTTTGTGTTTAATCTTTTAAGTTTATATTTACATAAAAAACAACTTTTCTCTGAATACACGCATGTCTGCAGACGTTGTAGCGTTTACGAGTCATTACACCTTTCTCAGGGACCACAACTGTGTCTGTTTCTACGGAGCCCGTCAGGCCTGTTCTGCGGTTGTTTTGCGGGACAGCAGCTGCGTAACGGCTGTAGGGCGATAGCGGGAATGTCCTGTGACGTGCATTGTTTGCAGAAAGGAATTTCAAACACAAGCTCTTAGTCCTTACCTTCAGGCCCATGTTAGAGCCACAGGGCCACTGGCTGTTAAGTGTGACTAATTGGGTATAGAATGCAGTTTAGACATCGCCAGGGCCATTAGCCATTTACTGGGGAGAGAAGCACAGTGGGAGATGACCGTCATTGTATCGGGCCTTGGCTTCCCCAGTTTGTTCTCAAGAACTCCTGAACACGGACGGTGGGGGGGGTCATAAACAAACACAAGGCGAGCTCCCACCATTCCAAGAGACAAAAAACTAGTGCATACTAGTCATATTGGGGGGGGGTTTAACCATCTCTCCTCTTTTACCCCCAGTTGAAAGTCGCAAACTCTCTGCTGGTGGAAATGATATTTCATCGATCAATGATCAACGGATCTATATACTTTAGCATACAGTATACAGTGTGCTTTATACTGTTTTTAATTTCAGCCTTGAGCCGACTGTCAGACCATAAATGAGCTAATGAGGGGACAAACTAAATGCAGAGCCTATACCCTTGAGCAAGGCACTGAACCTGAATTCTGTCAGGACAACTCACGTATTTAAATGACGTGTTTAATGAATGAATGTGCTGCATAATTATTTTAGTTTGGCGGTGAATGGATCAGCTTTAGTACTGCTCTGGAGCACGGGCATCTCCCCCAGCTAAACAGGAGATGACCAGAAACCCCCCCATACTGAAACCCCCCCATACTAAAGCAGATCCAAACAACAGGTGGAAGCTGGGGTGGTGGAGGGTGACAGCATTCAGCAGTACAGAGAGGACTGATTATTGGCTTAAAAAGGGTGCTCCATTAGAGGTGTGTGCATGTGATTGGTTTAAAAAGGGTGCTCCATTAGAGGTGTGTGCATGTGATTGGTTTAAAAAGGGTGCTCCATTAGAGGTGTGTGCATGTGATTGGTTTTAAAAGGGTGCTCCATTAGAGGTGTGTGCATGTGAGTATATGACGCATGATTGCTAGCCGACCATGGTCAGGTACAGCGAGAGGTTTTCCGCCAGAACTTACTCTGCGAACTTGTTCGCGACGTTCATTTGCTTTGCTTCAGAATACTGTATGTCCAGCTGAATGAACGGCTGTAAAATTGGATGTCTCTCTGGATAATGATGCCGTCTGCTAAAAAAAACTGTCAGTAATGTAACGTAGGCAACTAAAATGCTGAGTTTAGTAGACATTTTTTTTGTGTGAAAATCGAGAAAATCTCATAAAAGAAATATATTTCACCAGAATACAGAGATGCATGTAACTGGTTTGGGTCTCAATAAAGCTCAATAACATCATAAATAATACTTATGAAGCACAATTAATGAATAGCATGTCTTAAAGCATTTCACACATATGCATATACAGTTCAATATAGCAACATTGAATACAGAATATAGTCAACAGAAGCCCTTACGAATGCAAACGGCATTAAACCCTTTATAGGGCAACAATAGAAATGCTATGCAGTAATGGTGGTCTTAAGCTTAAACTAGTGACAGTTTCACCGTCTCAGATCTTTACAGCCTGGGTTTTCAACAGGGGGTCTGTGGACCCCTGTGGGTCCTTGAAGGTACTGTAGGGGGTCTCTGGCCAGGCTTGGTATGCAATGACTATACATGGATCTGGTGAAATATTAAAAAAATTAAAAAGCTGTTTTTTCTTTTTATTTAAATATAATCCCTTTTAACCTTTTAGGCTTTGAGTCTGGTGGGGGTCCCGGGATTGAAAAGCCATGCTTTAGTGGAACCTTTCCAAAGCTGGGGGGCACGGCCTGAGAAGGTTCAACCAAACCAAGGTTTCCAGGTGTGTTGGAAGACTGAGAAAACTCATTGGGGGGGCTGTAATAGATCATTACAAAATAAAAGCTCAAAATTTGGGAAGAGGCCAGGATGTACTGTACAGGGCTTTACCCGTCAGCTTTACAGTCCTGAATCATCCGCTAAACTCTGCTGGGAGCTGAAGGTTGTTCCTGTTAGCGGTAAATATTAATTAATCCCGAGACAAATAATGGTATTTGTGAAAACCGGGAGCACCTCACCAATGTGGAGGTGGGCCAGACAACAGAAAAACAGTGTGATATCTGTGTAACAGTGTAAAAACAGTGTGATATCTGTGTAACAGTGTAAAAACAGTGTGATATCTGTGTAACAGTGTAAAAACAGTGTGATATCTGTGTAACAGTGTAAAAACAGTGTGATATCTGTGTAACAGTGTAAAAACAGTGTGATATATGTGTAACAGTGTAAAAACAGTGTGATATATGTGTAACAGTGTAGAAACAGGGTAATATCTGTGTAACAGTGTAGAAACAGGGTAATATCTGTGTAACAGTGTAGAAACAGGGTAATATCTGTGTAACAGTGTAGAAACAGGGTAATATCTGTGTAACAGTGTAGAAACAGGGTAATATCTGTGTAACAGTGTAGAAACAGGGTAATATCTGTGTAACAGTGTAGAAACAGGGTAATATCTGTGTAGCAGTGTAGAAACAGGGTAATATCTGTGTAGCAGTGTAAAAACAGGGTAATATCTGTGTAACTGTGTAAATATCGTAAAGATCTAAAATTCTAAGTACCAATCTTTTAAGTGTTCTTGTTCTAACCCACGCTAGCCCACCAGGGGGCGCTAAATGGCTCAGCTGGTCACTCGTCTCCAAGGAAACCTGACATCATGTTTACACAGTTCCTCCGAGGCCTCTGGACCTCTTTCAGTGGTGATTTTATCTCTAATTTCCAGTGAATTTATTTATTTGTATGCCTTTCAGTACCTGTTGTACCAGACTGGGGTTCCCCCATGACGTTAAATGGTTTTTCCAGTAATTTTCGATATTTCTGGTGCTTCAAGAGGCTGTTTACCAGGTAAAAGGCCTGGGGGAATGTGGTACGGAAATTTTAACAAAAATGGTCGTTTAATGAGAAAAGGCCTCGCCATTGGATTTTAAATTACTGTAAAAACACAGTCCGTGCAAAATTCCCAGTGTTGCATGCAGCTGCCAGGAACAAACTGAGGAACACGCTCAGGAGGTAACAGTGCGATTGAAAGGAGGATCTCTTGCATTTGCACCTACAGACTATAAAATGGCAGAGGTCTCACCTACATGTTTCACCAACATGTTTTTGAGGCTGGAACCGATGAATTGTAGCTGTATTCCATTTCAAAAGGACCGATGAAGAACCCCACAGTCTAACATTAACTGTTTTCATCTCCTGGACAGCGGTTTCACTGGCCATCTACCAAAGCAAACTGAAGACCTTTTCTGAGTGTACCTTGAATCTAATTTAGCATCTTCCTGTTCCCAGGCTCTAGCAGTCTTCTCTAATTTAAGCGCTTTTAGATCGTTATAGCATGTGTAATAGGTTTATGTACATTAACTGTATTACACTATTTTTGTATAATTGTTTGTATCGTACTATGGTTCTAGGTTAGCAAAGTTAACTTACATTTAGTACTTTTTAATGACATTACACAGACACTGGTCTTGGAACGTTACTGAAATAACTGATAGAAGTACTTAAAGTTTTCTTAAATTGTAAGTCTGTCTGGAGAAGATTATCTGCAAAATGTAATGTAATATAAAATAAAAATATGCCTCATGTGTGGTCCTGCTTGCGAGATGGACATGCCTTTGCACAGTTGTGCATACATTTAAATTTGCATGTTTTAAAAACAGAAAAACACTCACGTTTGTTGACGGGGCAGTTTAGATATTTAGCACGTTAGCGCTTGATGGAACGGAACATAAGGTGGCATTGACACTGTCGACTGCACGCAGCTCCGCTCGTCCCAGACCTCACACCTGCTGGGAGAACTCAGCAGTGCCGTTTTCACATCTGACAATAATTAATTCCCAGCAAAGCCTCGGCCGGTAAAGTGAAACAGAAACCCCACCAGAGATGACGGGGCTCATCGATCTTCAGCGCTGTCAATCTTCAATGGCCTCACTGTTCTTTGAGAGAAGGTGGAAGTGATTGGACAGAACCTTGTTACATTTTTTTTTGATAGTCAGCAGCCCACTGCCTTGTTGACCAGGTAGGCAGCTGCCTCTGGAGAAAACGGCCCTCATTGCTATCAGGGGTATCTCTTGCAAACAGAACCTACAAAGGCAGCATGTCCATTTGCACGCCTTTGGTTGTTTCAGCCTGCATTGTGCTGTTGAGAGCTTTGGCCCCCTTTGTCCATAAGGTGGGTCAGCGCAGTGCATAAAGGTGGGGGATTGGCCCCAAGACCCATTTAATGTATATTTACTCAGCATAGACACCGACTCCTTCTTGATGGCGCTTTTTAGATTCAAAGCAAAGCAACTTTGCTTCCGGTTTAACCCACCAGCCACACCCCACTTTGGGAAAGAGAGATGAGGTGTGTAAAGGCAGCACTCCGTGATGGTTCCCTCGGCCCCCAAGATGGATCTCAAAGAAATACAGGGGCTTTTGAATGCCAAACCTGTGGGTTGTGTGGCATCCAAAGTGGCAGATGTTCACCTGATTGTGCATAAGGGAGTGCATGCGAGTCTTCTCTCACACAAGTTATGTACTTGTGACGTCACGTGACACTGTAATGGCGACATGTAGTCCAGCTGTCTCTCGTATTCGTGTTTGTTAATTTGAATATGTTTTGTTGTGTCTGGCTTTTGTCTTTAGTTTTTTTCATGCGCTGTGTGTCTATTGTGGTACGGGGAAGTGGGCTGGAGATTTTTCAGGGCACTCCTGCTGCTTGTTTTGATAATATTGATGAATTGTCTAGTCGGGATAATTTTGTTTGTGGTCGTCACCATGAAGACGCATTCGCAACATATGCTTGGGAATGTCCGTTGGATCTGCAGCAACAAAGTTTACCATCGCTCTTCACCAGAGTTGAAGATGTCGGGACTGATCCGGGAGTGCAGGCAATCTTCAAAAGGCAACCAGGGAAGGGAAGGAGAAGATAATGCGGGGGAGGAGTGAGGCGACAACTGGGAAGGTTGACGCAGTTCGGTGCTCCATTTCGACAGTGTACAGAGACTGCAACACTGCGTGTAAGGAGGAAGGTCGTGGAGGCGGAGTTTGTGTGCTGGACTGCTTAATGACACACTGGACATCACAGGACAGCGGGGGCTATTTTTAATCATGGCTGTATTAAAAATGCTAAAAAGGCTGTTTGATTAATGCAATGATTCTATTGAATGTCTTTATTTTATACGTTTGTTTGTGTGTTGTGGGTATTCCCCACTGTCAGCTGGTGGCTACAACTGAAGTTCCCTAACGGGAAAATAAAAGTTATTCTATTCCATTCCATTCTACCCCGAGTCAGAGACATTGAGTCAAAGATGCTGGAGACACAGACGGATCCTCACCGATCACTTTCAAGCCCTCTTTGTGAAAAGGTACTTACCCAGCACACAACTGGATCACTGTTGCTGCTAAGGACCCAAAGAAAGAGTCATTGTTGGTTAACGATTGTTGACCATCAGTTTCCAATAGCCCTCTGGCCAGTAGGCAGAGTGAAGGACACATTACCAGGAGCAGAATTAGACCTACGCTCGCCCAGTCAGTGCACTAAACTGATTGCTGTCCAACACAAAATGGTACATAGCAATGGCTGCAGACACACTGTCTCTGTTAGTTGGTACAGCACCTCATCACCTTTTTAGGATGAGCCTAAACTAATAAACCATGGTGAACTGGCACACAGTGAAGGTCATCTTAATGCCTTAACTGTGCTTTCATTTCCACACAAGTAAGTCTCTCTATTACCTGAGGTAATATAACCTTAAATAAAATGTATGTTAATCTGCATGCTACATGGCAACATCGGCAAGTAGTTATTGAACGAAAAATACAACAAATAATTAATACAAAATATATATTCCTGGTCAGTACAGTGAGTAGACAACACAGTAGGACAAAGCAAATATCACTTTTTTTTAAACTGAAATTGGCGCCGCAATGAGGGCCTGCATGTGGGTTCCATCAATCTGAAACCGCAGCCACGGTAATGCGCGAACCCCACTGCCGATTCGGCACAGTGTAGACAACCACAGCAAATATTAATTTTAACAGTAAGTATGGCTCCCACGATCATGTGACCCCGACAGTGACATCATAATGTACAGCCAACAGTGTGCGCCAACCAGGCCGCTGATGGACAAGCACTTTGCTTACAGCTCGGGGCCACCCCCGCTGCAAATTTATTATACCCCCCCCCCCCCCCCTCGACATGTTATGGATTCTTTTATCTTTAAATAATGTATGAACCGCTTTTACATTTGCACATTTGTTGCGTTTATTTGCTTTGCTTTGAGGTGTAGCGCCCCGAGTTACATAAGTCTGTCAGTACCCCCCAAGCCGGAGCCAGGAAGTGCTGGTTCTGCTCCGTTTGCTCGGCACCCCCATCGGACTGTTGGTTCTACCACTTACTGGGAGAGCCTAGAACAGCCCGCGAGATTCCTAAATTAGCATAGCGGGCCCGATTGTTCCGGAGAGAGCTGTCACTTGGACACGATCCTGACAAAACTCGAGCATTGCTGTGGTGCGCTGGCAGCCACGCGGGCCAGTCTCTCTGTTTGTGTAGAGGGGCCTCCTCTTTCCCAGCTCCTAGCCCCATGGGTGTGTTTTCAGGGTACCCAGTGGGGTTTTCAGGGTACCCAGCGGGTCCCCGGGAGCTCACAAAGGCTTTCTCATTCAAAGGGTGAGAATGGCAGCTGGTGTGATCGCTAAGAAAATAATGACTCTATCTGCTCCATCGCGCTGACCTATGGTGGCAGCACACGTGACGCTCAGCAACCGGAGCAAAGGTTTGTGGGAAATAAAATTGAACGGTGGGCGAGGGGGCGGGGGGACCATAAAAAGGCCTTTATAAAACTCGGGGAGTCTGGAGAACATAGAAGAAGAAGAAAGAAAAAAGAGTAGAGAAGCATTTTATGGAACGCTCTTCTGCTGTGCGAACGCGGCACGGTTCACTTTCGCTCCGCAGTTCCCCAGATAACCAGCTTTAAACTGGTAACGTCACGTCTTTGCTACATAACTCAGAAAACACAGTAAAGTTCCTTTTCCCGCTAAAAGAAGGGCAGTGATAACAAAGATGCCTTGACAGCGATACTCATTATATATATATATATAATAATTTCATGAGAAATATAGAAGAAATTATAAAAGCCGGTCCCAAGAAGCTACAGAAAGTTTATCCAAATCAGTTTTAAAGGAATTAAAAATTTAACATTTTGTACTGGAATAGTCCCCATAAACGTAACAAGTGGACTGCAATGACTAGCTGCCTATCACTCATTGGCCTTCTGCTGTGTTACATGTGTGCATTGGACTTTAGAAAATGTATTTGATAATAATGTAGATGACAAACTCAATCAACAAAATGTTCTACAACCAACTAGTTCCTCCGGATGTCAAAACACACTTCATGATTACATCATGCTTAAAAATGTAATCATGGAATTTTCATGCTTTAATTCAGACCGCTACACATTGTGCCTAAACTGAGATTTATTTTTCAAATTCTGCTTTTGTTTGTTTTGACTGTTTTCCTTTTGATTTTTACTTATTTTATGACAAACATGGAACCTTTTCATGTTTTTTTCCTTTAGTGTGACACCAATTTCACATTACTGAGAGATTAGCAGACTCAGAACACAGGGTATTTGTTGACTTTAGGTCATATTATATGAACAGAGAGGGGGGAAAAACCGCAATGAAGTTTCTGCAAAGGCACTAAATTACTTTGCCCTTTGACCCTGGGTAAGTAGGTCAACACAAGATTAATGTTGGGCATTATCTACAATAATATTCACTCCATCGCTCCCGGGCCTACATACCCACATTTCTGTTTCTGAAATTTACAGCTTCGCCAGGTCAGAAAGGTCCAGTAAATATAACAACTGTCAGTGACCAAAACAAAACTGAAAAAATACTATATTTTGGGGGAAAACGTACGCTGCAGACATCGTATTGAAGCCAGACATATTCATGTGGATATACAGTACCATACGGCATATTGACTTGGAATCAAGGAAAGGCTTAGAGGTGGAGCCGTTTATGTGTGTGTAAACTGTACAATAGCCAATGTTGATGCAAATGTTACACTGTAAAACCATGTAGGCCTGTAATCCTAAAGCATCCATTACATTAAATTACAGGCATTTAGCAGACGTTCTTATCCAGAGTGACTTACACAAATTTCTCATCCCAGAGAATCATCGCTGATCTAGGATCAGTTTTTTCTTTTAGAAGGATAAGGTCAGGAAATAGCCTAAATGGGAGAAACCTGATCCCAGATCAGCTCTCCAACACTGAGATACTCTATGGGTAGGGATCGCTGGCCTAAACGGAGTTCACAGAATGATGAATTCCTGCTCTTGCCTGGTCAACTCCTCACTAGGCAAGATCCAAGCATTGTCTCCCTCAAGAGATATCTCACTTACACAACACCACCCAAGAGATATCTCACTTACACAACACCACCCAAGAGATATCTCACGTACACAACACTACCCAAGAGATATCTCACTTACACAACACCACCCAAGAGATATCTCACTTACACAACACCACCCAAGAGATATCTCACTTACACAACACCACCCAAGATATATCTCACTTACACAACACCACCCAAGAGATATCTCACTTACACAACACCACTCAAGAGATATCTCACTTACACAACACCACCCAAGAGATATCTCACTTACACAACGCCACCCAAGAGATATCTCACTTACACAACACCACCCAAGATATATCTCACTTACACAACACCACCCAAGAGATATCTCACTTACACAACACCACCCAAGAGATATCTCACTTACACAACACCACCCAAGAGATATCTCACTTACACAACACCACCCAAGAGATATCTCACTTACACAACACCACCCAATAGATATCTCACTTACACAACACCACCCAAGAGATATCTCACTTACACAACACCACCCAAGATATATCTCACTTACACAACACCACCCATTAGATATCTCACTTACACAACACCACCCAAGAGATATCTCACTTACACAACACCACCCAAGATATATCTCACTTACACAACACCACCCAAGAGATATCTCACTTACACAACACCACCCAAGAGATATCTCACTTACACAACGCCACCCAAGAGATATCTCACTTACACAACACCACCCAAAAGATATCTCACTTACACAACACCACCCAACCAAGACAAGCAGAGCGAGAGGAGTCATACATTTGAGTTCACATCCAGCACTGGACATTTTTCGAGCCCTGGAATTGAAATCACGGTCCTCTGAGTCAGAGAACTGCTGGATGTCCACCCTCCCTTTACCTGGGAGTCAGGTGTGAAGACAGCCCGGCCAATCAGTTGCACTAATTGTTCAGTTAATTACCGAGGAGAAAGAAAACCAGAGCTGGATTTGAATATCCCTGTTTTCAAGGACATTTCCCTCTGCAATCATGCAATACCAGATAGAAGCACTCTGGGGGTGAGACACAGCACAGGAGTCTATGACAGGATATGAGCCTTAACTGTCAGCAGATACTCCAAGCAACTTCAGATTTAACACTTAAGTTTCTTAAAGATGTTTTGTGTTACGCTCAGGCATGCAGGGGAATGTCAGCGTTTTGGAGATGACCGACTACATCAGGGGTGCAGCTTTTTGCTTTAGCCCAGCACTACGACACTTGATTCCACTAATTAACTAATCACGGATTTAAATCAAGATAGAATCAGGTGTCTTAGCCGGGCTAAAACAAAAACCTGCACCCACACCAGCCATTTTCACATAAGATTGGACACACCAGGTCAACATAAACTCACTGCAGAGTTATTTCCATATGCTTCTTGGTACTCTCTCTTAAGTGGGGGGATAAGAAAAGCATTGGAGACCACTGCTAGCTGAATGATGTGCCAGTTAGCACGCGCCGCCGTAGCCAGCCAGAACCAGGCCTGTACAGTTATGAACATTAGCCTCTGTCTCTGATAGCGGTTCAGTTTGTTGAAACGTTGGAAACGGGCCGTACAGCATTATAAATTCACAAAAGCTCATTTCGGAAAGCAGGTTTGATTCTATGCCTAATGAGTTTATTCAGCGGAGGTTCGCTTTAAAAAGCTTGAGATTTTATGAGCTCTGCTGCTTCACTGGCTGGGTGAATGTGGGGTGTTTCATGGTGGTCCGACACACAAGGCTCCATACTCCCTTCCCAATGCCCAGCCTGCTGGGTAACTAAGTTAAACCTCACTACTGGAAATCTCCCCAATGTGTGCTAGAAAACTTCACCACTTTTGTGCTGGGAAACCTCCCATCTGTACCCCAATGTGTGCTAGAAACCACACATCTGTACCCGTGTGCTAGAAACCACACATCTGTACCTCTGTGTGCTAGAAACCTCTCATCTGTACCTCTCTGTGCTAGAAACCACACATCTGTACCTCTGTGTGCTAGAAACCACACATCTGTACCTCTGTGTGATAGAAACCTCCCATCTGTATCTGTGTGCTAGAAACCTTTAATCTGTACCTCTCTGTGATATTAACCTCACATATGTACCTCTGTGTGATAGAAACCTCACAGCTTACCTCTCTGTGATAGAAACCTCACAGCTGTACACCCTTGTGCTGGGAAATCTCACTTTTGTACTCCAATGTGTGCTGGGAAACCGCACTTCTGTTCTCCAATGTGTGCTGGGAAACCTCACTTCTGTACTCCAATGTGTGCTGGGAAACCTCACTTCTGTACTCCAATGTGTGCTGGGAAACCTCACTTCTGTACTCCAATGTGTGCTGGGAAACCTCACTTCTGTACTCCAATGTGTGCTGGGAAACCTCACTTCTGTACTCCAATGTGTGCTGGGAAACCTCACTTTTGTACTCCAATGTGTGCTGGGAAACCTCACTTCTGTACTCCAATGTGTGCTGGGAAACCTCACTTCTGTACTCCAATGTGTGCTGGGAAACCTCACTTCTGTACTCCAATGTGTGCTGGGAAACCTCACTTCTGTACTCCAATGTGTGCTGGGAAACCTCACTTCTGTACTCCAATGTGTGCTGGGAAACCTCACTTTTGTACTCCAATGTGTGCTTGGAAACTGAGTGGGTACTGAGTGAAACTTCAGCAGAAGGTAAAATACCTAATAATCTCATCTAAACTCCTCCTGTGTCCACACACTACTTACCAGGCACTCGGGACGGTTCTACAAAACAATACAACTCAGGGAAAGTGTTGGGTTGGATATTCCCAGTATTTATAAATATTCCTTACTGAAGGTCATGGACTCTCTTTGTGTGTTTGGCATCTTCAATGCAGAACTTTGCCCAGGCCTCATTTTGATACATATCTAGCTGAAAATGAGAAGCAGAAGGTAAGCATGCTTGAAAAAAGGTCCTTTTTCAGTAAATGGTCTTAACTCGGTGCAACTTAAAGACTTCTATATACTGTAGCTGCATAAAAGCAATAATATCAGCCATAAAAAATACCTTCACTGCATGCTATGAAATATTACCATGCTAATGTGGACTTATGGATGTCTGCCCTCTGAATAGAAGGCCTATATCCATGTAAGTGCTATGAAATATAAACATGCATATCGGCTCAGTATGTTCACCCATGTCCTCCTTTGTTTGTGAATGGGCTATCCTTCTGCTCCACATATGTCAAGTTATGTATGGAGTTACACACAGCAGACAGGAGTTAATGGAAGCTGTCACTTTAAAGGGGAGGAGTTACACACAGCAGACAGGAGTTAATGGCAGCTGTCACTTTAAAGGGGAGGAGTTACACACAGCAGACAGGAGTTAATGGCAGCTGTCACTTTAAAGGGGAGGAGTTACACACAGCAGACAGGAGTTCATGGCAGCTGTCACTTTAAAGGGGAGGAGTTACACACAGCAGACAGGAGTTAATGGAAGCTGTCACTTTAAAGGGGAGGAGTTACACACAGCAGACAGGAGTTAATGGCAGCTGTCACTTTAAAGGGGAGGAGTTACACACAGCAGACAGGAGTTAATGGCAGCTGTCACTTTAAAGGGGAGGAGTTACACACAGCAGACAGGAGTTAATGGCAGCTGTCACTTTAAAGGGGAGGAGTTACACACAGCAGACAGGAGTTAATGGCAGCTGTCACTTTAAATGGGAGGAGTTACACACAGCAGACAGGAGTTATTGGCAGCTGTCACTTTAATTGATGCGTTGGGGGGGTGGCCAGCTGATACAGAGCCCCCGGGGAAACCCCCCCCCCCCACTGCCACGGTTCAGCTATAATTGTCATAAGCGATCTGACACGTTGCGCAATCGTGGACTTTGTTTAGCTTGTTAAGGTTTTCCCTCACATGTGCCTTTCATTAATGGTGCGAGGTCCCTGAAACTCGGCGCTGTTGTTTTAGCAGTTAAAACCGATGCGGGGGGGGGGGTCGCACGCCCGGCTGCGTCTCAGATGATACGACCGATGGAGCCTCTGACCAAGCTTGCGTTTAACTGCAGGCTTATACAGCCTTGCCTTGCCTATGCGCTGTGGTGTGACTATGGGCTGTGTGGGGGGCGGGGGCGGGGGCGGGGGGGGGGGGTGACTCTCTGACCTGTTTGCACGGCTAATAAAACATTGATAGAAGGAGAAGAATTCCAGCGTATAGTCTCCCTCTGTCTGTGATGTTTAGGGTCCTGTGGTGACCCCATGGAGTGCGCCATTCTGTCTGCAAACAATGGCGAGCTGTTCCCCGCCTATTAGCCTGCGTTATACCCTGCGTTATACCAGCGCTGGGGCCGGCTCGCGCGCCGCTAAGCTAATCAAATATTTTCCTTCCTCCTGCCAAATTTGTCTCAATAAATACTCCGATTTTTTTTTTTTTCTGTCTTTGATGCGCTGTGATCGATACCGATCCCGGCACACGCAGGTGGTCGTGGGGTAAGGGTTCTTCTAAAAAGCCACTTGTGTGTACAGAGAATGCAGTGTTAAGGTTAATCTGATTTCCGCTCTTGCGATTGGCTGGCTTCTATGATGATCTGGTTGACGTGTAGAAAAAAATGTTTTATAAAAGAGTCGTGTTTCACCAATAAAACAGTCGCGCATGTTTCCGTACTCTCTCTCATTACTCTCCAGATTGACTTGACATGTTTCAGACAAAGGCCTTCTAATGAAGCCCTTTCATTCAGAGAGAACTGAACTTAATCCACTTGGAACAAGAGGTGACTGAAGGAAGTGAATGGGAGACCGGCAGTATTCCTGCGGAATTTATGCCTTTTCACATATCTGACATGCAGGCTTTGTGCGAGTCTTTCTCATCTTTCAATAGCTACTTCATGTAGCAGAAAAACCTCAATGTTTAGGTTAATGTTCTGCCTGATGGCTGATTATTTTTCTGCGGTTTGTGTTCAAACTGCCACTCGGAGGCTCCCAGCCCACCACTTCCCAGCAGTGGAAGGCTGAGCAGCATACATTAATTGATTCTGGGTGTAACCCAATCCATTCTGCAACATAATCCACTACATTTCTTGACTGGTGATTGCCCAACTGCGCCACCAGGATTGTTTTCTGAGTCAAAGCCCCCCCCCCCCCTCGTGTGAATTCACCAAGCCCCTGAGCAGTTTTTCTCCGAGTCTGTTCTCCAAATCTGTGATATATATTTTTTTTTAAATAATAACCCTACAGGGCTGTGGCTCCAACGCTAGGCTGCTGGTGTTATATTTACAAGGACACCGTTATGTTCATTAAAATCTGAGCTTTACATCGCCCTTTCCTGAAAACGTTCCACAGGCATATGACCTTTACCGTCAGAGTGAGGCAACATCCCCCTACGGAAGCCTGAAAAGAGGAAATTGCATTCTAAGATTGATCGCCACATCCTTTTAATTATTCAGATTTTTACAATGGACATGAACGGTTGGTTAAGATTGACAAACAGAGAATAAAAAGTTCAGCTACTAGCTACTTTCCCGAATGTAATCAGGTGAAGAATGAACCAAAATGCAAAATCAATTCCATTCAGTTACTTGAATTCCAGCACACTATATATTGGAAGGGAATTCCTGAATCAAATTCCAAGGCTTGATCTCTGTTTTAAATACAATCAAATAAAAACTATTTTGTAACCTCATTCGTTCGTTCACATTTTTCCCTTTTCTTTTGGGCTGTAAGCATAAGATATGGAGTATTGTAACAGGAATATCCACATACTCCCTGTATGAGAGTACTATATCACATACTCCCTGTATGAGAGTACTATATCACATACTCCCTGTATGAGAGTACTATATCACATACTCCCTGTATGAGAGTACTATATCACATACTCCCTGTATGAGAGTACTATATCACATACTCCCTGTATGAGAGTACTATATCACATACTCCCTGTATGAGAATACTATATCACATACTCCCTGTATGAGAGTACTATATCACATACTCCCTGTATGAGAGTACTATATCACATACTCCCTGTATGAGAGTACTATATCACATACTCCCTGTATGAGAGTACTATATCACATACTCCCTGTATGAGAGTACTATATCACATACTCCCTGTATGAGAGTACTATATCACATACTCCCTGTATGAGAGTACTATATCACATACTCCCTGTATGAGAGTACTATATCACATACTCCTGTATGTGAGTACTATATCACATACTCCCTGTATGAGAGTACTATATCACATACTCCCTGTATGAGAGTACTATATCACATACTCCCTGTATGAGAGTACTATATCACATACTCCCTGTATGAGAGTACTATATCACATACTCCCTGTATGAGAGTACTATATCACATACTCCCTGTATGAGAGTACTATATCACATACTCCCTGTATGAGAGTACTATATCACATACTCCCTGTATGAGAGTACTATATCACATACTCCCTGTATGAGAGTACTATATCACATACTCCCTGTATGAGAGTACTATATCACATACTCCCTGTATGAGAGTACTATATCACATACTCCCTGTATGAGAGTACTATATCACATACTCCCTGTATGAGAGTACTATATCACATACTCCCTGTATGAGAGTACTATATCACATACTCCCTGTATGAGAGTACTATATCACATACTCCCTGTATGAGAGTACTATATCACATACTCCCTGTATGAGAGTACTATATCACATACTCCCTGTATGAGAGTACTATATCACATACTCCCTGTATGAGAGTACTATATCACATACTCCCTGTATGAGAGTACTATATCACATACTCCCTGTATGAGAGTACTATATCACATACTCCTGTATGAGAGTACTATATAACATACTCCCTGTATGAGAGTACTATATCACATACTCCCTGTATGAGAGTACTATATCACATACTCCCTGTATGAGAGTACTATATCACATACTCCCTGTATGAGAGTACTATATCACATACTCCCTGTATGAGAGTACTATATCACATACTCCCTGTATGAGAGTACTATATCACATACTCCCTGTATGAGAGTACTATATCACATACTCCCTGTATGAGAGTACTATATCACATACTCCCTGTATGAGAGTACTATATCACATACTCCCTGTATGAGAGTACTATATCACATACTCCCTGTATGAGAGTACTATATCACACACTCCCTGTATGAGAGTACTATATCACATACTCCCTGTATGAGAGTACTATATCACATACTCCCTGTATAAGAGTACTATATCACATACTCCCTGTATGAGAGTACTATATCACATACTCCCTGTATGAGAGTACTATATCACATACTCCCTGTATGAGAGTACTATATCACATACTCCCTGTATGAGAGTACTATATCACATACTCCCTGTATGAGAGTACTATATCACATACTCCCTGTATGAGAGTACTATATCACATACTCCCTGTATGAGAGTACTATATCACATACTCCCTGTATGAGAGTACTATATCACATACTCCCTGTATGAGAGTACTATATCACATACTCCCTGTATGAGAGTACTATATCACATACTCCCTGTATGAGAGTACTATATCACATACTCCCTGTATGAGAGTACTATATCACATACTCCCTGTATGAGAGTACTATATCACATACTCCCTGTATGAGAGTACTATATCACATACTCCCTGTATGAGAGTACTATATCACATACTCCCTGTATGAGAGTACTATATCACATACTCCCTGTATGAGAGTACTATATCACATACTCCCTGTATGAGAGTACTATATCACATACTCCTGTATGAGAGTACTATATCACATACTCCCTGTATGAGAGTACTATATCACATACTCCCTGTATGAGAATACTATATCACATACTCCCTGTATGAGAGTACTATATCACATACTCCTGTATGAGAGTACTATATCACATACTCCCTGTATGAGAGTACTATATCACATACTCCCTGTATGAGAGTACTATATCACATACTCCCTGTATGAGAGTACTATATCACATACTCCCTGTATGAGAGTACTATATCACATACTCCCTGTATGAGAGTACTATATCACATACTCCCTGTATGAGAGTACTATATCACATACTCCCTGTATGAGAGTACTATATCACATACTCCCTGTATGAGAGTACTATATCACATACTCCCTGTATGAGAATACTATATCACATACTCCCTGTATGAGAGTACTATATCACATACTCCCTGTATGAGAGTACTATATCACATACTCCCTGTATGAGAGTACTATATCACATACTCCCTGTATGAGAGTACTATATCACATACTCCTGTATGAGAGTACTATATCACATACTCCCTGTATGAGAGTACTATATCACATACTCCCTGTATGAGAGTACTACATCACATACTACCTGTATGAGAATACTATATCACATACTCCCTGTATGAGAGTACTATATCACATACTCCCTGTATGAGAGTACTATATCACATACTCCCTGTATGAGAGTACTATATCACATACTCCCTGTGTGAGAGTAATATATCACATACTCCTGTATGAGAGTACTATATCACATACTCCCTGTATGAGAGTACTATATCACATACTCCCTGTATGAGAGTACTATATCACATACTCCCTGTATGAGAGTACTATATCACATACTCCTGTATGAGAGTACTATATCACACACTCCCTGTATGAGAGTACTATATAACATACTCCCTGTATGTGAATACTATATCACATACTCCCTGTATTAGAGTACTATATCACATACTCCCTGTATGAGAGTACTATATCACATACTCCCTGTATTAGAGTACTATATCACATACTCCCTGTATTACAGTACTATATCACATACTCCCTGTATGAGAGTACTATATCACATACTCCCTGTATGAGAGTACTATATCACACACTCCCTGTATGAGAGTACTATATCACATACTCCCTGTATGAGAGTACTATATCACATACTCCCTGTATGAGAGTACTATATCACATACTCCCTGTATGAGAGTACTATATCACATACTCCCTGTATGAGAGTACTATATCACATACTCCCTGTATTAGAGTACTATATCACATACTCCCTGTATGAGAGTACTATATCACATACTCCCTGTATGTGAGTACTATATCACATACTCCCTGTATGAGAGTACTATATCACATACTCCTGTATGAGAGTACTATATAACATACTCCCTGTATGAGAGTACTATATCACATACTCCCTGTATGAGAGTACTATATCACATACTCCTGTATGAGAGTACTATATCACATACTCCCTGTATGAGAGTACTATATCACATACTCCCTGTATGAGAGTACTATATCACATACTCCCTGTATGAGAGTACTATATCACATACTCCCTGTATGAGAGTACTATATCACATACTCCCTGTATGAGAGTACTATATCACATACTCCCTGTATGAGAGTACTATATCACATACTCCCTGTATGAGAGTACTATATCACATACTCCCTGTATGATAGTACTATATCACATACTCCTGTATGAGAGTACTATATCACATACTACCTGTATGAGAGTACTATATCACATACTCCCTGTATTACAGTACTATATCACATACTCCCTGTATGAGAGTACTATATCACATACTACCTGTATGAGAGTACTATATCACATACTACCTGTATGAGAGTACTATATCACATACTCCCTGTATTACAGTACTATATCACATACTCCTGTATGAGAGTACTATATCACATACTCCCTGTATTACAGTACTATATCACATACTCCTGTATGAGAGTACTATATCACATACTCCCTGTATGAGAGTACTATATCACATACTCCCTGTATGAGAGTACTATATCACATACTCCCTGTATGAGAGTACTATATCACATACTCCTGTATGAGAGTACTATATCACATACTCCCTGTATTACAGTGCTATATCACATACTCCCTGTATGAGAGTACTATATCACATACTCCCTGTATGAGAATACTATATCACATACTCCCTGTATGAGTACTATCACATAGTCCCTGTATGTTTGTACTATATCACATACTCCCTGTATGAGAGTACTATATCACATACTCCCTGTATGAGAGTACTATATCACATACTCCCTGTATGAGAGTACTATATCACATACTCCCTGTATTAGAGTACTATATCACATACTCCCTGTATGAGAGTACTATATCACATACTCCCTGTATGAGAGTACTATATCACATACTCCCTGTATGAGAGTACTATATCACATACTCCCTGTATGAGAGTACTATATCACATACTCCCTGTATGAGAGTACTATATCACATACTCCCTGTATGAGAGTACTATATCACATACTCCCTGTATGAGAGTACTATATCACATACTCCCTGTATGAGAGTACTATATCACATACTCCTGTATGAGAGTACTATATCACATACTCCCTGTATGAGAGTACTATATCACATACTCCCTGTATGAGAGTACTATATAACATACTCCCTGTATGTGAATACTATATCACACACTCCCTGTATGAGAGTACTATATCACATACTCCCTGTATGAGAGTACTATATCACATACTCCCTGTATTAGAGTACTATATCACATACTCCCTGTATGAGAGTACTATATCACATACTCCCTGTATGAGAGTACTATATCACATACTCCCTGTATGAGAATACTATATCACATACTCCTGTATGAGAGTACTAAATCACATACTCCCTGTATGAGAGTACTATATCACATACTCCTGTATGAGAGTACTATATCACATACTCCCTGTATGCGAGTACTATATCACATACTCCCTGTATGAGAGTACTATATCACATACTCCCTGTATGAGAATACTATATCACATACTCCCTGTATGTGAGTACTATATCACATACTCCCTGTATGAGAGTACTATATCACATACTCCTGTATGAGAGTACTATATCACATACTCCCTGTATGAGAGTACTATATCACATACTCCCTGTATGAGAGTACTATATCACATACTCCCTGTATGAGAGTACTATATCACATACTCCCTGTATGAGAGTATCACATACTCCCTGTATGAGAGTACTATATCCCATACTCCCTGTATGAGAGTACTATATCACATACTCCCTGTATGAGAGTACTATATCACATACTCCCTGTATGAGAGTACTATATCACATACTCCCTGTATGAGAGTACTATATCACATACTCCCTGTATGAGAGTACTATATCACATACTCCCTGTATGAGAGTACTATATCACATACTCCCTGTATGAGAGTACTATATCACATACTCCTGTATGAGAGTACTATATCACATACTCCCTGTATATCACATACTCCCTGTATGATAGTACTATATCACATACTCCCTGTATGAGAGTACTATATCACATACTTCACATACTCCTGTATGATAGTACTATATCACATACTCCCTGTATGAGAGTACTATATCACATACTCCCTGTATGAGAGTACTATATCACATACTCCTGTATGAGAGTACTATATCACATACTCCCTGTATTACAGTACTATATCCTGAAAATATCTGTGTGTAACTATTTCTGTTAGGCCCACCTGTAAGGCTTTATCCAAAAACTTGTTTTCCAACCCAAAAAAACTTTTAAAACGTGTATTATGTACAGGGAATTGCATTGGCAAGTATATTTTAACAATATGTAATGGGTCTTTCTGAGACGGCTTCTCGACTAATCATTTTTGCCTTAACAATAACGTGATATTTCCAAATAAAACTTTGCTCCATGTGGAACAATAAACTTTCATACTGCATACATCCACTTCCCTTGTAAACACTTCCAGTCGGTATTTTTTTGGGAACTAGCTACTTTCACAATGATGTCATGTTGATAGAATCTCAGGGAGCAGGGCAACTGTATGAATTTATCTTCAATCACATGACACACTGGCAACTCATATTTTAATTCCCTAAAGCACAAGAATCATTCCCAGCACAGCTATGCAATTCTGACCATGAGAAGATCCAAAGGAAGCATATGGCCCACAGTTTACTGCAGTATCAGTCTTATTGTGCAGATAATCAGGTCAACAAATGAAATTAAATAATGCATAAGTCTGCAGTGTATTATAATTAATATGGTATTTACAGTGGCTTAAATATACTGTGTCAGTTGCTTTAAAGCTTATTATGTCCCTGGGTGCAGATATCAGAAAATGTGAGATTTGTGCAATGTTGCAACATAAACCAATTACCACGCAGCTCCCTTCTCTGTTCATATGACTACAGCGTGTAACACACCCTACATTTTCTGAATCATTAATGAAACCTGTGTTGGCCTCATTGGTTGAAATGTTACTGTTTTTACCTTGATATCCACGCCGTGGAGTTGAGGCACATCCCACACCAGTCATCAGTGATCTTCGTGATCTCAGGCAGGTCTTCCTCTTCAAACTCATCCACTGACGTCAAGGGTCAGCCTGCGAGAGTCATATAGGGAGAGATACGCACGTAGCTCCGCCCTCGATAATGCCGTAGAACACTCTTTGTAGAACAGAGTACACAAATGTACGCCAACATTCTTGCTGTGTACTCTTAACACCCTAGGGTGTTTATATAAAACGGTGATCTCATATAAACACTCTAGGGTGTTAAATGTACACCAGCAGTGTTGAATTTACACTGCCATTTTTGCTGTGTAAGTGAATTGCAGTATGTAGACTACTGAAGGTATTTCCACTGTCCACATGTGACCTGTTACACAGTTGAACTAACACACAGTAATGAGGCAATAAATAATGTGGCTTTAAGACCTGAGGAACATCAGATGCCAGGCGAATCTAATTTATTCACCCTATCAGCCTTTAAGACACGACCAAAAAGGAAAAATATACCAGGGAAAAGGAAAGCAATACTGACCTATCACATGGCGAACAGACAGAGAAAGACAAAAGAAAAGGTAATAATTAAATTACCCCGAAACAAATGGGGAACTCAAGAGCCAAAAATGCAGCAACCAGTCTCAGACAACTTTCACTAAAAACCATCACTCGAGGCCTGGGCAACCAGGCCCTTTTCTAGGGTGCATTAATGGGCCAATGAGGAGCAGATTAGGGCTGATTAGCCTCAGCTTGCTCCCCTGCCTGTGTGTAGTACCGGTGCTGTCCAGCAGAGGGTGGCGCCCCAACTCCCTTCCCGGGACACCACAGAACATGAGCAATGTTTGTGCTGTTGTGTGGCACATCCTGTTCAGGCACTGTTCTAGGAAGTGACGAAAAAAAGCGACGGATGTGCCGCTAACGTAATTTTGGCACGCGACACTGTAAACTAAACAACAACATTCACTGCAAGCATCACAAGCATGGAGGACGTTTCCAAAATTGTTGTTTGCTAGCAGCTGTTTGTTGTAGCTTCTCTCTGTCCAGTCGATAGCTACTGGGTATTTTAAAATGGCGGTTGGTTTGCTCTGTGCACGACGAGTCACAGGAAGTTTGCGTTTGACCAATCCGCTATGTAAAGGACTGCTAGCTGTACCCCACAATTCCTGGTACATTTGTTTGGTACATCTCTGGGGGAGAACTATACATGATACACTTCTGCGGGCAATGGAAACACATTCAAAAGCCGTGATCTCGGTTTCACAGTGCGGTGCGGTGCGGTTTGGAAAGGCGATGGAAATAAATCAATGATGGTACACAGTTGGCCATTTTGCTCAGATGAGGTGCTCCGACTCAGCTGTTGACGGTGTCAGTACGGTGTCCGTAGACAGCACGCGGTGCATTCGTTAAAAAAACGGTAGGGTCTGTTACAGCGCTTGGCCTGTTTCTAATCACGGCCCTGGCTGAAAACGGGCCTGCTTTTCATGGAACAAATCTGAGGGTGCCAAGCGTTGTTTTTAGCTGATGCTCTTAAACTAATATTGTCCCAATAAAAGCCAGCGGTTTGATTTCCACTCTAAAATGGAGGGGCCGTGTTGGTGCGTCGCCACAACTCATTTTTTCCCTTTGCGGTCTTCAGCATTCCGTACGTACAATATTTCCCCATTCATCAATTTGCGAATGATGACGGGAATATTTTGGTACAATAAGCTCTTTACAAAGGTTCGGCTGCTATTTTAGACATTTAATAAAACAATCTCGGACTCCGGCTCGCGTGTAATGAGGTCTTGCAGGAAGCTAAACAACAAGCCGTGGTCACGCTAAGATATAATCTGGAAACACAATGAGACGGGGGGTTGCCATGTGAGAGAAATGCAGCCCCTCATTCACCTTTAGCCACATATTTCCGCAGAGCGGCGGTTGCCAATTTCATCGGAACGCAGATTTAATATCAATAGGAGCCCTTTTGTTAGCTTTATTATTTTTTCTCTCCAAACAAACGAGCGCTCGACTTTCCGTCTTGTTATTTTTCCACGCATGAAATACGGCCGTGTGCACCGCGCTCAGCGGACGAGGAATTCAGCGAACGTGATTAATTTCATGAATGAACACTATACGGAATTCCTCTCTCACTACACATGGAGATAAAAATCCTTTCCTGTCTGCTGCTAAACCCATCAGATTGTTAGCCTTTTAGCGTTGGCTAAAGTTTTAGTCCCTAGAATTATGATGTAAAAATAAATAAATAAATAAAGTAAATATTTGGCTTTGCAATAACAAAACAAAAAACGAAGTAAAAAAAAAAAATACAGAGTTTGTATTTTTGTGAAAATGAAAAGCCAGTCATCTGCAGAATGTTCTGGAATCACACGTTTCCCCTGATAGAAATAATCAGACGCATCTCCTCTTCTCAGTATTGCCCCAGCGCACACCGTATTTTACAGGGCCGGGTTGAGTTTGAATACCCCAAAGCAGCATTAGCCTGCTGACCTCAGCACCCTGGCAGTCGCTGTATTTTTATTGGCCGGAGAATCAAAAGGCTCGGCTGAAATGCACACAGGTAAAAGTAATGTGTTGTACGCAGTCTAGACAGTGGAGGCCAGGGCCCAAGGATGTGAACGGGTTATGGAGAGGCTTTGTGCATCAAAGAGAGAGAGCTCTGGAGATGTGTCACCCTGAGAAGTGGTATCCCGTTCATTTAGGGAGGCCGAATGTCTTTTGATGCTGAATCTAGGGAAGCTGAATTTCTTTTGACGCTGAATGTCCTTTTATGCTGCATCTAGGGAAGCTGACTGTCTTTTGATGCTGAATCTAGGATAGCTGACTGTCTTTTGACGCTGAATCTAAGGAAGCAGACTGTCTTTTGATGCTGAATCTAAAAAAGCTGAATGTCTTTTGACGCTGAATCTAGGGAAGCTGAACGTCCTTTCATGCTGAATCTAGGAAAGCTGACTGTCTTTTGATGCTGAATCTAGGAAAGCTGACTGTCTTTTGATGCTGAATCTAAGGAAGCAGACTGTCTTTTGACACTGAATCTAAAAAAGCTGAATGTCCTTTGATGCTGCATCCAGAAAAGCTGAATGTCTTTTGATGCTGAATCTAGAGAAGCTGAATGTCCTTTGATGCTGCATCTAGAAAAGCTGAATGTCTTTTGATGCTGAATCTAGAGAAGCTGAATGTCCTTTGATGCTGCATCTAGAAAAGTTGAATGTCTTTTGATGCTGAATCTAGAGAAGCTGAATGTCCTTTGATGCTGCATCTAGAAAAGCTGAATGTCTTTTGATGCTGAATCTAGAGAAGCTGAATGTCCTTTGATGCTGCATCTAGAAAAGCTGAATGTCTTTTGATGCTGCATCTAGAAAATCTGAATGTCTTTTGATGCTGAATCTAGAGAAGCTGAATGTCCTTTGATGCTGCATCTAGAAAAGCTGAATGTCTTTTGATGCTGCATCTAGAAAAGCTGAATGTCTTTTGATGCTGAATCTAGAGAAGCTGATTGGGCCCTGACTGACAGGCATGCTCAAAAGATTGTGCTGTAATTGCGCAGCGACGGGGTGAACTGGGGTGGAGGGGACACAATTAGCCATCTTTTAACGGGCCCAAAATTCCTTGCGTCACCCCTGCAGGGAGGGAGTTTTTGGTTTAGGAGGAGAGCGGGCAGGCCTTACACCCTGTGAACCCTTTAAATAGACGGTGTAGACTTTAAATTGACTAGATGCAAATTCAGCAATTCTTGATTAAATAAGGTTGTGAAATAAGAATGTGACCAGTGTTATCAATCTTCAATCAGATCCTAAGCATACGCTGCAGTGTCAGTATGCTAATGAAACGCAATATTGCTCAAACAAAAGTTTTTTTTTTCAAATATTGATGTCCAGCTAAATGTGATGTCACAGCGCATTTCCTGAGGTCAGATGGGTAATTTGACGGGCCTGCTCCCAGCTATTCTGTCAAAAGACAAAAGACGTACTGGGGGCGCATTTGGGACCCCGCTGAACGGGGAGGGTGCATCTGGGACCCCGCTGAACGGGGAGGATGCATTTGGGACCCAGCTGAATGGAGAGGGTGCATTTGGGACCCCGCTGAACGGGGAGGGTGCATTTGGGACCCTGCTGAACGGGGAGGATGCATTTGGGACCCTGCTGAACGGAGAGGGTGCATTTGGGACCCTGCTGAACGGGGAGGGTGCATTTGGGACCCAGCTGAATGGAGAGGGTGCATTTGGGACCCTGCTGAACGGGGAGGGTGCATTTGGGACCCAGCTGAATGGAGAGGGTGCATTTGGGACCCTGCTGAACAAAAGCTGGGCTGTACCCTCTGGATTACCTCTCTCCTCTCTCCCATTCTAAATAATCAGAAGGGTTTTTCATTTTTAAGGCATTTCGTTAAAAAAGAAATAACAATCACCTGTTAAACGCGGCAAACGCAAACCTTAAAGCTCTCCGTGTAAAGTTGCACCTGGTCACTGTCTAGGTCAAATGGGCTTCTATTGGAATGGTCTGAGAGGCGGTATCGGATAGCCGTACGACTGGGGGGGGGGGGGGTGACTGAGAGGTGGCCTCAAAAAATATCAGAAGATAAGATTTTCTGGGGTTCCTGGGGGCCAATCTTTGTACATGGGCCAGATACTATGGCACTATGTGGCAGCACTGTGCAAAGGATCTACTCTGATAGGTAATAACATGCAAAAGTGCACAGCAAAATCTAAATCTAACACTGTTGGTGTAACTTTAACACCATAGGGTGTACATTTAACACCCTAGAGTGTTTATATGAGATCACAGTCTCAAATGTGCACCAAGATTTTTGCTGTGTGGTCCTCCTCACACACGGGCTATTCTCAATGTTGGAGTCAAAAGGGCAAAGGAACTGAACTATATATACGACCATTATGAAATAATCTTTGGCCATCAGAAAGGCCTGGGACAAGAACAATGTTCTATCCAGGCAGTATTTAGTGAAATTATTGAAATGCAGTTATAAAATGAGCTGATGTGCTGGTAGCTGTGCAAGAAAGCACACGGTGTTCTTCCCAGGTTTATAAGAGCATGTCGCAATGCTACAGACTGGAACCTTGGCATTTCACCGGGCACAAGGCACTCAAACTGTCATTCTCAGAAAAAGGCCAATCCAATGCATTCAGTTACGGACATAGCAGCAGTAACCAAGGAGGGAGGGGCTTAACGATGGGGCCAATGACAGCGCACACAAGCTGTGTGTAAGTTACACTAGTACGAGTAGCCTAGTGGTTACAGGGCTTTCTCCAAAAGAAAAACACACACGTGCCATCACACCTGGGAAAAACACTATGACTTGTATTCAATCAACATCTTGTCCTTAACGCTGACTTACAAGCAAAACACGCAGGCATTACTTTTTTTCTTTAGTTTTAGTGTATTCTGAGATAACTAAACTGCGTTTGCAAAGCATACAACTTCTTGTTTTTTTATAGCCAAAGTTAAGAACAAAATGTTGATTGAATCCCAGCTTTTGTCTCTGTTTTGGCACGTTTTCCCCCCCGTACCCTTCTCTGCAGTGCCCCGCTGATGCCCCTCTCCTCCTGGGGCTCATCAGGCCTTTTACAGCTTGGACCGGCCGCAGGGGCGACAGAGTCGAACCCGGGCCAGCCTCTCATCACCTGCCAGCACACAAGGCCCACAAGCGCTCCCCCAACCACGCCACATCACAGCCAAAACCTCTTTGCTGTCTCACAAGCGCTCCCCCAACCACGCCACATCACAGCCAAAACCTCTCTTTGCTGTCTCACAAGCGCTCCAACCACGCCACATCACAGCCAAAACCTCTTTGCTGTCTCACAAGCGCTCCCCCAACCACGCCACATCACAGCCAAAACCTCTCTTTGCTGTCTCACAAGCGCTCCCCCAACAACACCGAATAACACCACACCCAAAACCTCTCTTTGCTGTCTCTAATTGGCAGTGCCAGGATTCCTCAATCAGAAATCAAAAAGGTACGTTTTAATGGCGCAAGCCATTCATAAATCAGTCTGGTAACGGGCTGGACCATGCAAGCAAACACCTTTTCTGGGGTTCATCGTCTAATAGTGCCCCACCCAAAAAAAAATTCTTTACATGAATTTGATAGTCCAGCTATATACAAGTAGAGTGCTTATTAACGGTAGTGCTTATTAACGGTAGGCTACTCTACAGATGTTTTTAAGAAGCTTACAATAGATAGTATGCAACTGTAGTTCAATTCCTTCTTTCCAAAATGAAAAGATTTGCGGTAAACAGTCAAAAAAAAAAAAATGACATTTTATAAAAACTATTGCTTGTTGTGTCATTCCAGTAATAATTACCATAAGATCAGTGTGATCACCAATGGTCAGCATGAGAGTAGAATGTGGTATCCCTAAGACACGCAGAGCATCCGCTTTCATCACAGATGTTTGCAAGTATACAAAGCAACAATTGTACTGAGCTGTATCCCACTGGGCACCTCTTGTGCCAGAGCAAGGGAATCCGTCTTGAAGCTGAACTAATTTTGAGTGACAGGGAGCCAAAGATCAAAGCCGTCGCTAGTCCTGGAAGCGCCGTAGTCACAGTTGTCAGGAGCTGAAATCGCGTTAGCAGTAAACAGACAGCGCTGGGTGTTCGCCGGCCAGAGGACACGGCCGCCGCGTATTATTACCCTGCACGCGGTAAAATGGGTCGGAGATTAATAAGATAAATTTCCCTACCGCTTCGAATGCCGTAAAGTTGGAACCAGGAAATGGTGCGTTGCGTTAAAGCTGGAGTAACAACTTTTTCTTCTAAAAATATCGGGAAATGGTCATGCTTAGTTGATAGCAATCATAGAAAGAACTGTTGGGAGACAAATCCAGCACCATACACTGTGTTTATACCCTCAAATTCTGCGTTCTCAAACCAGAGATTCGGCCCAAATCTTTGTTTTCAAAACAAAGTGGCTCATGACGCAAACCAGCCGAAGACATGAGGCCGGTCGCACGTTCACGACGAGGCCTGTGGAAGCAGTGGGGTGGGGGGGTGTCTCTTTCTCTGTGGGCACGGCCAAGGGATGTAATGACTTTTAAATGTTTTGACAACAAATGCGACCGTTGAGAAAGTTGCGTACTCCAGCCTTAACTTAACTGTTCCACAGGAGGTTGAGCGTGTGAGGGTACATTATTGACAAAGACATTGCAGCCTTTTCAGGCATATCAGAGTAATGGTGAACACTCCGTAATTAATTTAACCCAAGTGTTGCTAGAAACAAACAACAGTAAACAATAAGTAGGTATTGTGGGAAAGAATGCTTCTCCACGTGGACTTGCCAATTTTCTGCATATTCTAAGGCCACAGGATGCTTGTATTTGTAACACTAAGTGAAATATAACATGTCATTCCATGTCCTGAAACTT
This sequence comes from Ilyophis sp. 1 JC-2022, assembly GCA_022702515.1. Lineage (NCBI taxonomy): Eukaryota > Metazoa > Chordata > Actinopteri > Anguilliformes > Synaphobranchidae > Ilyophis > Ilyophis sp. 1 JC-2022. The sequence goes on from CM040396.1 coordinate 108,122,783, forward strand.
TAGTTGTTAGACAGGCTGCTCATATTCAGTTGTGCGTTTAATGAAACTAAGGAAAATTATCATTAAAAGCCTCTCTGAGAATTGCAGTACAGGCAGGGGTTTCACCAGGGATTTTGGGGTCCCATGAAAAGATCTCACATTGGGCCCCATCCCTGCAGAAATACAGCAATTTTTTGAGGACCCCTGTCAGTCAGTCCCCTTAGAAATGGCCCCCCGCCCCCCACATATGGTGCCACTGAGAACAGCAACCATTTCCATTACACTCTGGCAAAATGAGCAAAGAAGGCTGAAGAAAAATATCTTGTTTCCCAAAAAAATATAAAACTAGAAGTTGAATGTCTGAGATACACCACTGTGCGAAACCAAGCCTCCTTTCCAATCCATCATACCTTATCCAGTCCACTCCAGTTTATATCCACATCAAATGTGGAAGGGATTTGGTTCAGTTAAAATGGCTATAATCAATCAGCATTATAGGCCTATAATCAATTTCCCTACTGTAATCTGTCCTTCAGAACCGGTAAGAAAGCCTGAGTTATGAGCTGTGAGACTGTGAATGGCTCTTATATCACTCCTCCCAAGTTTCATCCATCTCAGAAGTAAAAATCAATACATTTTTGTGATCTTGTGAAATAAGATCGTCCCACGGAAGGTCACGGTTGGTCAAGAACCAGTCCTCTTTTGTGGGCATTCTTCTAAAAATGTGAACCACACTGTTCTTTTGGTGGCACCTTTTTGTGATTGGTAAAACGTGACTTTATATGTCAGGGCGGAAGTGAGCCCACAAACTTGTGTTACCATGTACCTGCTGCTATTCAAGTTAACGTATTTAAAAGTGACTTAAGAACAAAAACAGAAGAACATTCATCGGTTCCATTAGCAGAAGTAATGTTTGGCACGATCGTTCCATTGATTGTGCGATTGTCCAACTGGCCTCGTTCTTGAGGAGCCCTTGATATGATTGATGAAGGCGCTGAAACCGTGCTTTCTACAAGCGACTGTATAGCCAATAAAAACCCGGGAAGGTCAAATATAAATAAAAGGCCAGCCAATGCTTCACTCGCTCGCTCCTGCTCAACACTGGAATGTGGAAACTGATAGTTACTGATGCCTTCCCTGAAATACTTGTTTCAAAGTCAAGCTTTACTTACCTGCCCCAAAAAAGAGAAGCATGGAAACTACAGACTCATTTGTAACAGTAGAACTTCTCCATTACTCCTTTCTGTGGGCAAACACTTGAGAATCGTTTACTTCCAACCGCACAACTGACCTAAATGAGCACGTGTAAATGTTCCCTCGAATGACTTTTCAAAAACAGTCTCCTTTTAACAATTTAGTTTAGAAGACAAAAAAATGAATGAGTTGAACATAAACAGGAAACAAAATCATCAATCCTGGGCATGTTCAAGCAGACCTTGGTTAAACATGACCTCACAGCTGCCTACCACTCCTGAGTGCCGGGCTAGTTTCATTTCACTGGTGGGTTGCCCTTAGAGATTCTAAGACAATGATAAGTGTGTTTATTCAAACCAGAATAATATGTCTTAATCACATTAGATAATCATAGAGCCAATGTAATTGATGTTTTCAAATTGTTATTGGTATGTTATAAATGACTGGTCAAATAACCAAGGCAGTAGATATTCTATATCCGTTCTTTATGCTCATGATGACTAAACCACAGACCAGGACTGTTTCCATGATGGCACACATAAGACTGACTCTTATACCCTCGGGTCTTTGTTTCTTTTTAATGGGTGCACATTTAAAATAGCAATTGTCCATGCATATTTTTTATAAATGAAATGCATATAACAGCCACGCTGTTTTAACGGATTCATGGATTCCTTCTGTCACAGGCAACTCTATAGGCTGAGCCATAAAAATAAAAATAAACATTAAAAACTTCAAATGGAAGTATCATATAGAATGCTTAATTACAGTATACCAAACCAAATACAGGATATTGGTTGCTATCTGCCACGTTTCTCTTTTAACACTAATGAAGACACCAGTTTATTGCGTTAGGCAGATCATTTTTAGAATAATGTTCCCTCGTGATGGCGCGAATGAAACGCAGCAGTTTGGTCAGCGGTTCCGCACTGTTAGTGCGTGTCTCGTTACACAGGGGCTTTAGTCATTTATATTAAAGTATTAAAGTCAGCAGTATATTTGGGCACATCTAATGCTGGCAGCAGTGAAGGCCCGTGCTTTTATTGTTTTTCCGCCTCGTGTTTGGTGAGCAGGCACTTCAAGACGCGTCTGGTAGCGGGAAGTCAAAACACCGCCTACAGCGCATACTGTCTATAGAAGAGCGCGAGCCATAAGGGCCTCAATGAAAGACCGAGACACGCAGCACGGTCTCAATTAACGTCTTATTTAATTGTAATCATAAGAGCACCGTTATTTCACCACAAAATGGCTTTCATCATGCTAAGATGCTGTTTTAACACCTCGAGTTATTTCAAAATGAGTACTCACATTCCATTGTTTAACTTTCTTTGTTCAAGAGAGCTGTCCTGTAGGCTATTTCATAACCTGAAGACGTTTACTAAAAAAAAAATTTTTTTTTAAACGGTAAATTGAGTCAGCCAACATCGACATGGACCTCGCTAATTTCCCTGCCAAAGCTCATTTATGGCCTGAAGTTGCAACTCAATATGTGCGTTTGATTTATGATGGAGTGGACATGATGTGAGAAGTGATATTGTTCTCTTTGTTGCGGTTGACATACTTGAAAATGCATTTAAGATCATTCTCAGCATGTTAAATGCATTAAATGTAATTTATCATTCTAATGAACCTCGCAGGAGTGCCATTAAGTCCATAATTTGTATTAATGTATGCCTTAGTGACATAATTTATGCTAATAATTCAGAAGAGTGTGTTTGAGCATAATGAAAACAGAAAGAAGGGCGGGGGAATATGGCTGTATAATCCACGCAATAACACGTAACATTGACTTAAATTGTAGACACGGTATCCTACATTAGTTCAAAAATAGTTTGTTTGGAAATAAAAACATGAAATAGTGAGGGGAAAAAACACGACTTTTTACTAGTCAGTATACTTTATAGCACGTTTAATTTCTCGCATCTTTACATAGAAAGATACATTGAACACAATCAAATTGGCAACTAAATTGTGAGCATAAACACGAGGTGACAGAATTACCAGAGGTTAAATCCAACAGGAATGACCGTGGGGATCCCTTGCTACTCTCGCTATTTTTTCTATATCGTATATGCATCTTCCATGACTCAACAATAATACAGCATAAACGTAAAGAAAAAAGGACTTGGACACTTTTGTAGACATTGTAGACTTCAAAAATGTTTAATTTAGTCAGTAGGCTATATCATGTCCATTCTATTCAAAGCACTGACAGATTTAGTCCTGTTGCATTTGCTCGTTTCTGAATGGGCGCGAGGATCATGTGGAAATGCGAATAGTAGCTAATCCGGGATACAAACTGGAGACCGCTGGCTGTTTGGTTATCTGGGACAACCATATTGAGAGCGCGAGCCCCACACTGAGAGCATCTATAGCCTGCCGGGGACTTCGGCTATTTATTAACATCATTTCTTGGCAAGGGCTTTAATTAACAAACCGCTCACACCACACCAACCGCGCGAACTTCAGCGTGAGCAGGAATAGCGCAGCTTTTTTCAAGGTGCCTTAGAGATGCCATTGATTAGTTCGATTGAGAATGTAGGAATTATGTGACCCAGAGTTAATTTGAATTCCTCCACCACATACTCTTTTTTTTTTCATCAAAAGAGAGTGTGCAGGACCACAGCTTAATGGCTTCGCCTGCCCGCTGCTTTACAATAAAATACAGCGAGAAGTGTTGGCCGTGGTTGATTTATCCTTTGATTCGCCAGTAACAGTGTCAAAGTGGCAAGGTCTTGGGAATTTTAACGCAGATTTAAGACGCATACAAGCGCGAAGTGAAAAGAATCCTCCGGGGTGTTTGGGAGGCAGAGGCGGTATTTAATGGCACAGACTGACCCAAACGGCCCAGCTTGTTACCACCTCCCGCTGGAGCTGCCATCTTTCACAGGACTACCATTGTGTTGCGGAGCTGCAGACACGAAAACAAAAAAACAGTGGAGGTCAGCCCGTTCCCCTTGGCAAAGGTCAGGTACAGAATGCCGTGAGTAAAATCAAATCTACCCCCACAGTGGATCGTCACACAGACAGTTACTGAATGGATATTTTCCGCTACATCAAAACTAGACGAGTATTTCCAAATTTGTTTGTCACACTTTGCAGAGGAAACATGAACGGACAGACTGAAATATATACATATAGAAGAGGACGCGTCTACTTTGGCAAGAGACTAACCAATTGTGTTCTGTCTAGTTAATGCTGAATTGCTGAAAATAATTTACGTGCCGTAAGTAGGTCAAATTAATTCGCTAAGTGGGACAATTAATTAATGTGATGATATCAGAGATATTGGACATAATAGAGTAGGAAGGGCAAACACCTGGAAAATTCCACAATCCAAACAAATTAACAGATACTTTCAGCGCGGCCTAATTACTGCGTATAAACTATTACAAAAACTTTGGGAGAAAATGTGTAGTCTATCCATTGTAACAGAAAAGTTCCACTTAAATCGCCGGGTGGTTCTTCGCGTTGTCTAAAGGTACTTCTTGCAGATGCATTTGGGGGAATTAACACATAATAACAACAATTATAATAATAAAAACAATAATAATAATAACGTAAAGAGACTATAAATAATTGTTCACATTCACCAAGTCAGTGTCAAATAACGTGCGGCAGAGGGAACAGGCTACAGGTCTTGACGTTAAAATGCATTTTACGTTAAACAAACATGTCCTGGAAACGGCCAGGCCTATCACTTTCCTCCTCCTCCCGGGCCCTTCTATAGGGTGAGCTGGGCTGTTGTGGCCAATTCAGAAGTGTGATGGAAAATGTTCATAAGTAGCCTATACGTTGATGTCAGGTGCTGGTGATGTTGAGGGAGAAGCAGTATTACAACATGGTAATCCGTTACAGTTGGATTCCGTCCATTAAGTTTAGGGTCAGTTTGTCAAGTGAAAACATCCACTAACAGGTTCACACTTGGCTTGTGGGCTGGCTCGCGCTCCGTCGTGTTTTTAGAGGGCTAATTTTCTTGCCGTGTCTTCCAGTGGGAACGGTGTACTGTGTCGAACGCTCTCGTTGGCTAGCAGCGGTAGACGTCAGCATCTTTCATTGCTTCACCATTACACCTCGGCTTCTGGCGGTAAGAAGAAACAAGTGTACGAACTATCTGGACTGCACTGAAGTTTGAGCGCAGCGCGTCCCGTATTCCTTGACTGCATTAATCAGCAATTAGAGAATCGGCCAACGAAACTGTGGAAAAACCAGTCGCTTCTAGTAGCAATTAACTTTTGTGCGCAGTACATTTATTTTAGAGCACCTTGCCCTGTTTTCTTCTATCAAGTTTTACTACGCTGACTGTGGGTGCCTTGGTTCTCCCAGCTTTGAGACGCAACGCGTTGGAAATATTAAGAATGGCAGTGGCATTTGCATTTCTGACGCAGTTGTTCTTGTGTTTGATTAATACGGAGTTCTGGACAGCGGCATCGGAGCAAACGTTGAAAAGTGCTCTGGACAGCGACGAGTCCCCAGTTAATCAGCCCACAGTCACCTCCGCTCTGGACATGGTTTCAGTACACATGTTCAAACTTTACGACAAATACAATAAGGAACTCAACCGCCCAAGAGACGGAAATACAGTGAGAAGTTTCAAGGCAAACCCAGGTGGGTATCTTTGTTTTATAAGTGTTCGTTTATTTTGCTCATTGTAATTATTTCTTATTACGACTACAACACAGATGCTAAAATCAACACAGAACTCGTGTCAAACGATTATATTAAGAAGCCACTGATTGTTGCGTTCATGTAAAGTTTACCGCGCTGAATAATTGCTTATTCAATACCTAAAAATGTTGAAATCTGGAAAGCTAAAGCTAATTATATTTGGCGAAACATCACAAAAACTGGTGTTCATTTGGAGTGTGAAAGGCACGAATACTCAGCATATGCACGATTTACTTTAATAAAAATTCCATGGATCTTTTTTTATCATTAGCCTAATTGTTTATTAGTCGTCTACGTTAATGATGCGTCGTTGTAGAGCGAAGCGTATTACGCATTCACAGCTGGGATTGAGCCCCCGCGCTGGAGCATAAGAGAAGGACTATATGCCTACTTTTTTGTGTTTGTTTCCACCGACCATCTCTCTCTCTCAATTGAATTAAGCTTGCTTTATTACCCGACAAGTAATAACTAAATCACAATGAATAATAATAATAATAATAATTATTATTATTATTATTTGTATAATGCCACAATGGACACTATATAAACAAAGTCCTCGGTATATCAATGTAGCTCTACATAAAATGTGCAATAAAATTGTGATAAACTATGTCTTTTTATGTCTCTCTCTGGCTCTCATTTTTCGTTTAAATGGTGTGAAACCAACTAAGTATGTCCCGATAACGTTCAAGAAACCTTCCAGATTAAAGTTGAATCAGACCTGCGATTGACACTAAGCAGTCAGGATCCTGTCAAGTCGTTGTGGGAATTAGAGGGCCCGCGCAGTGACAAATACTGCACGTCATAATGGATGTGGCAGAACGTCGTCTCGAGTACCACGGGCTCCAAACGAGCTGAAGAATTCAGTGCACTTCGGAGAGTTCGTGCAGCTGTCACGCTGCAAAAACAATGAGGTTATGAGATACCAGCGCAGAGGTAGACGACAGTATGATCGTTTTCTTTTTCGCGGTATGTTTTGACTGGATTTAAAGCGAGCTCCGCAGCCGAGAAGCGCCACAGAGTCGCTCGCAGTTGGATTTTATTGTTGAGTTGTGTTTTTCTAAGACTAACCGGACTCGGCTTTTTACCACATGAACTCAACTTTTACAATGCCCAGACTGCTAGATAATGACATTTCGTCGTATATTAATTGCAGGAATAACATGATCACTGAAAGGAATTCTTTTAAGTTTTCCACAACGTGAAACCACTTGATTGGAGCCCTTCAGTATTAATGCCGTCAGACGTTATTAGAGGCCCGCGGGACGCTCAGTAAGCACTTCCATATGCCTCGCGCCGAAACAGAAGTAATGCATCTCCCTTTGCTTCCCGGTGACATCCTGTGTCATATAAATGTTAAAAAAAATAAAAATAAAAAAAAAACTTCTTATTTAAGCCTAAATAAGTTTCAGTAGATTTTTAATTTCAAGTGGTTTACTCTCTTCATCTCTCCTCTCTCTCTCTCTCTCCCCCTCCTCCCCCCTCTCCCCCGCAGAAATTGTGGAGCAGAAGATCTTGTACCATTTTAACCTGACCTCCATGCAGGAGTCCGAGGTGATACTTGCTACCACCTTCCACTTCCTCCTGGACAGGCGTTCGAGGCAGAGGTCTGGCTTCTGCAAACGCTTCAGGAACCCCTCCTGTCGCATCCAGCACCTCCACCAGCTCCCATCCCTGCGTCTCCTCTTCCGAGGGGCCACCCCCAACACGGGGCACGGGCCCTTGCTGGGAAATGTCACCTTATTATCACACCGGAGAGGAGACTGGCAAATTAAAGATGTGACGCAGGTAGTCACGGGCGCCCGGAACGTCGGGCAGCTTTTGATCACAGCCGAGTTTGACTTTGGGGAGAAATACCAGAGGTACCGAGACCAGCACTCTCCATCCGGCCTGCCGTACATGCTCGTGTACGCCAACGACCTTTCCATATCGGAGCCCAACAGCGTGGCCGCGACCCTGCAGAGGTACGACCCACACCCGGGGAAGGAGGAAGCCGCGCACTCCACAAACTCGTCCCCCGACTCGCGAGTCAAAAGGGACGTGCGCTTTCAGGACCCCATCCAAAACAACGAACTCCCGGAGGTCGAGTACAACGCTCTCAAGAACCACGAGCTGTGGCAAAGCACTTACTTGGCGCTGAAGCCGAAGCCTTTGAAAAAAGAGCGGAGGCGGAAAGGCCAGGAGAGCGCTAATGGATTAAGCAAGTCCCAGATCCTCAGCTTTGACGAGAAAACCATGAAGAAGGCTCGGCGGAGTCAGTGGAATGAGCCGCGCGTCTGTTCCAGGAGGTACCTGAAGGTGGACTTCGCCGACATCGGCTGGAGCGAATGGGTCCTGTCTCCCAAATCGTTTGATGCTTACTACTGCGCTGGGACCTGTGAATTCCCCATGTCCAAGGTCAGAATGTCTACACACAGCTTTTAAATTAAACTGGATGGGTGTTGAAAAGTTACTTTTGTAAAACATCTTTTTTGGACCTTTGCAAGCAACCTGTGGTTTTAAATGGTTCCTCAAAGACTTAGCTGGTTACAGGATTCATTGAGGAGGCCAAGTTTACAGAAACAAAGTAGAAGATGGTGCACTATAAAATGCTAGGATTTATTATATAGTCTTATTTCGAGACAGTTTAGGATTATTTATGATTAAAAACAACAAGAAATCACAATTCACAATTTAGTCATTTAGCAACAATATTAATCCCTCAGGACGCAACTATATTCATTATCGTCTTAACTGTTAGATGTGTTTTCTCATAAACCTCACTTCTTTAACCGTGCACAAATGAGTCACTGGATCCAATACTTTTTGTGTAAATAGTTAAAAGCAACACTTTGTTGAATGCTGTGCAAACAAAATGATTCAATCTGGGTCAGAGACATTGTTATATTTATTTATTTGTAATACACACTAATACACACAAAGGTTAATCAGGATGCACTGTAACTTGTCCAGTTTACATAACATTGTTTTGGCTTTTAGTGAAATGTTAAGAGAAGCTTAAGAGATTTTATTTTCTTACACTTGAAGAGCCTTACATTGTTGGGTTGCTGATTTGAATGATTTTAAGTGCAGAATTTTCAGAATGTTTTGAGGAAAGTGAGGATAATTCCACTAACCGCAGTGCGCCTCTGTCTTTCCGATCGCCCCCCAGGTCGTCCGTCCGTCCAATCACGCGACCATCCAGAGCATTGTGAGGGCGGTGGGGATAATTCCGGGCGTTCCGGAACCCTGCTGTGTTCCCGAAAAGATGACCCCGCTGAGCGTCCTCTTCCTGGACGAGAACAGAAACGTGGTGTTAAAGATTTACCCCAGCATGTCAGTGGAGACCTGTGCCTGCAGATAACCACCTTTCAAAAGAAAGACAGCTTGGGGTTTGATGTACGGACCGATGGCGGTAATAACGGCTTTTCACCAGGAATGAACCCAGGGGCACGTGGCCTGAATTCAGCCAAGCCAGGACTGAGGCAAAACATAAACTCATAAATTGCAAATTGCCAAACTCTTACATTTTGCTGTGTGGACCAGAGGTTGCCCGTCATTTCTCAGTTCAATAACTCTCTTTCAGTCTCATAAATATGTGTACATTATTTACACAGCTTGTTTATATTTTTACTGAGCAAGTGTTAAATGCATTGCAAATTGGCTACTAATGGGGTATTTACTATTTTTGAAAGCTTAATGAACAGATGCGAAACAAATAGTAAGGTTTTGGGTTTTTAAACAGCACTTGGATAAGCAGGTAAGAGAATGGTTATCATTACCATGAAAATATGAACATAAAACCCAGGCAACAAATCTGAATATTTGAGAGAAATAGTTTTTACACTTTAATTTAAAGACAGTTTCAGAGTAACAGTTGGGAGGCTTATTACCAATTTACTAACTATGAATATGTGTTTTTAATTATCATTTAATATATGTATGATCTGTTTCATACCAGCAAATATAGTAATTTGAGGAAAGACAGATGTATTTTTGTTAGGAAAATGCAATGAAACCGCAATCATGCCCCGGGCTGTAACACTGGGTGATCATTTTCCTTCTGCTCTTGTGATCGCAGTTTGAGAAATATCAATAATGCAGCGTGAGAAATATCAATAATGCAGTGTGATAAATATCAATAACGCAGCGTGAGAAATATCGACATCAATAATTTAGTCAGTTCTATGATTATTTTTCTAAGTTAGAAAAAGTCAAGAAAATTATCTTGGTAATTTAAAGTTACCCAGACTTTTAATTCGCACTGTGCATACCGTATACAGTATATTTTTGGGGCGGCTTGTTTTATTTTGCAAAAAATATCTACTGTGTCATGACTAAAAGTACCCTATTTGGAAAAAAAAACATTATAATTATGGAGGTGGTCAGATCTGAAAGTATGTCTACAGGTGTTTAATTTTTTAACTATTTTTTAATGTTCACAATATGGTACTCTGCCTGTGAAATGAAATATTTTTCTATATATGTGTGTTTGTATTTTATTTGTTGCATTTTGCAAATATATTTAGCAGCTGGTGTGTTTGAAGCTCTGTAAATGTGTTTGTTTTAAATTATGAAGAAAGTAGTCATTAGTTCAAGAATAAAACTGAAAACAAATAAGCCGCATGTGTAGGCCATCATACGTCATTGAAGTAAAACCGGCTATTCAAATCTGTGCCACTAGGCAACAATACACAATTTGTACATTTTTTGCTTGTAAAAGATACTTATTAGTACCCAAATATAGCATTATTTTACTTTCAGTGTACATTTTAAAGAACAAAAATGTACCTTCACTGCACCAAATTTCTGAAAGAGTGTAGATTACTTCAGATAAAGAACACGGTACAAATTAAAGACATTTGCAATTATCTCAAACAAATCCTGGTGAGGCTTTTAACTTAGACTTATTTCTAAGTATGAATAAGACCACATTGGAAAACACTGATGGCACAGTTTTGATTGTAATGCTTGTAACTGTAATAGCATGCATTTTATCAGGGAAAATGAGAAGCTATAATAACATGAAAAAGTGAAATTGTTGCGCTCAGTCAGTAAAAAATGGAATTGCCGCAGGTGTATATAGCGAAAAGCGATGATAAAATAAAAAGAAGATGGTGTAAAGCACACGCGCTTTGCGTACACAGTCAAACTACGACAATAAACACCTCCAAAGTACACCGACTATAATCAAGAGTTTATTTGAGGGGAGATGCAAGGGGATGTCATCCTCACTGTTTAAAACATTTACGAAAACCATTCCCTTTATAAAACTGCTACCACCCCGTTCATACCCTTTGTTTTGTTGGTTTTCGGTGATATCACAGACCCCACCATTGCACCAAATCGACCACTGATTATAATGTACAGAGCGGTCTCAAGATGTGTTTCCCTCTATTAGATACAGCAAGGATATGCGTTAGCACAGTGAGCATGCATAGCGCTGCAGCTACAGTCAAACCGGAAAGTCTGCACACCCCTTGCACCTTCTCCACATTTTATTACGTTGCAGACAAATTCTACAATAGATTGAGTTCATTTATTGTCTCAAAATTCTACACAAAATAGCCCATAATGGCAAAGTAAAAACAGGTTTTTAGACATTTGTGCTAATTTATTAAAGATTTAAATGTAAAATATCATATGTACACAAGTGTGCACACCCAAAAGTGAGCTGAGGTGCATTTTGTTTCCACTGATACTGCTTGAGATGTTTCTACAACTTAATTGGAGTCCACCTGTGATAAATTCAATTGATTGGACATGATTGGGGATTGCCAACACCTGCCTATATAAGGTCCCACCGTTGACAGTGCATGTCAGAGCAAACTCCAAGCCATGGGGTCAAAGGAATTATCTGCAGACCTCAGAAACAGGATTGTGTTAAGGCATAGATCTGGAAAAGGGTACGGAAAAATCTCTGCAGCTTTACAGGTCCCAAAGAGCACAGTGGCCACCATCATTCGTAAATGGAAGAAGTTTGGAACCACCAAGAATCTTCCTAGACCTGGCCGCCTGGCCAAACTGAGCAATCGGGGAAGATGGGTCGTGGCCAGGGAGGTGAGCAGGAACCCGAGGGTCACTCTGACAGAGCTCCAGCGTATCTTTGTGGAGATGGGAGAACCTTTCAGAAGATCAACCATCCAGGCAGCACTCCACCAATCAGACCTTTATGGTAGAGTGGCCAGACGGAAGCCCCTCCTTAGTAAAAGGCACATCACAGCCCGCTTGGAGTTTGCCAAAAGGCACCTAGAGGACTCTCAAACCATGAGAATCAAGATTCTCTGGTCTGATGAAACCAAAATTGAACTTTTTGGCCTGAATACCAAGCGTCACGTCTGGAGGAAACCAGGTACCGCTCATCACCTGGCTAATACCATCCCTACAGTGAAGCATGGCGGTGGCAGCATCATGATGTGGGGATGTTTTTCAGCAGCGGGAACGGGGCGACTAGTCCTGATGGAGGGAAAGCTAAGTACACCGAGATCCTTGAAGAAAACCTGCTCCAGAGCACTCTGGACCTCAGACTGGGGCGAAGGTTTACCTTCCAACATGACAACGACCCGAAGCACACAGCCAAGAGAACAAAGGAGTGGCTTCGGAGAAAGTCTGTGCATGTCCTTGAGTGGCCCAGCCAGAGCCCAGACCTGAATCCAATTGAACATCTATGGAAAGAGCTGAAAATGGCTGTGTACCGACGCTCCCCATCCAACCTGACGGAGCTTGCAAGGATATGCCATGAGGAATAGGCAAAAATGTCCAGAAACAAGTGTGCCAAGCTCGTAGCTTCTTTCCCAAGACGCCTTGAAGCTGTAATCACTGCCAAAGATGCAGCAACCAAGTATTAGGCTAAGGGTGTGTACAGATATGTAACCCCTAAATAACCTATTTTTGTCAGTAAAATAAAATTGCATATTTTCTAAAAACCTGTTTTCACTTCGTCCTTATTGGCTATTGTGTGTAGATGTTTGAGGCAAAAAATGAAGTATAAGTATGAATTGTAGTATAAGTCTGTAACGTAATAAAATGTGGAGAAGGTGAAAGGGGTGTGCAGACTTTCCGGCTCGACTGTATAGATCAGTCACTGTTCTCAGATACTGAAAAACATAATCAACAGTAACCTTCCCAAGATAACAAACCTTAAACAAGCTGTGCTGTTTACTGAAGACCAAGTTGCCAAGAGCAAGCCGCTTATAAACCCCAGCAGAAATTCAGCTGTTCAAACCCTTGCTGCTTTCGCCTTGTGTACTGAGAGTCTTTCCAGAGGAAAGCAAATCATTTGTTGGATCTCAGTTCAAAAGTTGCTGGCTTTGATTCCACTGTGGTTAAGTTTTAATGGTGTCCACAGAGTCCTAATGTATGCACCCCATTTTGGCGGCTTTATTCCAACGTAGAAAAACAAGCGGTTCTGTAGAAAATACTCTAAGGCTGGCAAAGGCTTAGCAGGACAGCTGAAGGAGTGTCAATGTTATGCTCAACGTGCATGGGAAACCGGTCATTTTTCAAAATAACCGGTCATTTTGCAGACTAACCAGCAATGTGTTTTTTTTGCAAAATGACTGGTCAATCTACCTAAAATGTGACCATAAGATCTACATTACCCAAATTCATCAGAGGTCCTGCATGGCAAAATCAGGCCACCGCAGGTCCCGACCAAGGGGAATTACAGGTACAGTAGTGACCTGCAGCCTCGAGTGGGATTACCTGGAATGTACAGGTGCACTTTCTCCTCACCCACTTGACTGGGTGCTACAAAGTAAAACCAAAAACAAACATGAAGAACATATCGTGGTGGCATTACCTACTGTATACAGCCAGTAACACACAGTGATTTAGTCCACATGATAATAGGGCCAAGACCCTTTTAACAGCGAGGCAACTGAAAATATACACTATATGGTACAGCTTGCAATGGTGACAGTTTACTATCCTCCAGGGAAGTGGGAAGTTCATTTCAACCCAAATTTGGCACACCTGATTCTACTAAATAGCAGCTCAACAGGATCTCTCTCTATATTGAATGAGGGGTGCTTTGTAAGGGTTGGAGTGAAAACCTACAGGACGGTAGATCTCCAAGAACAGAGTTGGGGACCACCGCCCGAAACAGACGATCTACCAACCATACTGTGGGTGACAGATTCAAGAAGATTCTGGAGATAAGGATATCATCTTTTTTAGTCACCTGACTAGAAGCATCGTTGAAAAGGTGCGATCTCGCCTGGCGAGTGAAGCGTTTCTCTGTTAAATGGTGAATACAGCGGCGTCAGTGGTAGACATGGTATACAGGCATGTGCAGTGAGTTTCTGGTGCTGGAAGCCTTCTCTCTGTGTGAGTGAAAACATTCGCTTACGAGCAGCTTGAGGTTTGGCCTGAACAGAGTACCTTCCCTGATTACATCTGCCTTCAGAGATCTCACCATTTGTGAGATATTTAATACCAAATGATGTATATGCCAAAAAAAAGCTTTAGAGGGGCATTGAGCGACCCACTGAGGTTCCTACATCTTCCTTTGATGGATGATTTCCTGGTACCTATTGACTTATAGGGTCAGGCTCTGGCGGTGACATCACAGGGTGCTACCTTTTTGGAGCCAATCCAAAGGGGATCAAATATTGTTAGACTGTCAAAAGAAAGTCAACTAAACTAGTTTGTTTAACACTGCATATTTTGCTGTGGGATTACTTAAACAATACTGGCATCACCTTTCCATCATACTCACTGATTGCTGAAAATAATTTTTAATAATTATTAGCTAGCTATTAAGCATTTGCAGTAGGCCTTTCATTGGAGCAAGCCAGTTATAAGCAGAGCGCCCTCCCACCCTCAAAGTGTAGTAATTTAAGATGAAAAACTCAAGGCTGTGGGACCCGCCCTGTTAAGGCACTGCTCTAGTACATAGATTGTACTAGTACATAGACTGCTCTAGTCCATAGATTGTACTAGTACATAGACTACTCTAGTACATAGATTGTACTAGTACATAGACTACTCTAGTATACAGATTGTACTAGTACATAGACTACTCTAATATATAGATTGTACTAGTACATAGACTGCTCTAGTATATAGATTATACTAGTACATAGACTGCTCTAGTATATAGATTAAACTAGTACATAGACTGCTCTAGTATACAGATTGTACTAGTACATAGACTGCTCTAGTATACAGATTGTACTAGTACATAGACTGCTCTAGTATACAGATTGTACTAGTACATAGACTGCTCTAGTATACAGATTGTACTAGTACATAGACTGCTCTAGTATATAGATTGTACTAGTACATAGACTTCTCTAGTATATAGATTGTACTAGTACATAGACTGCTCTAGTATACAAATTGTACTAGTACATAGACTGCTCTAGTATACAGATTGTACTAGTACATAGATTGTACTAGTACATAGACTGCTCTAGTATATAGATTATACTAGTACATAGACTACTCCGGTACATAGATTGTACTAGTACATAGACTGCTCTAGTATAATGATTATACTAGTACATAGACTGCTCTAGTATACAGATTGTACTAGTACATAGACTACTCTAGTACATAGATTGTACTAGTACATAGACTACTCTAGTATATATTGTACTAGTACATAGATTACTCTAGTACATAGATTGTTCTAGTACATCGACTTCTATAGCACTGTAGTCTGGTTTCCAATGTGAACTGTGGCAGGCAGCCCCACACACAACTGGCTCTAGCATCATCCAGAGATGGGAGGGGTTCAGTTGGCCAGGATTACAGCATCTCAAGCCAAATTTGGCAAGTTATAGCCACAGAGTGGGCCTACAAGCACCACTGGGCATTACAAATTATATCCCAGAAATAATTATGTGATAAAATTTGGTTTGTAAAAATAATACCTCGAAAATGAACAGACGACTAGCTGTGTGTAGAATCAGAGAGAGAGAGAGAGAGAGAGAGAGAGAGAGAGAGAGAGAGAGAGAGAGAAAAATGATTGTCCCACTTATCCTCGCAAATGTGTTCATCCAGTTTGAACGGGCTATCCTTTATTTGCTCCAAACACACATTAGGCTAATTACAGGACTACTTGGCCTGGTTTGGAAATGCAAATATTGCAGAACCAATGCCAAAACAAATATTTTCCACAAAAATGGATTACACATGTAATGATCATGGCCGTTTTAAATTAAATCCTCAATTTGTTGGTTTGCACACTAATTATATTCATAATTTAAGACTTGGAAAGCCTGGGATGATGATAAATATACTGTGACATAGTACAAGTACATGTGTGATGGGTTTAGTAGCAGTGGTGAGGGAGATCCGACAAGTCACCCACACAGGTGAGGACTAATAAGGGACATATAACACGAAAAGAAAAAGAAAAAAAAAACAGGAACTAATTCCTGACAGCTAAACAGCTAAATTAAATCTAGCCAGGAAAATAGGGCAAACTCGAATAGAACGAGTGAAACACAAATCTAAATCTCCCGAACTCAATACTAGAGCCCACACAGGAGACTAGAAAAGCAAAGAAAATCACAAGGTCACATGGCTATACCTGGCTATACCTGGCTATACCTGGCTCAATGTACAAATTAATGACAAAGAAGCACCGGGGAAGCGGAAGTGAGGAACTTAAATACCCCGCAGGTAAGCACAGGTGAAATTAATAATGAGCACGGGGAAGCAAAACCCCGGGCCGGAACGTGGAAAGAATCCGATAGATTCTCAATCGGGGAAACAGGACGAGAACCGCAGCGGAAAAGGAAAACAATAACCCAGAAACCATGGCAACATGCTCAAATTTAGTGGCTAACCCGACAAAAAAAGGCCACAATGGCAGAAACATTAATATTTTTCAATATTTGAATATCATTTTTAAATTATCGTTTATCAAACAAGTGTTTGTGCATTTAATTGCAAAACTTCAAGAATATCTGCATCTTGTCTTGTGTTTGCAGCAGCCTACTTAACCTTATAAACTCAAATAAAACGCATTTTAAACAACACTGAGAAATGCTGTTAAGTACAAAATTCCAACTGTCTTGGATCTACATTTTACATTTATGATGGACATAGTTTAGTTTCCATTTATTTTCATGAATATAAAGCATGTTCCCTAATTGCCTAGACACAGAGCTGTTAAACAGTAGTGTCATGGCTTTCAAAAAAATCACTATTAAAGCTAGAATATGCAACTTTTTTTAAAGACAAATATTGGGGAACGGTCATGCTTAGTTGGCATCAATCATAGAAAGAACTTTTTTTAAAGACAAATATTGGGGAACGGTCATGCTTAGTTGGCATCAATCATAGAAAGAACTGTTGTGAGAGAAATCCAGCATCATACACTCTGTTTATACCCTCAAATTCTGCATTCCAAAACCAGCAATTCTGCCCGAATTTTATTTCAAAACAAATTTTCAAAACGATATGGCTTATGACCAAAGACCGTAGAACCAATCGAAGAGATTCACATCACGAACCAATCAGTGAGATTGACCATGCCAGTTCACCATCTAGACATTTCACAGAAAGAAAAAGAAAAGGGAATTGGATAAAGCTTGCTCGAAAACTGGAGTAAACATTTCTTCAACACGAATGGACTTTCTGCTTGCCAGACAACTGTACCTATAGTGAATAGTAGCTAGGTTGCTATTATTGATAAGGCTACTTTATTCGGCGGCTAGTTCTTGGAAGAAAGAAATGTTTGCTAACGTTATATGTCTAATAGATCGCATTCGCTCAAACTGGCTATGCGGCTATATCGTTTCCAACGCGCTAAATCCAAGATACGGTAGCCTAGTGTTGACTTACTTGTTCGTTGAGGTTGTTTGAAGATCTTTTAGTCAATTAGGCTACGTTTACTGGAACGGTTTGTAGATGAACTAATTAATGTTCATGTTGTTTGGTCGGGTGCCTTGTTATTTCCAAAAAACAAATATTCGACGCATACATCAAATAAAATAAAAATGAGGGGCAATATATATATATGTACCGGTGGATTTCAGTGTAAAAATAATAATAATAATAATAATAATAATAACCTTTGGGTAATTTAAACAAAACAAAAACCACGAAAAATCAGTAACGATTTTATTCTTATTAAATTAGGCCTACTTAAGGGTGACGCGGGGTTTAATACCTCATCTTTATACCCCAAAATAAAGTGACCACTAGGGTGTAATTTTGCTAGCAAACTTAAAGGGGAAAAATGGCTCCTACAAGTAAATTAGAATTACAGAAAGTTTTTTAAAAATCTGAAGCAGTTTTACCAAGTCTCTGCACCAGTGCCTATTAATGTTTACCAGAGTTTAGTTTTCAGTCTAACTGGGGGTATGTTGTTATTTACTATCGTTATCATAGCATTGATATAATTGCATGTCCTGTTGGCTTGAAGGAAATAATCTAGTCCATCCATTTCAAACAGACATTTTACAATTAACTGAAATATGAAATGTGCCATTGCATCTGGTTTTTGTGAGCTCAAGCTTGGCTCATACATTGTAAGGTTGTAATAAAAGAAAGTGTTGAGTGACATGACATTTGTCTGACTTGAATAGCAACCGCACAATTCTCTAACAGCCAATAACTTATTATTGCTCCCTTGTAAAATGTAAATATAGCCTTTCAGACGTAACCAGAAACAAATGTTACGTATCGCAGGGCAGAGATCAGCACTCCCTCCATCCCCAAGTTCTGTACCATATCAAATCTCAATCTTACAGATAGCCTAGTTCACATTTCCTTTTAATAATTCACATTTCTAATTCACAATTCCTTTTAAAAACATTATATTATGTGAGTTCACATCATATGTGTGACAGTATGCATTGGCCCTTTTTTTTTTTTAAAAGCATGTCGATAGATTTTGGTTATTGATCATAATATTACAAAATTGCCATTATAGTTGTTTTTCCATTAATTGCCATGAATCGTTTCCCTAACAGTCTGGAATTCGACATTGACCTACGCTTAAATCTTATGATAACAGCGAGATCTGTCTGAGGGATCTGTTGATGATGTCACTGGCTACTGCGTGCTCCTTACCAGCTTGCCTAGCGGAGCTCCAGAGTAGCCTATTTAGTCCCTGGCTCGTTAGTCACTCGGCATTTCTGCAACCCGTGCTAGGATACGCTTGATGTTGGGTTTCCTGTCGCGCCGAGAGACTTTTCTATGGCGCTGTATTCTGTTCCCACCGGTGCACCCGTCCACCTCAAAACCACAGACAGCAATGGGACCAGTGTCCGAGGTAATCAGCACAGGATGGGGGAAATCCCCTCTGGCGACCGGCAGCTCTCCGGGGAACAGCTTTAATATTCAAATTATGTTTATAATCCTGCAGAATTAATTAGATTAAACAAAGAGCAATTACAGCACTACCCAAGGATAATATTTAGTTTTCTAAATGAGGGCCGATAAATTAATGGCGGATGGCTTGGGGGGGAAAAGCCATCGTTCCAAAAGTAGCCTACAGAAGATTTTCTGTGCACTTATGAAAGAGCTTTTTCCCCCTCTGGTGATTCAGAGATCAAGCCGTCGTTTCCCTTAATTGCGAAAATATTGTTTCGGGAGATAAAACCGCGGGTCTAAATGAAGCTCGTGTTTGCTCGGGTGGATAAACAGTGTTTGACTTTGATTCGAGCGGCTGTCGGCTAGGGAAAGAGTGCATGAACGTCGTGCTGGGGTCAAAACCTTAACATTTCTGTGAACCTTGGTTTGGCCTCATGCTCTGTGCTCGCCTCATTTACCCGCCACAATGAGCCTATTAAACAAACTATTTTATTGTGTTGTCCCAGTGCTCTCGTGCACTTATAGGGAAAACTACAAATATGCAAATTATTAAAAACCGCGGATGATGGAAACCATGTAAAATAGCTGATACTGTTGACTGTTGATTGTAGGCGAAATTTATTCATCGTTTAAATTTTTTTTATTTTTTACAATAATGAATAATATTTTTTACGGAATAAAAATATCGCTCTAGGTTAATTGTCTTGACAAAAAACTAACAAAACAAACAAAAAAAAACACCGCCACTAACAACAACAGCATGGTTAAAGTCTCCAGTTTCTCGGGTGCCGTCCCATCTACCAGACAGCGGACAGAACGGTGGAAATGTTCGTATACACATATTTAAATCGTGAGCAGAGAGCGCACTCTACAGGTGGGTGTGAGTGAAGTTTTACTCTGGAGGTCGCTATTACACTATTATTCAAGTGTCCTTTTACATTGTATACGGACCCATACATTATCTTCTACATATAAAATAAACTTGGATTAATGTTGTTAGTGGTAGGCTATGTTGGTGTGTTGTTCTGCCGCTTAAGCATATGCAAAGGTAACGACCACGCGTTCTCTCATTTACCGCCTAAAATTGTTTTTTAGTAATCTACGATTAAAACATAATATGCGAGGCCTATTTTTTTAAATCGATAACCTAACCTTCTTAGCGAATTTATATCTGACCGGATGGCGTAATTCACTCAAAATGTTTGACAAATATTGGCCAGATGCCCGCACATCCTTGTCCTCACAAAAAACAACTGTTGCCAGCTTTTAGTCTAATTGCTTTCAGCACAATTACCTAAAATGGTTCAGCCACTGGATGATCCTCTTTCCAATTTTTATGCCGAACATTTCATGATTGACGCATTTAACAATGGCTTCCCATTCTTCGAACGAGTAAACCGGTCTCCTGTTAGCGCTACAAAACAAACAAAAAGGCTTACATCTGTCAAATTGTATTAAACGTTAAGCACCAGTAACCGTGTCTATCGTGGCGCTTAGCCCCGAAAATACGTCACTACAATTTAATCATCTTCCATATCCTGTCCTAGATAATAAACGAGCTATCACATTTGAACTTTGATGTGTTTTCATTTCATTTCAAAGATGTAATGGTTTCAGATTTGTATTTATCTCGAGCTTTCATGATTGTGTGCGCGTGTGTCCCCGTTGGCTTTTCAATGCACATTTACTCATTAAGAAAGCTTATCACCTTTACACAAACCGTGTCATCCTGTGGTGACCTGTGACCTGTTTCATTTGGTATAATTAAGCCGCAAAGCTCATGTATTGTTCCCCCGTGGACTTTAGACTTTAGAAAAGCAGGAGAAAAAGACCTGAAGATAAAAACCACTCAGGTTAAATATGTGAGGTTTTTTTAAACATTGATGAACATCTTCTCCTGCACATTTTGACCTTTTCATGGTGACCACACCACTTTAAGGTAGGGTGACCAGACATTACCTGACCAGGTAGGGTGACCAGACATTACCTGACCAGGTAGGGTGACCAGACATTACTTGACCAGGTAGGGTGACCAGGCATTACCTGACCAGGTAGAGTGACCAGATATTACCTGACCAGGTAGGGTGACCAGACATTACCTGACCAGGTAGGGTGACCAGACATCCTGTTTTTCCGAGGACAGCCCCATATTTCAGTCCCATTTCATGCGCCCCGACTTATTTTGAGAAAATATTGATTTGTCTCGTATTTCAGTCGTACATATTTCAGTGGGTTTTCTGAATTGCCATTATTGTAGGTTCTCAGTGCATTATACACCAGTGGTGTCCAACACGGTTTCTGGAGATCTACTGGCCTGTAAGTTTTCATTTCAAACCTAATTTGGCACACCTTATTCTAACAATTAGCGGCTCAAGAGATCTCTAGCTGTTGAATGAGGTGTACTATGTGAGTCCAGGAGCAGGGTTGGAGACCACTGCCTACGACACAGTCCTACAAGGAATCTGGTCACCCTACCTTAAGCCAGTATTTATGTGTTTTTTAAAAGGAGGACTTTTAATGAGTGTTGTCTGCAGATAAACCAAAGATAATTATAGTCAAGCTAAATCTCCGTAGATTCAATACGTTTCAGTTACATTTGACTTGTGAACCAACGTTCAAGAATGTTGCAGACTTTATTGTCTAATCACTTTAGTGTATAGTGTATATTGTAGTGTATAGTGTATATTGTAGTGTATAGTGTATATTGTAGTGTATAGTGTATATTGTAGTGTATATTAAGTTACTAGCCCAAAGAAACAAAACATCACAGTGATTACACAACAAAAGAGAAAAGGACTGGAAAAAGCCTGTTATGTACCATACCTTGTCTATGACCTTTTCAGTAGCATGCTGCAGCCTACATTACTAGATTGGTATTGTCTCAACGATGCACAGAAATAATGCGATTAAAGGTTTATTTAGAGCAAAAGCCTCTTATGTTGATGTTTCCAGAGAGCAGTACAGTGAAAACAGAGACTTGTCTGTTAAACAGAATGAAGCTCAGTTGAGGCATGTGTGGTAGAGACAAGTTTTCAAAAGTAAACCAGCTAAAAATAAAAAATGGCAGGGCCTCCGCTCTTGTTAGGCACTCTGGTATTCCTAAACAGCGTTTTTTCCACCTGCTCATCATTCCAGCCAGCTCTGGTTCTGGACATGGCTCAAATACTCCTGGAAAACTACTGCTTCCCAAAGAATCTCGTTGGCATGCAGGAGGCAATACAGCAAGCTATCAACAGCGGAGAAATCCTCCGTATATCAGATCCAAAAACACTGGCTACTTTGCTGACCAGCGGGGTGCAAGGTGCGCTCAATGACCCTCGGCTGACCATCTCCTACGAGCCCAACGCCGTCAACGGGAAGCCACCCGCCCGGTCCCGTCTCTCACCCGAGCGCCTGATGAAGACTATCAGGAATTCTGTCAAGTTTGAGTTACTGGAGAACAACACCGGCTACCTGAGGATGGACCGTGTAATGGGGAGGGAAGTGGCGGAGAAAATGAGCTCGTTTCTCCTAGAGAACATCTGGAACAGAGTCTTTCAGACCTCGGCACTGATTCTGGACCTGCGCTATGCCGCCTCTGGGGACACATCAGGCATCCCATACGTTGTGTCGTACTTCTTTGGCACCGCGCACACTGTCCATTTTGACTCTGTGTACGATCGACCAACCAATACAACACAGGAGCTGTGGACTCTGTTAACACTTCCTGGGAAGAGGTATGAGAAGCCTAAAGACCTGATAATTTTATTAAGCAAACGCACCTCTGGTGCTGCTGAGGGTGTGGCGTACACTCTCAAACACTTGCACCGAGCTATTGTGATTGGGGAGAGATCTGCCGGGGGTTCCATGAACATAGAAAAACTGAGGATAGGGGACTCAAAGTTTTACATCACCGTTCCTGTTGCTAGATCCATTAATCCTGTAACGGGACAGAGCTGGGAGATGAGTGGGGTGTCACCCTGTGTGGTCATCAATGCTAAAGACGCTGTTGACAAAGCAAAATCCATCCTCAGAGTTAGAAGAGATATCCCTGCAGTGATTCAGAGCATCTCCAACGCAATTAAACAGTTCTACTCATTCACGGATAGAGTCCCGGTTCTTCTTCAGCATTTAGCGTCAACCGATTTCTTTTCCATAATCTCAGAAGAGGACCTGGTAGCTAAACTGAACTACGAGCTGCAGTCTGTGACCGAAGACCCCCGTTTGAGTGTGAAGATGGCTGTGGACTCCCTTTCCATCGTCGAGGACACTGTTGAGCCGTTCAGAAATCCGGTTGATCCAACGTCCCATGAAGGTTTCGTGGACCGGATAGTCAAAGCGAACATTCTGTCGGGTAACACAGGCTATGTATGGTTTGATGGGTTTTCCAAAGTGTCCCTGTTGGTGGAATCAAGGCCCCATGTTATGAGAAAGGTACTGGATTCCATCAGAGGCACCGAAAACCTCATCGTTGACCTCCGCTCCAATACGGGGGGCTCTTCAGAGGCAGTGCCCCTTCTGCTTTCGTATTTTCATGACCAGTCTCCGACTCACTTCTACACAACCTACAGCCGGGTGGGAAACGCCACGGCTGAATTTCACACACTGCCCAGCACCATAGGCACCCCCTATGGGTCAAAGAGGGGGATCTACATCTTGACAAGCCACTACACTGCCACATCTGCAGAGGAATTCTCCTACCTCATGCAGTCACTGCACCGGGCCACCATCATCGGGGAGATCACCGCCGGCACTCTCATGCACTCCAAATCTTTTCCAGTAGAGGGCACGGACATAGTCATTACCATCCCCGTTGTAAACCTCATTGACAATAATGGGGAATGCTGGCTTGGAGGGGGTGTTGTTCCGGATGCTATTGTGTTAGCAGAAGAAGCGTTGGACAGGGCGTTGGAGATCATTGCATTCCACCCTGAAGTCCACTCCCTGGTGGACTGTACCGGGGAGCTCGTGGAGGGTCATTATGCGGTTACAGATGTTGCCACGAAGATCGGAAAAGTCCTCAGGTCCAAATGGGCAGAAGGCAAGTATCGGTCAGTTGTGGACTACGAATCCCTAGCATCTGAGCTCACCACGGACCTGCATGACATATCAGGGGATCACCGCCTACACGTCTTCTACAGCGACACTGAGCCCGACATGTTCGAAGAGGTACCTAAAATACCAACTGCCGAGGAACTCGGACACATCATCAGTGACCTCTTCAAGACCGAGATCCTTCCTGGCAACGTTGGCTACCTGAGATATGACATGATGGCAGATGTGGAGACAGTAAGAGGTCTTGGCCCTCAGCTGCTTAAGCTCATCTGGAACAAGCTGGTCAACACCGACACACTGATCATCGACATGAGGTACAACACAGGCGGTTACTCCACCTCCATCCCTCTTTTCTGCTCTTACTTCTTTGAGGCAGACCCGGTACAGCATCTCTACACCCTGTTTGACCGCTCCACGGCAACCGCAACTGAAGTCACAACGCTTCCATGGACACTGGGGCAGAGGTATGGGCCTCACAAGGACATTTACGTTCTCACCAGTCACATGACCGGATCAGCGGCGGAGGTGTTCACGAGAGCGATGAAGGACCTGAGCAGAGCCACGGTTGTTGGGGAAGCGACCACAGGAGGCTGTCTGTCGAGCGGAACGTATCAGATCAGGGACAGCCCGCTGTACGCCTCCGTTCCTACACAAGCGCTCCTGAGCGCGGTGACCGGAAAAGCCTGGAGCGTCTCTGGGGTCGAGCCACACGTGACCTCCCCCGCTAACGATGCACTGATCACTGCGGAAAAGATCATCCGCCTTCGATCCAAAATATCCTCCGTCGTCCAAAAAGCAAGTCACCTGGTGGCTGATAACTATGCTTTCTCCCTGACTGGAGAGCAAGTGGCAGAAAAACTCATTGACCTTGCGAAAAAGGGCCAGTACAACATGATCAATTCTGAGGAAGAACTGGGAACAAAGCTCTCAGCTGACCTGACGGAGCTATCCGGAGATAAAAATTTAAAGATGACCTATGTTTCAGAGACTTCCAAAACCTTTCTAGGGCCAATCCATAAGCAGGTAGTATTTATTTCGTCTCCATTTTGTACATTCATCCCTAAAATCTCAATAAATGAGTCAATGCATGGTGGTCCAAAAATCCTAACCTACACTGCACATGCTCAAAAAATCTATAATGATTCTAAAATCTCAAGATGCCCTGGACATATCCTGCATGTTTAACAGTGTATGTTGCATGTACTAAATTAACACATTTCCTAAGAGGAATTCTGCTTTTTAAAAAATCAATTCTCTTGGATTAATTTCACAATGGAGATACTTTTATATTTCTTAATACTGCCGTTTTCCTCTGTAATCTGAGAAAAGATTTAGCAAATAATTATTTATCGTATTATTGATGTTCTCATTTTTTCCGATCCAGTCCCCAGAGGCACTGGCTGAGCTCATTAAGGTGTCCTTCCACACGCACGTGCTGGAGAACAACATCGGCTACCTTCGCTTCGACACGTTCGGGGATTTTGAAGTCACTGCCCGAATAGCGGAGCTGCTGGCCGAGCATGTCTGGATCAAAATTGTGAACACCGATGCACTCATTCTCGATCTAAGGCGAGGACTTTCCCCTCTTCACTTGTGAATTGTTCAAACATAATAGTACCTCATTCGGCAAAATTCGACTGCTGACTCGGCTAGATGACAGTATGAACAGGTCAATTGAAATGTACGTGGCTGTCCTACACTATTTGTGGTTAGCAGGCTTGTACAATACGGATGATATCTGCTGGTAGTAACTGTAATAATTTTAGCCCATTATGCTATAGCCAGAAATAAGTTATACGTTTCTGTCATTTATTAGCCATATAGCCTCACAAGTCATAAATTTACAGGCTCACATTCTGATAACTACACACAGCTTCCGGCAATGCGCAGTGCTAATCCACTAACAGTAACTTCTTCTGACAAAACCATAATTTTGTGTAGGTGAGACACCAATTAGAGGCGGCAGTTCAAGCCAAGTCACTCACTGGCTTGAGACTCGATGCTAAAAAAAAATTTTTTAAACTTAGTCTGCAGATTTGGAAATCACCCTCAGAAACTGTAACTTTACTTATCGGTTATTCCAAAGAGAGAGAGATACAAGAGTTGAGACTATATGGAGTATGACATGAGCCTCATCTGCGTTCAGGTCTTAACCCCTTCCATCTCCATTACAGATACAATGTGGCTGGATCCCTTAAATCTGTTCCGGGTTTGACCTCCTTTTTCCTCGGAGTAAATAAAAACATTCTGCCAGACAGACTATATAACAGGTCCTCAGACAGCACGCTCGAGATGTGGGCTCCATCTGGCCTTACAGGTAAAACTAATTTATTTGATTATTTTATCATATCTGAGTCAAATACCTTATTTGCAATATTTGAACCCCTTTGACCCTAGCAATAGTGTACTGATTACTGAGTTAAAAGAAAAAAATATTTTCACCCATATTCAGGACCAAATTCATCCTTCATATTATTGTACATTTCTGGATATTAACAGGTTGAAAATCCAGATCCCTGAAAATTCGAAATGCATGACAAGGATCTAAAGAGTTAAAATACTTAAAATATGCATTTGACCCTGGTTTGATAAGCTTTAGATTTGATCACTATGGAAGAATGGGCGACAGACAGCGGGAGGTTTCTTTTAACTAAACTGTAACAAAAAATAATTTTTCATTAACCCAATTTACAGATTGGGTTGTATTAAATTATCCTGACAATAATAATTTGATTTGAGATTTAAGTTTAAAATGTTTTTATTGATTACTTGTGAATTGTTCAAGCATGATGATACCTCATCCAGAAAAATCGACTGCTGATTATACTTTTAAAATAAGCAATATGTACAGGTCAGTTGTAAGGTATGCAGCTGTCCTACACCATTTGTGGTTAGCAGGCGGGTACTAGTACTGCTTATATCTGCTGATCGTAACTGTAATAATAGCCAGAAATAAGTTATATGTTTCTGCATATTACATAATATATTAGAAGTCCAGTAAAATTACCTTCATTTTTATTCCAGTACTCTCCATAAAAATAGAAATATTTATCCATCCTGATGCAAATACAATTTGGTACAACTATATCTAAAACATAAATACAAATAATTAAGCAATGCTTTATTCTGTAATGTAACAAAAGAATGAATGAAAGGTCAGTATATTTAATTAGTAAAGAGATGACTTGATGAGCTACCCAGTAGCTCCCATAATTATGTACTCGTATGTGTTTATCAATTTCCAAAGCTGAGACGTATGACTTGGAGAAGCAGGTCGTCATTCTGACTAGTGATGTAACGGCCGATGCCGCCCAGGAGTTCATTCACATCCTGAAGAAGCTCGGGAGAGCCACCGTCGTGGGTCTCGCAACGAGCGGCGGTGCCCAGTCCGCCGGAACCTTCCGCGTTGACGGAACCGACCTGTACCTGAGCATTCCCACGGTCCGATCGGACGCCTCGCAGCGACCCGCTTGGGACGGGGCGGGGATCGGCCCCCATATCGTCGTACCTCCAGATGCCGCCCTGGACAAAGCCAAGGAAATTTTAACCAAGCACCTCCTGGATACGGAGTGAATTTACGGCAATAATGGAGGGAGAGGCTGTATAGGCTCAAACTCCAGTCTTGGAGGGCTGCAGTGTATGCATATTTATGTAGATTCCTTGCAATTAACAGCCAATGTAGGCAACAGAAATGAAGGACATTGACTCTTTAGCCAATCAGTGATAGATTAAGCAGTTAAGCCCTGAAATACACTGAAAACCAGCAGCTTCTAGGACTGGAGTTTGATCCCTCCTGCAGGCATTACAATTCATACTCTCAGGGCCTGATTTACTAAGGCCTTTAGCACACGCAAAACTAATAACAAAACCAATGATTGGTGCAACACAAATATCATTGATGTGTTATTGGTTTGCGTGCGCTAAAAGGTTTTGCACATGCTAAAGGTCTTAGTAAATCAGGGTGTCAGATTCAGAAGCGCGCCAGTGTCGTAATGGGAGAGTGAAGCTTTGTGAACCACTTAATGGGTGTTGATACAATGTGCTACCAGTGAGATTAACTGCTTTGAACCAATCACAGGGCGTCACTGTGAGAAGAAAGTGTTCTTATTGGTTACTATGAGTGAGTGGCAGACCTGAGTTCACAAAGGTTCATTCTCGACAGCGGTTTTCTCTTGACGATCGTCGGTATAGCCACGCCCTGTAACCCGTTGTCTGATTTATGGTGTTGTTTTTATAGCAAGTTACAGTGTCTGTTCCAATTCATTAGTCATGTGCATTATTATAAAGAATAGCATTAAGAACTTTGAGTATTGTCAATCCTAACATGAAATGAATGATCAGAAAAATATTACTTTTGCAATATATATTACGTGAACGTCATAGGCGCAACAATTTTAAACTTCGGCCTCTAATCATGTAAGACAATCTTGTTTATTATGTAAAGTGAATATTTCAAAGCTTTTCTAATTTTTTAGCTCATTCATACCATGTTCTTTTTCTAGTGTTGTGTTGGCGTCCTTTATGTATTTGTTCAGTTATTGTGTGTTCTCATACGGGTTGTTTTCATTGTAATATTGTATTTGTCTATCCTGTAAATTATATTTTGTGTGCCATTTTGCTTTGGCAAAAACATATACATATGTTAGTACATCTTATTTTCAGAGTGGATGCAAGTGAGACCAAGATAATGCATTTATGCATGGTAGAAAAATTATGACTCTATAATTAAATTATATGTAATGTCCAGGAACTATTACTCCTAACTGGGCTTAGTTGTGCTGATGTCTGTTGTCAGATGGAAGCAATGCGATTTACAGGTAGAGACAGGTACCAAACAGGAAGCACATTCTATTACCAACGAGACAGGCCACACTGGGCAAAGCCAAAGATATTCTCCACTGAAAATGGTTAATAAAAAAAAAAACGTTTTAGCGATGCTTACTAAGGCCTAGTAAAAATGCATGTGCGGTGATTTTTAGTATGGTTTCTGCTGAAGCAGTGTAACCCTGCCTTGCACATTGTTTGCTTGCTTCAACATACTTGTAATTCATATTTTATACTAACATAAATCAGTATTAGAATTACGCAAATAATTAGGCGAATAATTAAAGGACTTACTACTGAAAACTGCGGTGCACGGTTGTTATGGTAACAGTGTCAGATACCCGACAAAAGGCTCCTGCGATTACCTCAGTGTATCAGGTGCACTAATGTGAAAACTACCGGAGGGCAGGGAGTGTTTATTCATAAAATGTGTTACAACTACAGTACATCTTATTCACTTATTTGTATTTATTTGTAATGCATTTCTTAGGTTTAATGTTCTTACTGATATAATTTTACAGTGATCATTTATTAATTATTTACATGGCGTAGTTGCAAAATGTCATCAAACAGCACTAAAAATATCTATGCCAAGAAGAAGAGATCTTATAGCTGCATCTCTGTGGAACATACGGTAGATGTATTAAAGATGCATTACTTTGATTTAATAAATATTACACCCGAATGCTGTTTTGTACTTCTCTATGAAAAAAATTGTTTTTCTATAATTATACTTTTTTTTTAAAAATACACCACAAAAAGGATTTTCCCCTGGCAAATGACCAGCTCTTGTAGCTGCCAGAAAACATGCTTGGAGTAAATTAGTCTTCAAATAGACCAAACCGCAACCACCAGAAGACCAATATCAAACCACACAAAATGTTTTGCAGTAGAAGGACTTGAAGTGAGATGGGCAATCCGTAGCTCCTAACTTAGAAGCAAGCATCAAACACATTTTAAAGACTGGCCTTTTTACAAATCGGCTTGCAAATCTGAGGAATGTCCAGATTCTTAAAACACACGTAAAACGTCCGTACATCCTTTCACTACAATGCCATGGTATAAGGCTGCTTATATAGAGGCTAAAAACGTCTTAAAATCCCTTCACTTGAAAAACATTACCTCCCAGATATTTTACAAAACGAAATAATCCAACATATTTCGTGTGTCTACTATTCTAATTGGTTATCTATCGCGTATGGATTTCAAGGCTTTCAAACTGTAAGCTTTCAAACTGACTTGCTAAAGAAAATAACTGCTTTCTTCTCAAAGAGCATGCACAATGTCATAAGTTCATCCCATATAGTAAATTTTACAGCTGAAACTGCATTTTTCAGCCGTCCAAGTTCGATTCGATTTGATTTTTTTAGGGTATTCTTCAATTCCGTTCCATATGTGTAACCAGTGAAACAGCTGCATATAAAATAATGAACAATAAAATACAAATAGCACATAGGCATACTTGATATGACGATCAAATAGGATTGGAAAGTCAATAGTGTAGAAACAGGCAGATGCTCAATAACATTCTCAAAGTCATACTTCTGGACTATTGTGGGTGGAGATCATTTATTGTTGTTGTTCAGTTAAAATCATGCATGTAGTCTTCGTGTCGGCGTCTATGAGAAACAACTTTTAAAAACATAGTTGCTTAAGTTATGTGTTCATACGAATAGGAATGTAATTTCCCAATTTCAACCAAATTTTATATATATATATATATATATATGCACAACTTAAACAAATTCGCGCACAGATCTCAAAACAAAATCCATTTCGAGAATAGAGCTACATTCAACTAGATTTCTCTCATATCAATGGAGATAGCCTACAGCATTGGCGTTTGGTCGATAGCGACAGAGGGAGGAAACGCTAACAGTTTTGACTTAAATGTTTTAATTACAGAGGTTTTCCAGTTTTTATATCGAGTAAATCACATCGTGTATGAATAGGCTATAGCGTGCAGAAAATGCCGATACAAAACAATACTCTGAACAATATTTTGACAGAAACATTAAATACACACTCATGAATAGTGTACATGAGAAACATGATGTAACAAAATATAACTTGGAAATGAATTACATCTCTTATTCGTTCATTTTCTCAACGTATCATAGTTACTCACGCAGTTCCCTAAGGCACAACTGAAGACTGCATTTAATCTAACCTGACCAACACGATCAGACCACTCAATAGTATGCCTATAAATACTGCAAGAAAATTTGCATGAACAATGTTAAGTGTGTGTATGGGGCCATCTAACGGACACTCTTGTAATAAGCTATGAGATGGCACAGATGCGCTCAATGGTAATACATCTTTATGAAGTCTAAACTTCCTATATTTCAGTGATTACAACAAGGAGCTAGATTTTTTAATTTAATTATTAGTAAACATAATATGGGCTCGCGTGTTTAAATATAGATAAAATGCACACAACATACAAATGAAATGTTCGTTAAATAACACCAGGGCTGAAAATGTTGATACGCGTGTGCCTATGGAAATCAAAATCTGGGTTGGATGCATTTACAAATTAATTTTACATTGTAAAGCACAACTCGCCGTTATTCGCCTAATCTCTCCATAATCGCGGGCTCCACGCGCCGCGCAGCTTCAGACGATACATTTTTTAGAGTTTAACCGTTTTTAATTGTGTGAGGTCATGTGGCGCGAGAGGTGATGTCGCTCTCTGAAGTACTCGTGACATATCGGGCACGTGAGCTTCTCCTCTCTTCTCCTCCTCACCTGCGACTCGGTGGCAAATTCTTTCTTGTGGTGCGAGCGCATGTGGAAGACCAGATCCGAGGTCATGCGGAAGGACAGGTTGCATTTTGCGCACCAGTTCTGCACTGAAACCCCGAAGGACGTGAACGTCGGAGGAAGCAGCGCGAGAGAAGATGCGCTCTGCACCTGTACTCCGATGTGCCTATGCCAGTGCTGTGGAGCGAACGGGAAGGAATTCATCGCGGCAGCCGAAGTCGTCGCGCACTGCCTACTCGACAGCTCGCCGTTTAATAAACCGGATCCCAACAAGCCGCGATATCCCAAAATAGTATTAGAAGCAATCGCATCTGCTACGTCCTCCGAGCGCTCTGGGGGACTGTTTAATGCTTGGGATGGATGCACGGATGAGTCGTTTATGGTCCTTTTACTTGGTTTACAGAAAGCGCTTCTTTGCTCCCCTTGGGTACCCTTAGGCAGGACGAACGTGAAAGCACTTCCATCTGACTGCAAACTTGAGCTCGCTTGTACGTGACCCTGTCCAGTCTGGTTAACTCCAGGTTCATCAACCGTGTCCAGAGCCTTCTCTTGTCTCTCTTTTACCCTCCTAACCTCGGTAAACGCACTTTGCTTACATCCCGGGAGATCCTTCTTAAACAGAAACTTGTCCGCATTCTGCTTCATAACAGAGGCTGCCAGTTCGGGTACAGTTTGACCATATCTGATTGTGTGAGTTATGTTAGTGTCGTTGGAGATGTTGGTTTTCTCCAGTAAAACAGTTTTTCTGGCCTTTGTATAATCGAGTTCTTCGTGCTTCCTTTTTCGTGGGGAGTTGTTGACTTCTTCGCTGGTGTTGGACTTTTTGTGCTCAAGATCTCTGGCAATATTGTGGAAGTCGGTGACCCTTCGCTGTTTCTTCATTTCAATAGTTTTTTGCTCGTGGAATTCGTGGGAGTGCGCGCCGTTTTTCGCTCGCGCACAGAGAAAACGGCAGTGTGAGAGATAGGGATACTCGTTCTTGAAGGCCTGGTTGCATTTTGTACATTTGAATCCTGTATAAAGAGATAAATTAAGAATAATCAGCGTTTATTCCCTATTATGGCATTCCCTATACAATTAAATTACACCAGAAATCCCAAACAAAATATCAGTCGAAAACATACAGGCTAAGCCGCCTACAGTAGTGAATTGCCTTCAAAATACTTAACGGAGACAAAAAATATTAACTTCCAAATGATACAGATTTCACAGCATTTACAGACCTTTTATCTCAAGGTGCATTTGTACATTAGTTGTAGCCTGATTATATGGTGTAACAGAAAATGGTATAGGTTAAGGCTTGGAAGACCGATTCACGTCGTCTCAACAAAACAGTATGTGTGGCTAATTTAGTTTTCTCCCAGAGTCCACCTCAAACCAGAACTCAAACAGCTGTCAAATTAGGCGCCAATAAATAGGTTACATTTTACATCATACAATGAGCTCTCACCGTCTGTGAGCGTTCTTATCTTTATCTCGTCGAACCCTAATAGGTGAGACAGTTCCTCGTCATACCACACAAGTAGTTCTTCATCTTTTTGTATATTGCGCGTGGATCGAAAATGCAACTGTCCACTCCTGAGGTACGCCTCCATATTTTGTTCCTCTTTGTTGCTTGCCGCCTGCACCAGTCTTAACCAGGAAAGCAACAAATGAGAACCTTTCACTGCCTCCGCATCTACCTGTGGAGAAGGTTGTTTCAAAACACACACATTTTGAGGTTAAATACCATCTTGTTGGGGCCAAGTGGCTACATACACGATACAAGGCAGGTAGCTTTTGAATCCTATACACGGCTGAAATATTTAACTGAACGGTGGTTTAAATACGCGATTAACCGTTTGAAAATTCATAAAAACTACATGAAATATTTTAAATGTTATAATGAATGTATTTATTTATTTATTTATTTATTTTTTTACAAAGGATGACATTCATTATATTAAATTAAATGCCGTTCTTGCCTACAGTCGGCTATGAAATATTAAGTGTTTTGCATTTCACATACCCGGAAAACGTAAGATTTGTTTCTCTTGTCGCAGGATTTCAAGGCGATGAAGGCGATGGTGTCGTAACATGTGTTCTGGAGAACGCACGGTCCAAATGATGCGCCGGCGGCCAGGTCCCTTGTAACGTGTACACTCGTGAAAAGATCGGTATGGTGCTGAAGAAGTTTGTTGTTGTCGCTTGCCCAAAGAGAGCGAGGCAAAAAACTAAGCTCCATACTTGACCTAGAGGTGGTGGGGGGACGAAAACAAGAGATTTAAAAAGGAAGAACTTGGAGGCATCACGGAAGCTTTTGGGAGCTGACAACTGAAAACGACATTGCTTTACCCAGGACACATTTTTATTTAGCACGTCTCTACAATGGATGGCCAATTGCCGTGGATTTTCGCTTTGCTCAGGCCTAACATTTAATAATTGGTTACATTAAAATTTCTTGGATAGCATGTTTTTATCAGTGTAATTCATTTGTAGTAACATTCCTAAATCTAAGATCTGACGTTCATTTTTATTCAAACGATAAAGGCTATTGAATTCATTAAACAATATTAGAGCTGAGATTTTGTTGCTTCACATTGTAATTATCGTTCAACAAGCAAAAAAGAGACAACAGTGGTCTTTCAACAATTCCTTTTTCGTTTTTTTTTAAAGATTATATTACGAGTAAGCCTACGACCGAATTTGGAAAAACCAATAATCATGAGAAAATCCTAAATCTGTCGCGGTCTGTGATTTCATTCGCTTTAATTAAATATCGGAGCAGTCCTTGATTTCAATTGACCTTTTGTTTGGACGTTTCAGTTTGATGTCTCCTATTGTCTGTCCATCTGGCATCTAAACTGTCTCAGCTATATGGGCTCTCAAAGGGCTCTCAAAGTGTCCTCGTATCTTGAAAACTAGAAGTTTGCCAAGGAGGAAACAATCGCCAAGATCCACTGCATGAGTGCATGTCAGCGATACTCGATAGTGGTTATTACAGTGATTATATATACACCTCAGTTAAAATCGGGTGTTATTAATAAGTGTTCAATTTTAAATATGTGATTGGCTGTGATGGGAAGCAAAGGCATGCCCAGAGAAGCCACTGCAATATGCCCCTTTTCCAATATCACCGTTTTTGATTTGAAAACAGACTAAACTAAACACCAGCGAAAAGAAACTGTCGGACGGTAATTTGTTGTACCCCGGTGACTTTCAATATATGGTATACAGGTATATAACAGGTTAAAACACACACACACACACATATATATATATATATATATATCATAGGCTACACACTTAGGTTACACACAGTGTTAATGTAGGCTATTCAATTACAAATACATGTTGCGCACTCACCAATTGGATATGGAGACGCTTTGGGAGAGAAAATACGAGGAGATGCTCAATCCGCAGCAGGTGCAACGTTGCAAGCCGCCGTCCGCCGCCGGCTGCAAAGCGAGAGTGACTGCGATCGAGGTCCGGGCTGAACTGCCACTTGCGTCGCTCAGTCACACGCGCACTTATTCTGCGCCCAGGCGGTGTAGAGCACTGGCGCGAGACAGCAGTTCTTCCGTTCTCGTTAACCCCCAGGTGGCATTTCGATTGGCTGCTTTTCTGCTTTACAGTCAGCCTAATTAGACGTGAGACGCACCCTTAATGGCTGACGAGAGTAATTGATGAAAAGACGGGAGAGATCACACAGTTGACATTGTTACATACAATTCCTTTTGTCTGAAAGAGTATAGCCTGCAGTTTTAATGTGCCACAGTGCCAGCGATCTGTAAAGAGACGTTTTAATATGAATTTCGTTCGCAGTTGCTGGTGATTTGGATGGTATTTGGATGCCTGGACTGTGTTACTGGAAATTTAAGGAAATCTGCCACAGGAGGTATTCAGATTACTCGGTCATATAAAACAATAATGGCAAGTAAATAAATAAATACAATCAATAATGCATTCAATAATCTGACAGAGTATTGTACTTTACTAAGACCTCATTATGACCTTACATGGTGTAGCCATGCGTTTTGTTTTTCAGATATGAGACACACAAGTACTCAAATTATGTAAATAAATGTAACATTAACATTGGCTGGAAAAAAATGGCTGTATAGGCTACTACAGAGGATATGCACAGAAATGTGTAATTTAAAAAAATATCAATATGAATGTATTTGCCGTTTTATTTTTTTAAATATGCCCTCTCAAATATGAATAGTGTGATCATATTGCCCATTTAATGATTATCTGGAAACAAATGTGACAGAACAGTTGTGACTATCTGTGGTTTGTTGAAGTTCCTGTCTATTGGTGTTGAGTTGCATGTTGCTAATATTGAGTTGTATATGTTGCCCACTTGACTTGTTTAATTGCAGACTGAACTGAACAAGGGCAGTGACTGACTGAAGCCATAGTTTAATTATAATAAGTTTTTGAAAACGTTTAAGGAAGCGAACAATCAAGATATGGTCCTAACTGCAGGTTTACCATGTGCTTTTCTTGGTTTCTCATGATCTTTACTGCCAACGAGTGTGTTCAACACACCTTACACCAACACTCAGGGCCTGATTTACTAAGACCAAAACCTTCACACCTTACTGCAACACTCAGGGCCTGATTTACTAAGACCAAAACCTTCACACCTTACTGCAACACTCCCAGAGCCTGGTTTACGAAGACCAAAACCTTCACACCTTACTGCACCACTCACAGAGCCTGGTTTACTAAGACCAAAACCTTCACACGTTACTGCAACACTCTCAGGGCCTAGTTTACTAAGACCAAAACCTTCACACCTTACTGCAACACTCCCAGAGCCTGGTTTACTAAGACCAAAACCTTCACGCCTTACTGCAACACTCGCAGGGCCTAGTTTACTAAGACCAAAACCTTCACACCTCACTGCAACACTCCCAGAGCCTGGTTTACGAAGACCAAAACCTTCACACCTTACTGCAACACTCTCAGGGCCTAGCTTACTAAGACCAAAACCTTCACACCTTACTGCAACACTCTCAGGGCCTGATTTACTAAGACCAAAACCTTCACACCTTACTGCAACACTCTCAGGGCCTAGTTTACTAAGACCAAAACCTTCACACCTTACTGCAACACTCCCAGAGCCTGGTTTACTAAGACCAAACCCTTCACACCTTATTGCAACACTCCCAGGGCCTAGTTTACTAAGACCAAAACCTTCACACCTTACTGCAACACTCCCAGAGCCTGGTTTACTAAGACCAAAACCTTCACACCTTACTGCAACACTCCCAGAGCCTGGTTTACTAAGACCAAAACCTTCACATCTTACTGCAACACTCCCAGAGCCTGGTTTACTAAGACCAAAACCTTCACACCTTACTGCAACACTCTCAGGGTCTAGTTTACTAAGACCAAAACCTTCACACCTTACTGCAACACTCTCAGGGCCTAGTTTACTAAGACCAAAACCTTCACACCTTACTGCAACACTCCCAGAGCCTGGTTTACTAAGACCAAAACCTTCGCACCTTACTGCAACACTCTCAGGGCCTAGTTTACTAAGACCAAAACCTTCACACCTTACTGCAACACTCTCAGGGCCTGATTTACTAAGACCAAAACCTTCACACCTTACTGCACCACTCCCAGAGCCTGGTTTACTAAGACCAAAACCTTCACACCTTACTGCAACACTCTCAGAGCCTGGTTTACTAAGACCAAAACCTTCACACCTTACTGCAACACTCTCAGGGCCTGATTTACTAAGACCAAACCCTTCACACCTTATTGCAACACTCTCAGGGTCTAGTTTACTAAGACCAAAACCTTCACACCTTACTGCAACACTCTCAGGGTCTAGTTTACTAAGACCAAAACCTTCACACCTTACTGCAACACTCTCAGGGTCTAGTTTACTAAGACCAAAACCTTCACACCTTACTGCAACACTCTCAGGGTCTAGTTTACTAAGACCAAAACCTTCACACCTTACTGCAACACTCTCAGGGCCTAGTTTACTAAGACCAAAACCTTCACACCTTACTGCAACACTCCCAGAGCCTGGTTTACTAAGACCAAAACCTTCGCACCTTACTGCAACACTCTCAGGGCCTAGTTTACTAAGACCAAAACCTTCACACCTTACTGCAACACTCTCAGGGCCTGATTTACTAAGACCAAAACCTTCACACCTTACTGCACCATTCCCAGAGCCTGGTTTACTAAGACCAAAACCTTCACACCTTACTGCAACACTCTCAGAGCCTGGTTTACTGAGACCAAAACCTTCACACCTTACTGCAACACTCTCAGAGCCTGGTTTACTAAGACCAAAACCTTCACACCTTACTGCAACACTCTCAGAGCCTGATTTACTAAGACCAAAACCTTCACACCTTACTGCAACACTCTCAGAGCCTGATTTACTAAGACCAAAACCTTCACACCTTACGGCAAAACCAATAACATGACTAATAATTGGCATGGTATTTGTTTTGCACAAATCACTGGTTGTGTCATTAGTGTATGTGTAGCCACTACTAAAAGGTTTTGCACATGCTAAAGGTCTTAGTAAATCAGGCCATTAGAGGTATAAATAACCCCATCTAATAATTTCCATCAGTTGATGGAATAAAGAGGGTTGGTTTTTACACTTCATTCCATTGTGTGGTTATAGGAGTTTGTAATTTCTTTAATTATTCACAGTTGAAAACTATGATGCATACTAATTCACCAAGTGCTCACCAGATTACAACATTTACATCGTTTTAGAATATGAATAATGCATTTGTCCAGTGGCAAAATAAGACTATACCAGATAAATTTTTATTTAATAATGCTTGATTTTACTTGTAGCCAAAGAATAACATATCCTCCTAAGAGTGGACATTCAATAAAAAATAAAATAAATAATATAAAACATATATATTTTCACTGCACCATGTTTTTGTTAACAAAGACACTTGTATTATGTCAAAAAAAAAAGTGAACTTATTTTTTCTGCCGTGTGATAGGAGGATATCCTGGACTGTCGGAATGCTTTAAGAACTCACATAATCATATATTTTAATGCCATAAATTATCCAAACTCCATTATAGATTGCCCTCTGTAGAGCGAAAATGCTGTGTATGCTTGCTTAAAAACACATTTCCTTAATAAATGCCTTGGTTGCTGTCATAAATGTTTCTACCCGTTTAAAAAAGTTGCATAAATTCTG
This sequence comes from Ilyophis sp. 1 JC-2022, assembly GCA_022702515.1. NCBI lineage: Eukaryota > Metazoa > Chordata > Actinopteri > Anguilliformes > Synaphobranchidae > Ilyophis > Ilyophis sp. 1 JC-2022. The sequence goes on from CM040396.1 coordinate 108,161,689, forward strand.
GAGAAGCTAAGAGAAAGGTCTGGAATAAGGGCGGCAGTGTAGTATAATGGTTAAGGAACTGGACTTGTAACTGAAAGGTTGCAGGTTCGATTCCCAAGTAGTACACTGCCGTTGTACCCTTGAGCAAGGTACTTAACCTGAATCGCTTCAGTATATATCCAGCTGTATTAATGGATACATGTAATAAGAAGTTGTGTAAGTCGCTCTGGATAAGAGCGTCTGCTAAATGCCTGTAATGTAATGTAATGAATTCATATGACATGCTATTCAAATAATTACGGTAAAACATTTTATGTAGGCCTATATTATGCAAAGCTTTCCACTGCATATTATTTTAGCATTTGGACAGTTGGTGGAGCCAAGAACAGGACTTTTCAAAATAGTTGCGCAGCCAATATCATGCAGGACACCAACCTTTGCGTTATTTCGACTTTATTTGGGATGACAAAACATTGGCATTAACATTGGTATATACATGGTATAATCTTGTTGTCTGAACAATTTGTCTGCAGGAGAATGCAAGACAGGTCTACAACAATTTAGTATTCATTCTCACTTCTTCAAAATGAGAAACTGGAGACACAAACCATACATTTACCAATACAGCATCGGACCGGTCCACATAAAAAATCAGAGAATTATTTCTTTAATAACAAATTTAAGCCCTAACATTAATCATTCATTCATTTCTCCAGTCAGATAACGCAATATTGTGTAAAAAATACTTGGTTACTTGCTTAAGTATAAGGCAAGTCGCTTTGCGGCTAGATCGAATTGTTCGGCACCTTAGAAACGGCGCCTTCTGGTAGTTCGTTTTTAAACTGATACTTAAATTAAGTTAAATTCTGATACTTAACTTCCAGAAACCTAAACGTTTGTAGAGTAAAAGTAAAAAATATATACCAATTACTTCTAAATGCATTCACAGCAAATAAGGTGGGGCTAGAACTTTAAGCGTGTCTTTGCGGGTATATGAGAAATATGAAACCAGGACATGTATTTTTTTTAGCAACTCATGCCGACGTAGCGTTCTCATTTTATTCCGTGCCAGCATTGCAGCACGGTCTCCCGCTCGCTCTTTTTCTGCCGAGAAAATAGCATAATTGTAGTAAAGGACCTGCGCTGTTTCTACATCCCCGAATAGTGTGCCTTGTTGATTGCTAGCTACACTGTATTCTTTTTTTTAAAAAGCAGCCTGGATGTTGTACCGACTCACACAATGCCCCCAACATAAATTGAATTGAGGGGGTTTGTAGCTTATGCAGTTTGTATTTTAAACGTTATTCGCCAGTTATTATTATTATTTGCCGGAAAAGGGAAGTCGTTTTCCCTGACACACGTTTTGACTTTTCATAGCCGAGTCCATGATTTCATTGCTGTGGTAGAAGGAAGAGTGTGTGTAATGTTTAGATACTGTGCCTTCTGATGCAGGGGAAAGAGCGGACCGTGGAACCCTGATTACCCTTTGTGCTCGCGCTTCCAGCACACCTTTGCGGAAGAAACCGTTTCGAGACTTTGGGAATAAAATGTGAAACGCTGTTGAATTTCTCGGCTGTGTTTTTTTTGGGGGGGGCATCAAACAGTCTGGAAAAAGATGGCGAGCACTTTCATTAACGCGTGCTTTGCACTAGTTTTGCTTGGACTTTTCGTGTTCACACTCCCTTCAGTCAAGGCAGAGACAGAAGAAGATGTTGAAGAGGAGGAGAGGTCTTGTCAAGGCGCTTTCGACTTGTACTTTGTCCTCGACAAGTAAGTGGCTGTCATATTTATGACATTTTATTTACTCCTCATTGCACATAGCCATGCAACGGACCAGTTGTCTCGAGAGGCGGTTTGGGCGTGCGGATGGTCTTTCACCCCCTCTTCCCTCGTCGCTCTCTTGTTACACCTCTGAACTCGTACGTATACAGGCTACTTTTACCCCCTTTGTCTTGTTATGGGACTCGGGAAGCTCTCGTGTTTTATGAACGCGGATGCTTTGCCGTCGTTCTTTTTAATTCGTTTAATGAGCTCTCGATCAATTCATTTTCACACAGTCAATTTGTATCTCTCCCGCGTTATAAACAAATAACAAATAATATAACAATAAATAATATAGCCTGTCAATGGCTTGTTTCAGTATACTGTCCATATATCCACACAGAAAAGTAAGAATAACAGCACTTCCGCCACGGTGTTGACGGCAGGATGCATGTATTGGGTTACACATTGTAGCCTATGTGTAGCCGGCTGCTCCATCTGCGCCAGATGTGTGATGAGATGGTTTGCAATTCAGAAACGCGATGCCAAAATGTACGGTTTGAAGCAATTAGCTAGATAGCTGGCTGTATGTCTTTTACTCATAGTACCATGTGAATTTCTGTTTTACAAAGAGATTTAAAATTAACAATTTACTTTAAGCTACATTTTATCCTGTCGTTTTATGCTATACAGTGTAAACACCAAAGTTGCAATTTCACGTTCTAAACTCAAGAGCATTTATATCTTTTCTCTTGTGCAGTGACTCATTTTGTTGAGCAAGCTACAAAAACTATTGCGTGTCTATGTGAGGAGGTGGGGAAAGGGTGGCGCGTGCATAGCTGACCAAGCAGTTTAAAAGATCCAAAACTTTGCTCCTTGTCGGTCTTTCCCCCCCTTGAAACTAGACGAGGAGGCACGCTAGTGACGCCACCACGTCTGTAAAAGAGGCTCTTCCTTTCACACTGTCACGAGCTGCTGGAAGCAATAATTCCACCGCTTCGAATCGTTTGTTTTATTTACAAACAGTATATTTTAAAAAAAAACGTTTTCCCATAATATCACATTTGTTGCAATGTTAGATTACATAATGCTCAATTAAATATAACGGATTACTATATTATTCATCCAAAATTTCATGTTGCTTTTTTACTTAGAATTATACAGAATTGGGCAGTAGTCACCGATACATTTGAGGATGTGTGCCAATTATATGCAGTGTTGTTTGTGTGCAGTTTTATCTTAATGGATAAAGGGGGACGCGTAAAGTTCATTTTATAGCATGTAGGGCCGGTTTCCCAGACATGGATTAAGCTTAGTCCTATACTAAAAAAAAATTAAATGAAGATCTCCATTGAAAAAAGTTTTCAAGGTCGTATTAGCTTGATAACGATACCACTGTAGGCTGTAGCTACATGGCATTATTTTTTCCAGCCGGTTGTAAGCACAATTATTGATAGATACAGTGAGCTTGATATTTTGTCACACAGTTTTGCAACCATAAGTACTTTTGTATTCGTTTTCTTACTCTCATACAGAGAAAGCACCACATTTGGGTCCAAACATTCAAATCAAAATCAAATGAATCATTCACAGGTCTGGTGCAAATACAGAGCTACATATATGAGGCTACTTAGCCCACATGAAACAGCATCTCGTTTGTGTGTGAGCAAAATGTTTGTAGGCCTACTCAAGAGGTCAAGATGGAGATTATACCAAGAGATTAACTTTGAAACATTAAGAGCTATATCACTCTCTGCATTTGAACTGATCTCTATGAAAATTTGGGGGTGAGACTAGATCCAGCTGTAAATTATGCTGGTACAGTATGGAACACCATGGCTGGCTAAATGGCTGTAAGTCATCAAGGGTCTGAACTATCGAACGAGCCCCAAACCATAACTCTGTTGCCAGATATGGAGTAGATGTGGATGGATCCCTTTAAGGGTTGTTTCTCCTGACTTTTTCCCCCATAGAGTTCTATAGGAAAATGAGTCAGGAGAAATAACCCTTGCAGTGATCCATCCACATCTACTCCATATCTGGCAACAGAGTGATGGTTTGGGGCTCGTTCGATAGCTCAGACCCTTGATGACTTACAGCCATTTAGCCAGCCATGTGTTCCATACTGTACCAGTGTAATTTACAGCTGAATTTCAGCTGTAATTTACCCCCCAATTCCCATAGAGATCCATTCAAATGCAGAGAGCTTATAGTATCGCTTGTAACAGTACCTGGAAATAAGATATCGAGAGTCTTTTGATGTTGATGGGTCACAGACTTCAGGAAGTAACAGTATGCAAAGGATATGCGACCAAATATTAAATATGATACTTTTAAAATATGTTAAAGCAAAGGGTATAAATTTCTGTTTTAGATTTTTAACACATTTGCAAAAATTTCTAAAAACATGTGTAAACTTTGTCATTATGGGCTATTTTGTGTAGAATTTTGAGACAAAAAATTAACTCAATCTATTGTAGAATATGTCTGTAATGTAATAAAATGAGGAGAAGGTGAAAGGGGTGTTCAGACTTTCCGGCTTGACTGTATATACAGGTGCAGCTCAAAAAATTAGAATATCGTGAAAAAGTTCAATATTTTTAGTCACTCATGTCAGAAAGTGAAACTCATATATTATATAGATTCATTACACATAGTGAAATATTTCAAGCCTTTATTTCTTGTAATTTTTATGATTATGGCTTACAGCTAATGAAAACCCAAATTCAGTGTCTCAGAAAATTAGAATATTACATAAGATCAATAAAAAAGGATATTTTAAACAGAAATGTCAGCCTTCTGAAAAGTATGTTCATTTCTATGCACTCAATACTTGGTTGGGGCTCCTTTTGCATGAATTACTGCATCAATGCGGCGTGGCGTGGAGGCGATCAGCCTGTGGCACTGCTGAGGTGTAATGGAAGCCCAGGTTGCTTTGATAGTGGCCTTCAGGTCGTCTGCATTGTTGGGTCTGGTGTCTCTCATCTTCCTCTTGACAATACCCCATAGATTCTCTATGGGGTTCAGGTCAGGCGAGTTTGCTGGCCAATCAAGCACAGTAATACCATGGTCATTGAACCAGCTTTTGGTACTTTTGGCAGTGTGGGCAGGTGCCAAGTCCTGCTGGAAAATGAAATCAGCATCTCCATAAAGCTTGTCAGCCGAAGGAAGCATGAAGTGCTCTAAAATTTCCTGGTAGATGGCTGCGTTGACTGTGGACTTCAGGAAACACAGTGGACCAACACCAGTAGATGACATGGCACCCCAAATCATCACTGACTGTGGAAACTTCACACTGGACTTCAAGCAACGTGGATTCTTTGCCTCTCCACTCTTCCTCCAGACTCTGGGACCTTGATTTCCAAATGAAATGCAAAATTTACTTTCATCTGAAAAGAGGACTTTGGACCACTGAGCAACAGTCCAGTTCTTTTTCTCCTTAGCCCAGGTAAGACGCTTCTGACGTTGTCTCTGGTTCAGGAGTGGCTTGACATGAGGAATGCAACATTTGTAGCCCATGTCCTGGATTCGTCTGTGCGTGGTGGCTCTTGATGCACTGACTCCAGCCTCAGTCCACTCCTTGTGAAGCTCCCCCAAATTCTTGAATGGATTTTGCTTGACAATCCTCTCAAGGCTGCGGTTATCCCTGTTGCTTGTGCACCTTTTCCTACCACACTTTTTCCTTCCACTCAACTTTCTATGAATATGCTTGGACACAGCACTCTGTGAACAACCAGCTTCTTTTGCAATGACCTTTTGTGGCTTACCCTCCTTGTGGAGGGTGTCAATGACTGTCTTCTGGACATCTGTCAAGTCAGCAGTCTTCCCCATGATTGTGTAGCCTACTGAACCAGACTGAGAGACCATTTAAAGGAAACCTTTGCAGGTGTTTTGAGTTAATTAGCTGATTAGAGTGTGACACCATGAGTTTCCAATATTGAACTTTTTCACAATATTTAAATTTTCTGAGACACTAAATTTGGGTTTTCATTAGCTGTAAGCCATAATCATCAAAATTACAAGAAATAAAGGCTTGAAATATTTCACGCTATGTGTAATGAATCTATATAATATATGAGTTTCACTTTCTGAAATGAGTGACAAAAATTTATTTTTCACGATATTCAATTTTTTTGAGCTGCACCTGTATATATATATATATATATACTGCTCAAAGAAATTAAGAGAACACAGTTAATCAACACAGTATAACACCAAGTCAATTAAACTTCTGGGATATCGATCTGTCCAGTTAGGAAGCCTAAACAATTGTGAATCAATTTCACCTACTTTGGTGCAAATGAAAGTGACAACAGATGGACAGGAGAGGCAACAGCAAGACAACCCCCAAAAAGTAAATGGTTTTGCAGGTGGTGGCCACAGACCATTTCTCTCTCCTTATCCTTCCTGACTGATTTTTCTCTAGTTTTCCATTTTGCTAGTGCCCTTGTCACTACTGGTAGCATGAGGCGGTACCTGCAGCCCATTCAGGTTGCACAGGTAGTCCAGTTCCTCCAGGATGGCACATCCATACGTGCCGTCGCAAGAAGGTTTGCTGTGCCTCCCAGCACAGTCTCCAGAGCGTGGAGGAGATACCGGGAGACGGGCCATTACACGAGGAGAGCTGGACAGGGCCGTAGAAGGGCAACAACCCAGAGGCAGGACCGGTATCTGCTTCTTTGTGCGAGGAGGAACAGGAGGAGCACTGCCAGAGCTCTACAAAATGACCTCCAGCGGGCTACTCGTGTGCATGTTTCTGACCAAACTGTCAGAAACAGACTCCATGAGGGTGGCATGAGGGCCCGACGTCCTGTAGTGGGACCTGTGCTCACAGCCCAGCACCGTGCAGCTCGATTGGAATTTGCCAGAGAACACCAGAATTGGCAGGTTCGGCATTGGCGCCCGTTCTCTTCACAGATGAGAGCAGGTTCACACTGAGCACATGCGACAGACGTGAAAGAGTCTGGAGACGCCACGGTGAATGTTATGCTGCCTGCAACATCATCCAGCATTACCGGTTTGGGTTAATTGACTTGGTGTTATACTGTGATGATTCAGTGTTCCCTTAATTTTTTTGAGCAGTATATATATATATATATATAGAAATAAATGTAGCTGGACTTTTCTTTTCTTTCCATTGACAGCTTTGATCAGTAGGTGTGAAGAGAAATTGTCCTCTCAAACCTGGTCATTATTGATGAGCCCAATTTACCAACGTGGCACGCAAGAGAACTAACATGTTATTGGCCCATGATCATGAGAGAAATTCTGGCCTTTATGATTTCTTTATTCCCTTTTGGAAATAAATGTGTGTTTTATTACAGCTGGGTTTGAGCTGCAGGGAACTTTAGAAAACGAAGCACCTCCTTTTAATGCCGAAAGAAGAATTTTAACAACTTCAAGACGTTATTTTTGAAATGACGAGGTACCAGTACAGTATCAGACTACAATTAGTGCAGGGAAACCACTGTGCACAGGTCGATACAGAAAACAGCATACAGTGGGGACGGAAAGTATTCGGGCAATGACACAATTCTTGTTGTTTTGGTTCTGTACTAATGTACTAACTTCTCTGTAATAAAGTCCTCATATTTAATATTTGGTCGCATATCCTGTGCATGCCATTAGTTCCTCATATCTGTGACACAACATGAAAAGACTCTTAATAGCTTATTTTCTGGTGCTCTTACAAGCGATACAATAACCTCTCTGCATTTGAATGCATGTCTACGGGAATTGGTATTAGATTAAGCTGTAAATTATGCTGGAACAGTATAGATCACATGGTTGGCTAAATGGCTGTAAGTCATCAAGGGTCCGACGTATCAAACGAGCCTCAAACGATCACTCTGCTGCCAGAAATGCAGTAGATATGGATGGATCACTTTAAGGGTTGTTTATCCTGACTTATTTCAATAGGAAAATTTATTCTGGAGAACAGAACAACAAAACAACAAAAATGGTGTCACTGCCTGAATACCTTCTGTCTCCACTGTACTTTGGGACAATATTAGAATTATAAGACTGTAATTAGTCTATAATGGACTATCACAATCAGGATATAATGTGTATGTAGTTGCTGCTTGAATGGTCATCTTTTCCAACATGCTTATTATGTGTATATCCTTGCCCTATTTTGGCTTAGGGCTTTAAAATGCTCGTAAATACAGGGTGTGAAATTAACACCAGCCAGCAGCCAAATGCTGGTCAAATTTTGATTGTGGCTGGTAAGATTTTTACTCTAGGAGCCACTTTGGCCGGTAACCAACCAGGTTGTGTTATATTGTAAAAGGTAATGTGGCTGGTAAAAAGTTTAATATGGCTGGTGATTTTTTAGAATCCACAAGCCAGTCTGGCCAGTGGGTGAAAAATGAATTGCCATATAAAAGAGCACTGACAGGTTACAATCGTTAGGGAACAGCTTTTTTTGTAAAGCGGTCACCATCATAAATTTGAGGAGCCATTTTTAAATGTTTATCGGAAATCTTTTAAACAATAAGCGTCATTATGGAGCGGCACTCCCAAAGGAATTCAGACACAGAGCATCCATGCTGAACCAGACTGCATGGACCCAACCCACTGTTTAATGAGCCATTATGAACAAAGAGAGGGCTAACCTAGCCTGTTTGCTATGCTACGCTAGCGCTGCTTACGAGGGCTTTACTGGCATCAAATGTACACAAGACTGATTTAAAAAGTCTGTTTTCTGACCCTTAACATCGTTGGCGATGCGAGTCTGTCCCCCGTCCAGGCAGGAAGACACTTCATACCCCGACCGTGTCTTACATGTAGAGATGTTAACGGCCTGACCCGGGCATGGGGGCGGGACGGCCCACGTGTCCCCTTATCTCTCGCAGCTGTGCGGCGCAAAGAGCGGACGCCGGACGTGAGCTTTTCCGTTCGTCACGCTCGCCGACCTCAAACACGCTGCTCCGCGGACGGACTCAAGCACCTCAATCCAATCGGTTTCATGCACAAATCAATCAAGTGTTTTTTTCCCTTTTTCCCCCACTGGGAGCCGCTGGATTGTGTCCCTTAGTTTTAGCAAGATTCTCCACAATGTCACGGACAGTAACAGTCACCGAACGTATAATTACCTGGGTCATTTACAGTCGTTCCCGGCCGAGGGCCTTTCTGTGTGGAGTTTGCATGTTCTCCCCGTGTCAGCGTGGGTTTCCTCCGGGTACTCCGGTTTCCTCCCACAGTCCAAAAACATGCAGGTTAGGCTAATTGGAGACTCTAAATTGCCCATAGGTATGAATGAGTGAGTGAATGGTGTGAGTGCTCTGTGATGGATTGGCAGCCTGTCCAAGGTGTATTCCTGCCTCTCGCCCAATGCATGCTGGGATAGGCTCCAGCACCCACCGTGACCCTGAATAAGGAATAAGCGGGTTGATGGATGATGATGATGATGATTTACAGTCGTTTTTAAAGACAGTCAAGAGACACAAAAATACAGCTGTAAATAAGTGAAACATGCCAAAAAAACTCACTGCAGGAGGGAGGGGCATTTAGGACTTTGCTCAGGAGTTAGTCAGGAGTCATTAAAGTCTAGTTGGTAGCCTGTGGCCAGTTCTCTCAACTGTTAAAATGGCTTTGTTTAATGTTATCACTTTAAAGGAGTCCCACTCTTGAACTTGAAGCGTTTAAATGGTTACATGGCAGTCAGGTGAAGAGCATGCTGGGATATGTTGTTCACAAGCTGCTGTCTCTAAAGGCGCGGACTCACAATGGGTCCATGGTTTGAGGGAACAAATTCAATTCAAATTCAAATTCATCCACTTTAACATGACATTCCCATTTAGGTTATGATTACAGCCAACTCTTTTTGTGTGTGTGCAAACAAAGACATGTTTCAGTGAGATGTTTTCTTTATTTGAGGCAGCATATTAACTGGAGATACTCAACAAGTCAGCAAAACTGCTTAATAAAGTTTTTGGTTGCCTTGTGCCTCCAATGTTTAAAGCAGTGATTTTCAACCACTGTGCCGCGGCACACTAGTGTGCCGTGAGAGATCGTCAGGTGTGCCGTGGGAAATTATCTTATCCTATTAACTTCACTTAATTAGTAACACTTTTGGTTGGTGGTGTGACTCAGGATTTTTTTAATGTAAAAAATGTGCCTTGGCTCAAAAAAGGTTGAAAAACACTGGTTTAAAGCAACAAACATGCCGCTGCTTGACACTCTATGGTCTAGTCCTAGGACTGGCCATTCTCTGCGGGAAGTCGTATGAAAGCCAATGAGACATCAAGGCAGGAATCTCGTCTAACCACAAGGCCATTTGTCCTCAGCTTATACGATAAGCCGGTGAAAGCTGGTTCGTTTCTCACTGACAGCGGTGTTATGTATAGCGGCTGAGGACATAATAAATAATAATAAAATAAAAAGTTCTGTCATTCGACAGGCAATGCAACATATCATATGAGCTTAAACTTATTGTTTACGGTTAGGGACAAGCTGCAATGCAGAAACAGATTGAATTCTGGTCAGACTGAGTCATACCAAAGATTTTAGATATATGACAAGATACGCAACTGGTGCTTTTCCCCATTGGATTTTTTGTTCGCACAAGAGGAAGTGATCAGGCACGCGCAGTCGTGTTTTCAGTTAGCTTAGCAACTAAACATAATGTATGCTTAGAGTGGCGAGCATCTGACCGGCGCTAGCCAGATTTAAAGTTAGTTTTCGTTGGATAGTCAAAACCATAACGGGTTGTAAGTAGTAGCACTGGGTCCTGACAACCTAGACATATATAATCTAAAAAGAAAAGGGAAACTTTTGATTTTGTCCGTCTGATAATGACCCGTTTAGAAAACTGTTTTATAAAAACTCCATTGACCGCCAGTCATTCAATGAGTGCCTGTTGTCTGTCCAATAAATTCCAAGTGTGGACGTTCCAGCCCCGAAGTGGGACCTCTTGCTCCGCCTACCCTCTTTGGTCATAGCTGCAGATGGCGGGAATGTGGAATTCCAGCTGAGGCATACAGTGGGGCTGTTATCCGAGCGGCTCCTAACCTCCGTGTGGAACATGCAGAACAGCCGAGAACGCGCTGAGGCATACAGTGGGGCTGTTATCCGAGCAGCTCCTAACCTCTGTGTGGAACATGCAGAACAGCCGAGAACGCGCTGAGGCATACAGTGGGGCTGTTATCCGAGCAGCTCCTAACCTCCGTGTGGAACATGCAGAACAGCCGAGAACGCGCTGAGGCATACAGTGGGGCTGTTATCCGAGCAGCTCCTAACCTCTGTGTGGAACATGCAGAACAGCCGAGAACGCGCTGAGGCATACAGTGGGGCTGTTATCCGAGCAGCTCCTAACCTCCGTGTCGAACATGCAGAACAGCCGAGAACGCGCTGAGGCATACAGTGGGGCTGTTATCCGAGCAGCTCCTAACCTCTGTGTCGAACATGCAGAACAGCCGAGAACGCGCTGCTATGATCACACAAGGTGGGAATGAGATGCAGGTTACAAAATTACCTGCTCATTCTGAAACAAGATTACGCAACGGAAAGCGTTATTGTTTGCGAAAACGAGAAAAACTGAGCGATGATCTGTTCCAGATAAAGGGCCGGACTTTAGTACCTTTTGGGCTGCCAGAATTTGTGATCTACCCTTCACACTTTACCCTTTCCCCAGTAAAGTTTAATAAAAGCCTGAGGATCCGTGTTGGCTGGCATGCGTCACTAATCTTTCCGTATACTTTTTGCATTAAAGGATGCAATGCCACTGACAGAATTTCTAGGGACCTTAAAATGCCACCCATTGACCCAAGCTTAATGACAAATACCAAGCCATCCCTCTTTGAATGGGCTTCATTTTGCACGTGTCATTCTGAGTAAGCAAGGCTCCTGTTATACTGGAATGCTGGAATTTGATTTGTGTTAACTCTTAACTTTAATTCCTTCAGGAATAAGGGGATGTCAAGCAAATTACTGGATTTAACTTTCAGGACCGATCTTTTACTGCTTACCTGAATGTGAATTATTTAATGCCTAAATTTTCCCCCCTGTGCCTCTGTAATGAAAATCCAAGAGCGCTCGCTTTACCGAACGCACTCAAAAGACATAACTGTATTTCTGCATATGCATTTATGTACATACAGTACATTGAGTGGGAAGCCTCTAGAATAATATATTTTTATATATGTCATCATCTGTTTGCTCCTGGCAGTAATAGGAGAAGGCAGAGAGTAGAGCATCTTTGCATGATCATAGGTGGTCTTTGTAGACTTTGGGACTTTGTCGACTTAGTTTTTTTTTATTTTTTATAAAGACATTCCGATTGTCATTTTTTTGATTTCAGGGGTATACCAGGGAGCAGTGTGGGTGAAAGAGAGAGTTGTGGGTTTGATGGGAACCAGCTAATCAGGGCAGGAGGAGAATGAGCTGCTATAAAGGTTGACATGGTCAGTGGGGGAGGGGAGGGTTAAAGTGGAGCATTTCTTGGTGATGCAGGCAAACTGCCTCACCAAGGGGGAGGGACTAATTTACTTGACATTGCGGAAAGTCCTGGTGCGACTGCGTTTAGGTTCAGGAGTGGGGATGTCAATGTTAATTTTTGGTATTTTCGTTTAATCCTTTGAGTGTATCATTCACAACCACAATAATGCAGGAAGCGGCTAGCCTTACATCTCTTGGGAAATTGATCTTTATTTTGCACCATTTACAACCAGGTTCTCACAGAGCTTCACACTGGATGTGTTGTCACAAGGAATATTTTTTTTAAAAACACTAAAAACCCATATTGGCCAGTGTGGATCAAGCTTTGATCCAATGCCCCACACGTTTGCTAATGACTGACACCCTGGTCATTAGGTCACCACAGGCATGGACTGGGACTGGCAATTACCTGCACAAGTTCCACACCTGGATGTATGACTGGGAAACCAGCTCAGGAAAGATAATGTAACTAATGTGTGTTTGGAGCAGATAAAGGATAGCCCCTTCAAACTGAATGAACAGAGGATAAGTAGGACCATCACTGCTCTCTCTCTCTCTCTCGCCTGTATAGTGCTTTGAGACATTGGTCCAACGTGCAAAACAAAACAGAATTAAAGGTAATTTCATGCTTCAGCAGAGAGTGCAGAGAGATAGGAAAGAGAGATTTCCAAAAAAAAAGCAATAAAAAAAATAAAAAAAAATAAAACAAGGTCAACAAGGTTATATATATATGAAAAAAAAAAAAAAAAAATAAAAAAATAATTTACGCCTAAATAAAAACTGGATTGAATTAGGAAATCCACCCCCCCCCCCCCCCTTCCAGAAATGCCCTGACAGAATTATTTATCTGGCTTTTATCTGGGATCCTGGGATCTCACCATAAAAAAAATAAAAAATTACCCACATCCTCCCTTTATGCTGTTTGGACAGGTGAAGAAAACGCAAGGCCGAACGGGACCGAAATCCCCAGGCCTCAGTGCCTCAAAAGAAACCTGAAATTCCCAGACTGTGGCACCTAAAAAAAAAAACCTTCCAAGACGCAGAATTCCAACTGCTATGCTAAAGATCTCACAGGGGAACCCTGGGAACCCCTGTTTGAACAAACTCGGGTTCTACAGCGACTCCTTCTCGGCCTTTACTCTGCTGTAATGGAACAAAACTAGCGGAAACGTGCTAATTTTCAGAACGATGTGTCACTCGCCCTGGTCAGCGCATACCAACCGACTGCGTGTTCAGTCCACTTCCCATGTAGCTCATTATGCTTCTTGGGCACATTCGTTACACTGGCGAGCGCATTTCGGCTGCTCGTGTGAGCATTATATGGGCTTTACAACGGGCCCTTAGTGTTAACACTATTGGCAGTGTCTGTAGCACTCAGTTCCGTTAGTGGCTTGCATGGAAAAATTATAAAACAGGCCATACAGTGAATCATAGAGCAGGCGGAATATTGCATCAGCGTTTGAACAATATTGCCCGGACCTTCTGCTGGGCTTTCTAACAGCAGTTACATAAACGCTCTGCTTCAGAACATGGGTGTTAATGAGACATTGGTTCTTCTTTTCAGTTGATATCTTGTACTTTAAATCAGTTATCTTGATTTAGAGTGTGCTTTTAAGGTTCTATGCACTTTAGTCAAATGAACTAAACACGGTCTCATGTAATATCTTCCAAGATAGCCTCTAACTGCAACGGGACACTGCCCAGCTGAATGATTCAAAGCCCAGCTGATATAAAGATGAATTTTCAGTTTTGGAATGCCAGTCAGGTGCCAAAGTGTTAAACTAAACCAGGGGTGTAGTATCACTGAGCTAAGATACTGGTTCTGGTATAGTGATGCACCCAACTTACCTGCTATCAAATCCTAACCATGGCAGTGATGATGCAGGTGGCAGGTGTTTCCTCGTCTCTGAAGATAACTTTGAAGGAGAGCGCAAGCTTTACTGGAACGTGTCTTGTCTTAGGCTAACAAATGCGACTCGACATTCCCAATGGCTTGGAATGATTTTTAAAAAATAATATATTATCGCTAACCTCACCCTGCAGTCCCTCTATGAAATACAACTACCTGTGGCTTATTCATAGGAAGGGGTCCACAACTTTCCAAGTCCCTGACTAATGTTTTTCCTGTGAAACCTGTCAATATGTAGCCAAACATATCTTACAAAATACACTTCTGTAAGCTAAAATAGACATTCTTTCTAAGAGGAACGGGTCATTGTGGTGAAATATTAAAAACCGCATGTGAGGATATGTTAATTTATTATATTCTCTGTAATCTTTGGTTTACTCTCTTTGAGAACATCACTGAAGACGAGTTAATTTTTTTCCCCGTACAGATCTGGAAGTGTCCAAAATCACTGGATAGAGATCTATTCCTTTGTTGAACATCTGGCAGAGAAATTTATAAGGTAAGAAAAAAGTTTTAAGTATGATCATCTAAAAAAAAATCAGTGAAAAAAAAGCACACACACACACACACACTCACACACACACCCCTGTTTCTGGTCAATCTCGTCTAATTCCCACTTATCATAGCCTTTTCTCTGCTATCAGTTTTCAATAGTGGTCTACTTCAATAGTGGTCTATTTCAGTAGTGGTCTATTTCAGTAGTGGTCTACTTCAATAGTGGTCTACTTCAATAGTGGTCTACTTCTCTTGCTGATTAGCAGTGTGCCATTAAGCTTTATAAATCACTGTGTATAAGAGCTGAATGTAATATAATATGCTGTAATGCTGCTGTAAACTGTGCCTGCTTGCAGCCCAATGCTCAGGATGTCCTTCATAGTCTTCTCATCCTGGGGAAGCACCATCATGAAACTGACAGAGAACAGGTAGCTATGCATCTGCCATGCTTGAATCACCAATGCTATCAATGAGACACACATGCTATCAATGAGACACACATGCTATCAATGAGACACACGTGCTATCAATGAGACACATGTGCTATCAATGAGACACATATGCTATCAATGAGACACACATGCTATCAATAAGACACACGTGCTATCAATGAGACACACGTGCTATCAATGAGACACACATGCTATCAATGAGACACATGTGCTATCAATGAGACACACATGCTATCAATGAGACACACGTGCTATCAATGAGACACACGTGCTATCAATGAGACACACATGCTATCAATGAGACACACATGCTATCAATGAGACACACATGCTATCAATGAGACACACGTGCTATCAATGAGACACATGTGCTATCAATGAGACACACATGCTATCAATGAGACACACGTGCTATCAATGAGACACACGTGCTATCAATGAGACACACGTGCTATCAATGAGACACACGTGCTATCAATGAGACACATGTGCTATCAATGAGACACATGTGCTATCAATGAGACACACGTGCTATCAATGAGGCACACGTGCTATCAATGAGACACATATGCTATCAATGATACACACATGCTATCAATGAGACACACGTGCTATCAATCAGACACATATGCTATCAATGAGACACATATGCTGGTAACACTTTATTTTGAGTGTCCCATGTTGACACTCAACATGATATCAACTGATATCAATTGAATATCAGTTCAGTGTTAATTTAAAGTCAATTGCATGTCAGGTGATTGTCCACAAACTCCACAAACAGGTGAGTGTCAAGAAACACTGTATTGACACTCAACACCCTTTTCAAGAAACACTATATTGACACTCAGCAAAGTATAAACTGACTGTTTATAGTCACTGGGTGTAAAATAGTCACTGTTTATAGTCACAGGGTGTAAAATAGTCACTGGCTCTCCTGTAGTACTGTGTGTGGCCTGTAGGGTGTAAAATAGTCACTGACTCTCCTGTAGTACTGTGTGGCCTGTAGGGTGTAAAATAGTCACTGACTCTCCTGTAGTACTGTGTGTGGCCCGTAGGGTGTAGAATAGTCACTGACTCTCCTGTAGTACTGTGTGTGGCCTGTAGGGTGTAAAATAGTCACTGGCTCTTCTGTAGTACTGTGTGGCCTGTAGGGTGTAAAATAGTCACTGGCTTTCCTGTAGTACTGTGTGTGGCCTGTAGGGTGTAAAATAGTCACTGGCTCTCCTGTAGTACTGTGTGGCCTGTAGGGTGTAAAATAGTCACTGGCTCTCCTGTAGTACTGTGTGGCCTGTAGGGTGTAAAATAGTCACTGGCTCTCCTGTAGTACTGTGTGTGGCCTGTAGGGTGTAAAATAGTCACTGGCTCTCCTGTAGTACTGTGTGGACTGTAGGGTGTAGAATAGTCACTGCTCTCCTGTAGTACTGTGTGTGGCCTGTAGGGTGTAGAATAGTCACTGACTCTCCTGTAGTACTGTGTGGCCTGTAGGGTGTAAAATGGTTACTGGCTCTTCTGTAGTACTCTGTGTGGCCTGTAGGGTGTAAAATAGTCACTGGCTCTCCTGTAGTACTGTGTGTGGCCTGTAGGGTGTAAAATAGTCACTGGCTCTCCTGTAGCACTGTGTGGCCTGTAGGGTGTAAAATAGTCACTGTCTCTCCTGTAGTACTGTGTGTGGCCTGTAGGGTGTAGAATAGTCACTGGCTCTCCTGTAGTACTGTGTGTGGCCTGTAGGGTGTAAAATAGTCACTGGCTCTCCTGTAGCACTGTGTGGCCTGTAGGGTGTAAAATAGTCACTGTCTCTCCTGTAGTACTGTGTGTGGCCTGTAGGGTGTAGAATAGTCACTGGCTCTCCTGTAGTACTGTCTGTGGCCTGTAGGGTGTAAAATAGTCACTGGCTCTCCTGTAGTACTGTGTGTGGCCTGTAGGGTGTAAAATAGTCACTGGCTCTCCTGTAGTACTGTGTGGCCTGTAGGGTGTAAAATAGTCACTGGCTCTTCTGTAGTACTGTGTGGCCTGTAGGGTGTAAAATAGTCACTGGCTCTCATGTAGTACTGTGTGTGGCCTGTAGGGGTACTGTGTAAAATAGTCATAGGCATGCAGGTGGCACAATGATGAATGTTTTAAAAAGTTAATCACTCACTATTACCTCATGTTTTTAAGGGATAAAATAAGGAATGGACTGGATTCTTTGAAAAGAGAGATACCAGGGGGTGATACCTTTATGCACCTGGGTCTTGAAAAGGTAGGATATTATTAAACATTCTTGCTTATGTCATTCTTTGATTTTTGCAAGTCATCATTTTAAAGTTTCCCACCTTCTCCCTTTGCAATTTCAGGCAAATGAGCAAATATTCCATGAAAATTATGGTGAGTGTCGCCTGAGATGATGCTACATTGACATGTCCCATTCCCGGGAATGTTGAGATGCATTCCCTGCCCCATTTCTGGGAATGTTGAGATTCATTCTCCAAATTTCTCCTTTAAAGGGACAGCAAGCGTCATTATCGCGCTGACAGACGGAGAGCTAAATGAACAGCAGTTTGACACGGCACAGCAAGAGGCGAGTAGCGCGGCACGGCGGTGATGTCTGTGGTGATCCGTTTGTGCGTTTCGCTGGCAGTTTAATTGGATGTGACGGAAAAGATGGGACTCATTGCTCCTTTATGCTCCCGTTGCAGGCAGAAAGAGCCAGATCCCTGGGAGCCATTGTGTACTGCGTGGGAGTTAAAGACTTCAACGAGACACAGGTAGCAGAAGAGACAGTAAACATGTACTGCGTACTACTGCCAGATAAACAAAAGGGTACCAATCATGCGTTTTTTAGTGAATATCTGATTTACTGTCCATCGCACTGCATTATACTGCATTATTTAAATATTCAGTTTAACTGACTCTATTGCAGTTATGATTGTGTATGAGGGGGGGGGGGGTATATGCACAGGTTTGGGGGGAGACAAGGAAACATATCACCCCCAATATTTTCTTACAAATGAATGGCTTGACTTGCTAGTATGCTTGTGAGACTGTTGACTGTAAGAGACTGGGGAGTCCAGCAGTGTGTGTAGTTAAAGGTGCCCCTGCCTGTGGTGAGGAGGCCTCTTTAACTAAATCCTGTATAAAAACCAGATTTGCATCTGGATTTGCTTGAATGTGCTGATGCGGCAGAACTGGGCTGGAGGAGGTTTTTTGAAAGCAGGCATTTTTTCTGTGAATAACGGGTTGCATCTCTTCCTGTAGCTGGCTACGATCGCTGACACCATCGAGCACGTGTTTCCCGTCATGGGCGGGTTCCAGGCCCTGAGAGGAATGATCGACTCGGTAAATGAACCTGACCCCGCCCGCCATCGCCATCGCAGACGTCCAGCCTGACGTACTCCACCTCCATTTCCAAATGTAACCTCCCGTATGTTGTTATTTCAGATCATAAAGAAGTCCTGCATTGAAATATTAGCGGCCGAACCATCAAGTGTCTGTGCAGGAGGTAAGGACTCAAACAGTAAAATAAAACAAACAACACCAGACGTAAGAGCTCAAACCCAAACGACACCACACGTAAGAGCCCAAACCCAAACTACACCACACGTAAGAGCTCAAACCCAAACTACACCACACGTAAGAGCCCAAACCACACCACACGTAAGCTCAAACCCAAACTACACCACACGTAAGAGCTCAAACCCAAACGACACCACACGTAAGAGCCCAAACCCAAACGACACCACACGTAAGAGCCCAAACCAAAACGACACCACACGTAAGAGCTCAAACCCAAACTACACCACACGTAAGAGCCCAAACCCAAACTACACCACACGTAAGAGCTCAAACCCAAACGACACCAGACGTAAGAGCTCAAACCCAAACGACACCACACGTATGAGCCCAAACCCAAACTACACCACACATAAGAGCCCAAACCCAAACTACACCACACGTAAGAGCTCAAACCCAAACTACACCACACGTAAGAGCCCAAACCCAAACGACACCACACGTAAGAGCTCAAACCAAAACTACACCACACGTAAGAGCCCAAACCCAAACTACACCACACGTAAGAGCTCAAACCCAAACGACACCACGCGTAAGAGCCCAAACCCAAACTACACCACACGTAAGAGCTCAAACCCAAGCGACACCACATGTAAGAGCTCAAACCCAAACTACACCACATGTAAGAGCTCAAACCCAAACGACACCACACGTAAGAGCTCAAACCCAAACTACACCACACGAAAGAGCTCAAACCCAAACGACACCACACGTAAGAGCTCAAACCCAAACTACACCACACGTAAGAGCTCAAATCCAAACGACACCACACGTAAGAGCTCAAACCCAAACTACACCACACGTAAGAGCTCAAACCCAAACGACACCAAACGTAAGAGCTCAAACCCAAACTACACCACACGTAAGAGCTCAAAACCAAACGACACCACACGTAAGAGCTCAAACCCAAACTACACCACACGTAAGAGCTCAAACCCAAACGACACCACACGTAAGAGCTCAAACCCAAACTACACCACACGTAAGAGCTCAAACCCAAACGACACCAAACGTAAGAGCTCAAACCCAAACTACACCACACGTAAGAGCTCAAACCCAAACGACACCACACGTAAGAGCCCAAACCCAAACTACACCACACGTAAGAGCCCAAACCCAAACTACACCACACGTAAGAGCTCAAACCCAAACGACACCAAACGTAAGAGCTCAAACCCAAACGACACCACACGTAAGAGCCCAAACCCAAACTACACCACACGTAAGAGCCCAAACCCAAACTACACCACACGTAAGAGCTCAAACCCAAACTACACCACACGTAAGAGCTCAAACCCAAACTACACCACACGTAAGAGCCCAAACCCAAACTACACCACACGTAAGAGCCCAAACCCAAACTACACCACACGTAAGAGCTCAAACCCAAACGACACCACACATAAGAGCTCAAACCCAAACGACACCAAACGTAAGAGCTCAAAGAGTTTTGTTTAACCCTTTGAAGAGTAGGTTTTTTCAGAATGTTTTTTCAAAATTCTAAGTCAGTGTTCGAGAACTCCATTGCTTTCAGTTACCAGTAGTTATTGTTACATCAGCATTAGAATCATATGTTCAGTTAAGAACATTCCAATCGCATATTTGTGATCTTACACCTTAAATGGTTAATGAGTATTTGATCAGCTATTTTACCAACATTTAGCCTTAATTAAGTATAAGTAAGTATGGTGGAGTTATGAAGAGTTATTTTGCTGTACATACAGCACCAAGCCTGCGGGCTCCTCACAAGGCAGTGTCTAGCTGGGCCCGATTTCTCCGAGACATGGTAATCTGCTTTGGGTTTCTGATTGGGTGGTCTTTGATGGTTCATAGGGCAGGGTGCATTGCAGCTCTGAGACTCTGCACTGAAGAGATAATCCAGTGAGTGCACTCTGAGGAGAGCTCATTAATAAGGTCATGTCAAACCTCATTCGTCTCCGGGCCTGCACACCAGCGCTAACCACGCCAGGCCTTTCCGCGGTTCGGGCCAGCCAATTAAATACATCGCCATTTCTTCCTGTTCAAAGCCCTGAGTGGGAGATGAAATTCAATAAGGGGGGCCATTGTGTTTTCAACGTACATATATGATGTGGCAAACTAGGCCACAAAGATCCGGCCAGGCAAACAAAGATCACCGCTAATTTTGCTGCCCGGCCTTGACAATAAGTTTTATGTCGCTTCATGAGATGTCAGATCCGTGCGCACAGTGAGTAATTACTAACCCTCTGGAGCCATGTGCCAAGATGGCTTATAGACCAAATATGATAAGTGCCTCATTCTCATTTTTACTGACTGAACAAAAAGAAAATGTACGTATATACATATTTATATAGAATTGGGCTCGATGCTATATTTGTTATTTAAGCAGTATATTTCCTAAACTGCACTTTTTCTTTGATTTATACATTTCATGGACGTGCTGAACCACAAACCTTTATTTCCTTAGTGGTCGTTTCTTCATACTAAAAATCCCTCAGAAATCTTGACTCCACATAATTAAAACCATGACTCAGGTCTGTGTAAAATTATTCTCCTAATCTAATTTGCACACAGCATTACCATCATAATGAAAATATTACACGGCTATTACTTGTCATGAGAGGATTAATTTGTGGTGGAACGCGTTGTGTGGTAATGAATTAAATCAGAGAGAAAAGGCGCTGAGGAGATAATACTCTATACATTAACTCATAACTCCTAATAGCCCATGATTCCTGTAAGTGATATTATATAACTTCATTTGGGAGAAAATGCTGGGAAACAGTCTGAAACAGGGAGCGATTCCCCACAGATATGCGGGTCTTGTGCGTGGTGGCTTGAACGTT
The DNA here is from genome assembly GCA_022702515.1 of Ilyophis sp. 1 JC-2022. Classification (NCBI taxonomy): domain Eukaryota; kingdom Metazoa; phylum Chordata; class Actinopteri; order Anguilliformes; family Synaphobranchidae; genus Ilyophis; species Ilyophis sp. 1 JC-2022. Next base: position 108,183,102 of record CM040396.1, read on the forward strand.
AGGGGAACGTTAGGGTAACGCTAAGCTAGCCCTGTCTGGGCGCCGTATCTCCTTAATCACGCTGATGTGAAGTGACCCATCGAGTGGCTTGTGAACAGGCCATCGGTCCGGGAGCTGAAGGTGGTCGCTACGCGTCCTGACAGCATCATCGCCTTGATTACGCTCACGGTCCCTCGCCTCGCGCCACGCCGGACCGTCAAACTCCCAGGTGTGGAATGCGAAGCGTCAGCTCCCCGCCCCGGCCACCATCTCGCTGCCAGCGCCCACCGAGCTCCGCCCATTGCTGACCTTTCCCCTCCCGACCCGCCCTGTCACAACCCGCCACGCCGCGTCTGACGCTAACGCCCACTGAAAAGGGGACCGCGGTCCTGGCCGGGAACCACAGATTAAACGCAATTACCCATCTCCGCCCCCGCGTCGCAAAGGGACCGGCCCCACGGACGACAAGTCGGGCGGACAGATGTAATGATGCGGCCTCTGACAGGTTAGCCGAGAAAAGGGGAGGAGCCACATGTGATGTGAGTGATTCTGACAGGCTCAGAGCTGCTGACATCATCAGACTCTCTTCTACCCTGTACTGGGATGTGTAATATTATAACGTTTCTACCAGTTACTATACTTTAGGGGCCAGATTCAGAGTTGAGAGAAGCACGTGCAAATGCGACTTCCTCCCGAAATTCCGCTTAGCTTAAGCTATTTGTGATTCATTTGACTTATCCGCTGTTTTAAGCGTGTCTCGAGTATATACGCGTCATTACGCGTGCGAGGTAGAGATTTGATGAAAATGAGGCATGTCTGCAAATCGTGCAAGAGTTTCCACTTAATCATTTTTTTCCGTGAAACTTTGTTTGGAAAAAAAGGTAGTTTATGTCTAGCGCCGCCAATAGATGATTATGAAAAATACAACATCTTTCGCAAAAATGGATATTAGAATGAGTGCATGTTCATTGAAAATAATATTGGTCTTATTTTCCTTTGCCTAGCCTACAATTATCAAAGCTGTCATAAAAAGAAAAATATGTAAAAGTAGGCTATGATTGACCATCTAGTATATCATACCAGACCAATATTAGATGGATTAATTGATAGACAGTGTCTGGATCATATTCGCTTTGACAGAGAGACAATTTGTATCAGCACAGCTTCTCCAAAATTATTGTTCAAATTAAGTTGAAGACGTCGCATATAGGCTATTGTGTTACACCACCGTAGGCTACATGACTTTATTAGGTAAATCGTTAAAAAAAGATCAGATTTTTAAATCTTTTTATTTTTTCAGTAAATCCAACGATTTAATTGTTTACTTAATAATATTGCGTGCAACCACTGTCCAGGGTTTATTTCTTTTGATTGAGTGATGGGTATATCCCAGTCATCAATAGGAGCTATGATCATTTTATCAATGCGACGGATTCATATGTTCACTGCCTTCCTCATCACACAAGAGCAACTGCGATGCAGGATTTTACAAAGGCAAATGCGCTTATTAAAGGCGATGTCACTGACACGTTGAACATGTATACCCCAACACACATTTCTTTAGTAGAAAGCTAGCAACCCAGGGGGAAGGTACAAGAAACAGGTCATTAGAATATCATGCCCTGTGCCAACCACATTTTGAGAAACGCGCCGCGTAGCGCAGGTTAGAATACGGCGTATCTCATCTCGCGTTAAATCCACACAGGAGAGGCACTTAAGTGCATGACTTAAGTTGGCCATCTGTGAATCCGGCCCGAGGTCTCTATTTTTTAATTACATAATATAATCACATGGTAAAAAGCTGAATACATTTCTTAGAACATACACAGGTATTATTAATTGAACGTTGTATATTATATTATATATGTTCAATGACATTATGTATATTTTCAATGGTAATATCAGAGGCGAGTCAAGATTGTTTTTCAATGCATTTTTCTATATTTAAGGTACGGAATGTACAGTACTAGAAAATGTGCTCATTAGAGCACAGACCTCCGCCTTTGGTGAAAGTGAATGCTTTGCGTGAATCCGCCATGCCCTCTTTGGGCCAATAGCCGTGACATATTAACCTTCCTCTGCCCATGACCAACCTTCCCACCAAATGTGGTGCAAATCCGTGGCCAACTTTCTGAGATATTCTGTCATACACACATTACATTACAGTCATTTAGCAGACGCTTTAATCCAAAGTGACATACAGTAAGTGCATACAGAAAGGTCATCGCAGTAACTACAGAACAGATAAGATAAAGCCCATCCTTCCCATACAGTAGCAGTAGCACATAAACACACAATATGGGTAATAATGCATATTTGTATGAAAACCATTTCCGCCGAGGGGGAAGGTCACAGTAAATCTCGCTGTCTGTTCTGACGGTGTTTCCATGACCTTTATAGACGGTGAAGATTTCCTGTTGGCACAGAATGTTTTTCTCTTATGCACTGAACTTCACGGTTTCTTTTAAATGCTAAAGGTGTGGTGACCGCCCGCCTTTACAAACTGCAGCAAAGCTGCGACCAGCTAACGAAGGCATGCTGTAGCCCCGTGATGATCTAGCTCCATGATTCTGTGCCCCCGTGACACTGGGTCCCATGATTCTGTGGCCCCGTGACACTGTGGGCCCCATGATTCTGTGGCCCCGTGACACTGTGTCCCATGATTCTGTGGCCCCGTGATGTTCTAGCTCCATGATTCTGTGGTCCCCGTGACACTGGGTCCCATGATTCTGTGGCCCCGTGACACTGTGGGCCCCATGATTCTGTGGCCCCGTGACACTGTGTCCCATGATTCTGTGGCCCCGTGACACTGTGGGCCCCATGATTCTGCGGCCCCGTGACACTGGGTCCCATGATTCTGCGGGCCCCGTGACACTGTGGGCCCCATGATTCTGTGGCCCCGTGACACTGGGTCCCATGATTCTGCGGGCCCCGTGACACTGGGTCCCATGATTCTGTGTCCCCGTGACACTGTGGGCCCCATGATTCTGTGGGCCCCATGGACACACCCATACATGAGGTCCCATATGTGGGCCTGACTCCTCTGTCCCTGCCCTCTTTCAGCTCTCAGACAGGTTTTTAAACTAACAAATCTTTTAAAAAAATAATTAAAATATCTTCAACATATGCTGGTTAGCTGCCGTCAAAAAGCCCAGGGCAGCCTGGGGGATTAGAAAGGTCAAAGGTCACATTTCCACGGTCTCATAACGTCCCCTAGCTACAGCGCTAGTAGATATTTGTGAACAGCATCACTTTTGTGACCCCCCCCCCCCCCACACACACACACACACCACTCTTGTTGAATTGAGTCTACATGAAAGGTTAAGGATGGACCGAATAAAACAGGGCAACGAGAAGCCTTGCGGCGGCACTGCACTCTATGATGTCATAGCACTTGGCATTTCTCAAAAGGTCTGCATGAGACAAGGATCCGTGCAGGAAGTGCTGCAGCCTTTTTGAAAGCATTCCGCATGAGCAAGCATGGCGTCTTACCTTTCACATCGCGGCGTCTTACCAAACGCCAAACGATGCAATCAGCCGCATAGCACTGTCAAACAAGGTGCCCGTTTTGCGGGTGTAGTTTTCAGAACTCGCGTTTTGGAGCTTTTAGCAAATAATTGAAACATTCCATCTCTACTGCTGATACATGAGACAGTTTTTTCCGATGTGATGAATATAATATGCTTAATATAAGTACATTGTGTATTAAATAAATGCCTTTTGTAAAATGAAAAATAAATGGATAAATATTCCTTGTTTGTATTTTGTCCATACCAAAAATCATATTGTTTCGGTAGGAAAGGTACGTATACTACTGAAACTATTCCTGGTACGATGCTGAAAATCTCATGTCATGAAATGCATTATTAATGTTGAAGGACTTTTTAAGGAAGTAATCATTCATCCTCGGGCTTTATATTATTTTTGTCTGCTCAATTTCAGAGTCATTTCAAGTGGTGGTGAGAGGGAATGGGTTTTTACACGCCAGAAATATCGACCAGGTTCTCTGCAGTTTCAAAGTGAATGACACAGTTACCATAAGTGAGTGCTTTTGTCTGTGTGTTTCTGTGTGTGTGTGTGTGTGTGTGTGTGTGTGTGTGTGTGTGTGTGTGTGTGTGTGTGTGTAAATGTGTGTACACACACACACTAATGTGGGTGTAACATAGCTTACATTCATTAAAAAACCCTACTTTACATACTGCATAATTACAATAAGGAAGATGGACTACATGAGGTTATTAACCATGTTCTGAAGGATATCATTTCCTTTGACAGATGAGAAACCTGCAGACATTGAGGATACCTATTTGCTCTGCCCTGCACCGGTCATAGACGAAGTTGGGAAGTAAGCATTTCATTTATCGATTTGACTAATACTTGAAAGCATTATGTTTAACGGGCTAATGCATCTCATGTTAACATTGACAGCAGCAAAGCAAGGCACACAAATCCTTGATAAATGTCATTTATAATCCGTTTTATCAATCAGAAATGTCCTCCTTAATGCACAAAGACACTCCCGGTGTCTTAAGGAGGCCGGAGACCAGGCTTTAATTAGACAACAGCTGAGCGGAAGAGGGTCAATGTGGTCCCCACTCGTGTGAAGAGTCCTCCACAGGCCGGGCCTGAACTCCGGGCCCCGGGCCCCAGATCTGATCTGACGGGGGGCCCTCCCCCCGAGCACGGGGGCCAAAAGGCCGAACACCCCCCCATTATAAAGCAGCCCCCCCCTCACCCTGGCCTCTAAGCCTCACACACCCTGGTCGAGACACCTAGAGGAATTAACTTGTCTTGTTCTTGTCAGAAAGATTTTTGCGGGGACATTTGAGGTCGCCTCGGCAGCCAAACTAAATATTTCAAATTAAACTGGCATGCCACCGTTTTTGTCCCCACACCGTAGTAAGGCCGTCTTTCTGACAGAGGTTCGGGTGCATGGAGGGAAGAGATCTTCCTGAACTTCGCTGAAGTCACTGTTCCACTGATTGTTGGTCTCTCACACAAAGAACAGCCCCCCTGGCTGCTTCGGTTTTAAAAACCCCTGGTTGTTTTTTCCGTCGCTCTGAAATGTTTTGATATGGTAGCCTGTGTGTATAAAATGGTCCCCGTTTTGTTTTACGATTTCCTCTACATCACTAGAGGGAGTTATGATTCATAGTAAGCCCTCATATTTCAGCTTTGAGATGAGGGATGTGAAAGCCAGTTTAATTTCAGAGAGTGAAAAGTGAGCCAGATTACTGCAATAAATACACATCATAATAAATTGAATTGCGTTTCGCTACAATCATGTAAGGTCAGGCACTGTCCATTGTGTCTACGAAGACCATGTGGGATTTGGGTGAATTCCCAGCCCCAGCCCCTCCATGTAAGGTAGGGTACCCCCATCCCCCGCCACCGGGTTTGAAACTCTTACTTGAAGAGTTAAAGGAATAATTAAATTGTGTTTGGGATACAAGTTGGGTCAGAGACAAATCTATTCTGTAAATGACTTTGCAAAGCCAGTCAGTTGGAGAAGGGAAGACGTGCCAAAGGGACTCCCCAGTTTCAAAGCCAATTTGAAAAAGAAAAACCAGACTGGCCTCCATTGGCCAAATGGCCTAATGTGGATAATGAGATGATTTGCTTAGGTTAGGCAGCAGTGTAGAAGCAGGTGGGCGAGGGACACAGCGGATCCCTGGCATAACGGCTCTCTCTCTGTCGTTGAGCCTATCTGGTTCACCTCTTTACTGCGTTAGCCAGGATGCTAAATGAGCTGAAATCAGACCAAACCCAGGTCCACCTGCACGCTCCAAACCTCAGGGCTTTTCATTCTGCTCCATAATTTTTGGAGGTGCCAAGTGTACCTCTCGAATCACTGCTGTGCCAACCTTACCCATGCTAGGACCTCTGCAGCCAAAGAGCATGGACATCTCTCTGTAACATACCCATGGTTCTGAAGGAAACAATGCCACAAAATGCGCTTAGTTGGTAAAAGTCTATTTGTTGTCTCATTACAAAAATATACTTAAATATTCCAGGGGATTGTAAAAGTCATATCATACTTTTAAAAGGTGAACTACTTACTGATCATTCTTTAAGTTTTAGCAGGCAGGTCCTCTCCTGTCTTGGTGAGGCTTTTTGTCTGCAATATCAGAGACAGGAGGAATGATTTGAAGGCTCAGAAGCTCTGACAGGCCGGGGTGCCATCACGCAAACGCGACATGACTTCAGACGCTTCCAGAAGAAGCGCTGGGAAAAAGAAACACAGCCAGTCGCTGATTGATGGCAAACGAGATCGCTCTGTCACCACACCTCCCAATTCCACGCATTCACCCCCCCGGCATCATTTCTACCCAACCTCCACCAGTGACCGCAACGCATGATGGGACGGAGGAGGGTTGAAGGCTGAGTGTGGCTGCTGTCCATCAGGGAAGTCCCTCGTAGCAACCCGGTGACAGGTCCTCCTTCGTTCAGGTCCCTACCAAGAAAAGAGACTGCCCAATGGGTCAAATCTCTGCCACATCTGCTCCCCACCACCCCTCCAAAAAAAACTGCTTCCAAGAGCCACTTCCATAAACCGGCTTGAGACCAAAGCTGACCTTATAATCCTTCAAACATACCAGGCTCTTTTTACCCATAATTCTAGGTTTTACCTCAACATTGTTGAGCACCTTGCTGATGCCAGGGTATGAAATTAACTTTTTCTCCCACTGGCCAGAGTGACTTGCGGATTCAAAAAAATCACCAGCCATTTTTAACATTTTACCAGCCACATTACCTTTAACAATATAACACAACCTGGTTGGCTACCCGCCAAAGTGGCTGTTAAAGTAGAAAATCTTACCAGCCACAATCTAATACTAAGCCCATACTATGTCCATACTATGTCCATACTATGTCCATACTATGTCCATACTATGCTGATACTATGTCCATACTATGTCCATACTATGTCCATACTATGCTGATACTATGTCCATACTATGCTGATACTATGTCCATACTATGTCCATACTATGCTGATACTATGTCCATACTATGTCCATACTATGCTGATACTATGTCCATACTATGCTGATACTATGTCCATACTATGTCCATACTATGCTGTTACTATGTCCATACTATGCTGATACTATGTCCATACTATGCTGATACTATGCTGATAATGTGCAAATTGAGACTCTATGTAATGTGCTCAGTTGACCATTCCACTTGCCGTGTTCCAGGCCAGATAAACGGATGTTCTCAATGCAGCCCACTGTTCTTTCAGCTCTCCCATGGCCAATCTAGATTTCCCCAGAAAAAGGCACTGAATTTAAAATTAAAGGTACATAAGCATGCAAGACTGCGGTTGCTGATGATGCTTAAAGAATTCTTAGGTCAAGATGCGATCGCTGTAATTAAATAATGGAGGCCTGCGGACGCTATAAAACTCACATTTACACTGAGCTGTAGAACTATGGTTCTGAACCTATAAATGAGTATTAATTCACATCCTAACTGTTTGTGTTCAGGGTCGTCTACCTCCAGGTCAGCATGAATGAAGGGCTGTCGTTCATAACCAGCTCTGTACACATTACCACCACCGAATGTGTGAGTATTTTACCGTCTGTGCCAGCTCTGTACACATTACCACCACCGAATGTGTGAGTATTTTACCGTCTGTGCCAGATCTGTACACATTACCACCCCCGAATGTGTGAGTATTTTACCGTCTGTGCCAGATCTGTACACATTACCACCCCCGAATGTGTGAGTATTTTACCGTCTGTGCCAGATCTGTACACATTACCACCCCCGAATGTGTGATTACTATGGTGTTTACTGTCTACCACTGGGGAAATCAGTCAATTGACAGATTTTCTAGAATCACCGATTTGTCATTTTCAAAGTACATTTTTATGTGCCTGCCTCTCTCCACTTTCTCCTTCTGCCTTTTGGGTTACTGAAATGTCACACTCAGAAAGGTTCTGTCCTTCGTGTTGTCTTATGATTCTTTATCCCCCTTTTCTTCCTCAGCCTCCTCTTCTGTAGGGGCCTTTCTCTCTGCTGTAAGTCTTCTCCTCACGCCTGTCCAAATCCAAACAAGGGTCTGCCCAAGGGGTTACCTCTCCCCAAAAACCCTGGCTTTCCCCTTACTTTTTAACTGTGATCTTCTCATATGGAACGGCCACATCTTTGGCAGAATACTAAAAAACATAAGAACCAAAGCTTTGCTCTTACTTTCCAAAAGCATTGCTCTGATCTTCATGCGTCTGGCTCTAAGGGCCTGATTTACTAAGACCTTTAGCATGTGCAAAACCTTTTAGCACACGCAAAACTAATAACATGACCAATGATTGGTGCAAAACAAATACCGTGACCAATCGTTGTTCATGCTAAAGATCTTAGTACCCTAGTATTCCAAACATGGTCCTCGACGTCAGAGAACTGCTGGTTTTCCACCCTCCTTTCACCTGGGAGTCAGGTGTGACGACAGTCTGGCCAATCAGTAGCACTAATTGTTCAGTTAATTACCTGGAAGAAAAGAAAACCAGGACAGGATTTGGATTTGAGGTCCAGATTTGAATAACCATGTCTTAGTAAATCAGGACCTAAGTGTCTCCTGGGATTGCAGTCATACTAATGTTGTATTTGGTTTGTATGTCCCCCCCCTTTGCCACGCAGTTCGATGGTACGATCCTGCTGATCACACTGCTGATCCTCCTACTGTTGCTGGCCCTGATGTTGATGTGGTGGTTTTGGCCTCTGTGCTGCACGGTGGTGAGTTCGTCATCCGCGCTTAAGCTGCTTGCACACTGCCCAAACTTTGACCAACATCTCAACATTCCAACGGTGGCAGTTGTATTTAGAATGTTGGGGAAAATAACTGTCAAGTTGCAGCTCACTGTCCAGTCAAACCCAGACAAACCAACAGAATTCATATTAGTAGCCCAAGTTATACCATCGCCTTAGTCATTTGAAGACAAAAAAACTTTGACTAACAAATGCGAACAACAGACGTTGGCGTTTGTTGGGGCAGAGTGCAAGTGGTATAGGGTCCACCTGTAATGGGTCTTTAATGTGTCTGAGCTAAACGGCCAAAAACGAAAATCAACCCGCTAAAATGGGTGAAGTAGAACACTATCGAAATACCAACTAAATCTCTCGAGCTCACTTCATGAGCTAGAATGGGAAATCTAGCAAACAAAAGAACACCTTCGGCTACCTTAGCTCAGAGCCAGAAGAGGGTAAAACCAAAACGAATGCACAAAGAAAAACTGTCTCCTATTATTATTATTATTATTTTATTTGACATTTAAATTCAAGAAATACATGCGCAACAAAAAGAAACAGATTGAGGCAAGTATCTCCGGTGAAAAGAAAACATCAAGGATGAAACACACTAAAGTCAAGACTTATTTCCATTGTGGTCCTTGGTCTCAAAACAGGTAAGCAATACAAAACACACAAACAATAATATGACAAACTATATAGATATGACAATTAAGTGCAGTACAATCGTAACCACTGGCAACAATGTAACATAGACAATATTATACATTTAAAATCTAGTTTTTACCATTGTCGAGGAGCCACGATTTAACTTTTTTCTTGAAATTGTATCGGCTGCTAATACATTTTAACTGTGAAGGTAGCAAATTCCAATTGGTGGCTCCCCAAAATTTAAAAGAACATTTGCCCATATTTGTTTTGAACCTTGGAATACACAGGTTCCTAGAGAACAGCAACGGACAAAATAAATAGCGCTGGCAGGAGGAAACAATCCGATACCTGAATAATAGCTAATAGCAAGTCCCTCGTAAACATAAAAAGAGTTTAATATCAGGAGGTCGCTAGTACCTGGCTATACCTGGCTCGATACAATGTCGAAAAACAAACAAGCACCGGAGAAGCGGAAGTGAGGAACTTAAATACCCTGCAGGTAGAAGCACAGGTGAAAACAATAACAAGGCTGTCAAACCACGAAACGGAACGTGGAAAAAATCAGATACATTAACAATCGGGAAACCAGGATGAGAACTGCAAAAGAAAAGAAAATAAACAGCCACGAACTATGACACCACCCTGTATCCACATCAGCCATTTCGCTGCAATGGGGTTGTAACTCAATTCTAAAACATTACATTAAAAGCCTGCTGTGCCCGTGCACGGTCAAAGAACAACGTGACACTCATCTTCATCACTCATCTTCATCTTCATCATTCATTCCTTATGGTCCGTATTAAAACCCAGATCATACAAAGGGCAGAGTACTGCCTGATCAGAAGCCACCCCTATGCTATATGGGATGGTATATTCCGCATGCTGTATTCTGAACTATACCGGTATTGTTTTCTCAATCTGTAAATTTGAGCCCTTTTTTCCTATGTTTTATTTTGTAGGTGATCAAAGAACCCCCACCGCCTCCTCCTCCGGAGCCAGTAAGTGCCCCTCCCCCTTTCTGTGATCTCATCTGGCCTCAATTACAGGCCCCTCCCCCTTTCTATGATCTCATCTGGCCTCAATTACAGGCCTCAAAGTGACAAATCCAACAGGATCCTGACCAATCTCTGTATCCACCCCAGAGATCTACCGGGCATGACCCAGGACAATTCACAGAATAAATATTAATCTTTCCGCCCAACTAAGGTTGTGGAAGGAAGGATACATCAGTTAACATGTACCAACTTTCCTGCATGTTCCAAGCCTATAAAGCAGCTAGATTTTTTTAATTATACAAAAGTCCCAGAACAATGTCCAAATATATAGCCTTAAAAGCATTCATGACTATACAAATTCTTGCATTGAAAGAGCTGAATATCTAGAAGGCCTGTAGAACTCAGTCAGTGACGTCTCATAAAGGCCGTCTTGTGTTTGCTTTGTTCATGGGGGTTAAAGGCGACCAGCCATCACAACCCATTTAACATAAAGGAGCTTTGTGGCGTTTTTGTTCTTAGATTGTACATCTGCGTGTGGAAATAGTGGGCTCACACAACAGAGACCAGACTTTCTGGGAGACTTGAGGCTTTTTTTTCCACCCCATTCTTTCGCTCAACAGCAGCAAATAGCATTATGGCCAAACTTGTCAATTTCCCCTAAATTACTGGTGTGCTTTTTGTAGCCACTTGCATTCAAGCTGTAAGAGTATCCATTCTACATTGTTTTGCTATGGTCTTCCCACTTAAGCGACCTTAAAAACAACCAATGTTTTGTCCTGGTCTAATTGTACTGTTAGAAATGGTGTTCATATCAGATTAGCCAAAAGCAGTTCAGACTGCAAGGCTAAGTTTGCGCTAGGTCAGGCCTTCCTCTATGCATTTCCTGGATGAGTGGTAGTTTAAGTAGCACTGATCCAAGCCAATAGCAATGCCAGCAGGCGTCTAGACCATAATGCTGATTGGCTGCATGTCTGTCCTTGGTCAGGAGTCTGATGATGAAGACGGGATGCCCAAAAAGAAGTGGCCTACTGTGGACGCGTCATACTACGGAGGCCGAGGAGTCGGGGGCATTAAAAGGATGGAGGTAATGTAGAGTTTACGCAGAATGTATATACAAACACATGTATGAGCAGTTTACTTGTATGAACATGCAAAAAGTAAGCAGAAGTCAGATTGGTATGTTGATAGCTGTAAGTATGATGCCCATTGACTCAAGGCGATCCTAAGCAGCTTTGAAATTAAGGAAGTCTCATGAAGAAGCGGTGTGGCATATTCATACTTTGGGAGGCACTTTAGAGTGTTGTGTGGTCAACGGACACAACACTCTAAAGGCCAAGATGGCCTCAGGTTCTGCTTAGCTTCAGTACTGGAGGCTCTTTGGTTTATTTGGGCCAGTTGAGCATTCCCTCTCCAGCTTTGGGAGTGTTGGTGGGTCATAGAGACCTGAAGCCTCCCTGGTCTAGAGAAGAGCCGTCCTGATTTCATCCTCCCCACTGCTCATGTAGGGGGCAGGGCCTTGACTCAATTTGAGGTCATGTGACCTTGCAGGTGCGCTGGGGTGGGAGGGGCTCCACGGAAGAGGGGGCGAAGCTGGAGAAGCCCAAGAACGCGGTGGTGAAGATGCCAGAGCAGGAATTTGAGCCGTATGAGCCCAAGCCGAGGAATCACAGGAGCCGGAGGCCAGCGGCAGAGAGGAGGTGGTACACACCCATCCAGGTAAAAACCATGCCAAAATATGTCCATCCAGGTAAAGACCATGCCCAAATACACCCATCCAGGTAAAGAGCACACCCAAATACGCCCATCCAGGTAAATACCACGGCCAAATACGCCCATCCAAGTAAAGAGCGTGCCCAAATACGCCCATCCAGGTAAATACCACACCCAAATAGACCCATCAAGGTAAAGAGCACGCCCAAATACGCCCATCCAGGTAGAGACCATGCCCAAATACGCCCATCCAGGTAAAGACCACACCCAAATAGACCCATCCAGGTAAAGACCACGTCCAAATATGCCCATCCATGTAAACAGCACTGTCATGGAAGATCACATTGAAATGAAACAGGTTTATACGGCATATATTATTATATATGTTGGAACTTATGTTTCGGCCATACCGTTTTAGCCCATACTTGTATATATAGTGCTTTCCTTGTCCCGCAGGGCAAGCTGGACGCTCTCTGGGCTCTGTTTCACCGAGGGTATGACCAGGTGTCCCTGATGAGGCCACTACCTGGGGATCAGGTGAGCACCTTATAGCATCAAGATCCTTATCATATACATTCATAAAACCTCCTCCTACACTTTTGTTCACTAAATTGCAGCTTTTTATTGTTCTGAAATAACGTCAGTGTATACAAGTATGTGTGTGTGAATTAAAAACATTTCAAGTGAGGAATGTTGAAATTCAAAAATTTCCAAAACAATTTAAAAAATAATAGCTATGTGAGTCAGGAAACCGCCTGAAGCCAAAACCATTCTTTTATTTTAGATAACAATTACAGGCATGCGATTTTCCCAGATTAATCAGGAAATACTGAACTTCTGACCCAAAGTGTCTGAGCCAGAGAGTCATGAGGGCCCACATCAAGAGCTCCTCAAACCTTTCCCTCAATCTGCCACTCCGCCACACTCGTCTCTTTCCAAACGTCTGTACGCTCGTCCTGGCCTCGCCATTTCGCCCGGCCGCCACATAGACGGGCCTTTCTGTTGCAGAGCATTACTTTATCGCTCCACAGTTCGCCATGGCGATGCATCTGCCAGGCCCTGAATGGCGGTATTCATTGGGGGCTCGTGCCTGAATGCCTTACAGTATGTCCCACCACAGAAGAGAGGGGTAGCGACTTCATTTGAGCGGCGTAGCGCGGGATCTGCCCCTGTGAATGAATCAGCTCCATAATGGAGCGGCTGTTATGAACGAGGGGCCCAAAGTCGCCGCCACCGCGGCTTCACGTGTGCTCCGGGACTGTGAATGGGAGGGATCGCCGCGGAAACAGCTGCAAGGCTGTTTAGGGTGTCGCCGTCTCCACGGCGATGCGAGAGCCTCTGTGTCACTCTGTGTCCCCGTGCCCACCTGCAGTACAATGCGCCAAATTCCCACTGGCTTTGGCGCACAATATACCCGCTGTTTCCGGGACCAGGCCTCTCTCAGCAGGCTTTAAAAGGCACCTAAAGAAGCTCCCGAAAAGCAGCTCAGCCCCGCCCTCTCCCCCACCCCGCGGCTCGGATGGCCGTTACCAGCCCCGCCCTCTCCCCCACCCAGCGGCTCGGATGGCCGTTACCATCCAGCTCTGCTCTGCAGTGTGGTTTTAAGTAATTAAAAAATTATCTCGAAAACATTTAAAAAATATGTATACTATCTGCAGCCCAGACTGCGATGCATGCAATGCTCTGCGTAACAAGAAAGCTGCTCCTAGACTGTGACGCATCTTGAAGAATTTGAAAAAGGTTTGATTTACGACAAATAAAAATGAATATAAGAAACATAAGTAAACATACAGTAAATAAGAGCATACTGATAGAACCGCGTTCACTGAAGGTTTTCCTGTAAAGGGCATCTGGGGTTCCTCTCACAGAAGCCGCTTCACACAGTGGCGCGGGTGGAATTTTCCTTCCTGCTGTTTTCAATTAAGGGCTCTAAGATTCAATATCAAGAGAGTCATTAACAGGTTACCTTACCTTCGATGCTGTAAAAAACATTACAGCTTCCGTCTACTAGCTCTCTATCAGCCTGCTTGAGAAATGTACCCTCAACTCGATAGAAATACACTCTCAAGTCGATATAAATATACTGTCAACTTGATAGAAATATACCCTCAACTCGATAGAAATATACACCCAACTTTGTGTCTCCCTGTACCATCAAAACTCTTTCCATAGTTGGTAGAAAAGCTAACATCTTTTCGAACAAATATGTTTATAGGTGTGTGGCAGTGTACAGTGCAGTATTTAGAGTGAGTGAGTGCAGTGTGGTGTGTAGCAGTGTACAGTGCAGTATTTAGAGTGAGTGTGGTGTGTGGCAGTGTACAGTGCAGTATTTAGAGTGAGTGAGTGCAGTGTGGTGTGTAGCAGTGTACAGTGCAGTATTTAGAGTGAGTGAGTGTGGTGTGTACAGTGTACAGTGCAGTATTTATATTGAGTGAGTGCAGTGTGGTGTGTAGCAGTGTACAGTGCAGTGTTTAGAGTGAGTGAGTGCAGTGTGGTGTGTACAGTGCAGTATTTAGAGTGAGTGAGTGCAGTGTGTACAGTGCAGTATTTAGAGTGAGTGAGTGCAGTGTGTACAGTGCAGTATTTAGAGTGAGTGAGTGCAGTGTGGTGTGTACAGTGTAGTGTTTAGAGTGAGTGAGTGCAGTGTGGTGTGTAGCAGTGTACAGTGCAGTGTTTAGAGTGAGTGCAGTGTGGTGTGTACAGTGCAGTATTTAGAGTGAGTGAGTGCAGTGTGGTGTGTACAGTGCAGTGTTTAGAGTGAGTGCAGTGTGGTGTGTACAGTGCAGTGTTTAGAGTGAGTGAGTGCAGTGTGGTGTGTGCAGTGTACAGTGCAGTATTTAGAGTGAGTGAGTGCAGTGTGGTGTGTAGCAGTGTACAGTGCAGTGTTTAGAGTGAGTGAGTGCAGTGCAGTGTGTACAGTGTGGTGTGTACAGTGCAGTGTGTACAGTGCAGTGTGGTGTGTACAGTGCAGTGCGGTGTGTACAGTGTACAGTGCAGTGTGGTGTGTACAGTGTTGGAGAATCCCACAGGGCCTCATTAACTCTCTGGCTGTTTTGCTCATTCCCATTCTCGCCTGCCAGATTGAGAGAAATGACTCACGTGGATCTTCCATGTGGAAAATAACGCTTTTCTTCCTACGTAGTGAACTCAAGTTTATGTTCCACAGCTCAGCCATTATTATTATTATTTAATTACAGGTTCGAATCGGTCCACTGGCCTAGATGCTAATATAACGCAGCACTTTGGTAGAGGGACATACGCAGAGAAGAGATGAGAAGGAGGGTCGAGCTCCTTACCCAAAGCCCACATTAAACACATTGTGATGCGTCAGCGACAGGCTTGTTTTATCACAGTAGTTTTAACTGTGCAGAAAAGCCCTTATGAATGCTCCCTTTGTCATTCCATTGTCGACTGTTTACAAGGACACAGAAAGCACTCTGGCTGTAGTGCTGTAGATCTATGTGCTCCACCTGATCTTTTGAAGACCCTCTGCTTTTCTTTCTTTTTTTTAAGGACAGAAGAATCTCGAGATGTATTTTCAAGAGCGTGTTTCCGTTCCGTTTGGATTATTTTTTATTTTGATTTCCTCCTCCTCCTCCTCCCAGTGACATAATGGAATGTAGGAATCGTCTCCAAGAGACCCATTCTGGTTACCGGAGGGATTTTCCTTTGCATAATTTACAAGTGTAAATGAATGGATGAATGTTTTTTTCCCTCCCCATTAGATTTCCTGGGGGGGTGGGGTTTTGTTGGAGGGGGGCAGGGTTTTAGGGTCAGTGGGCGGGACAAGGTGCCGACACTCGGTGGTCTGATTTAATACCTGATTTAGGAAAGAGCCCCCACACCCCCATAGTGACAGGAGGACCCAGGTTTTTATTGTGGCAGAAGCATTGTGGTGGAGATGAGGGGCTGCTGTGATTGATCTGGTGAAGTCAGGTCGGGTGTGGGGAGGGGGTTAGCCCCGGTCGTCTCGCTGGTCGTGCGCTGAGAAAAGCACAATTTGGCGAGCAGCACAACAACAGCCCTGCACAAGGGGGACCATATGGGCCCAATGACAATAGAGCCTCATGAATGCCATGCAGATGTGGGTGGAGGGGTGGGGGGACCCCTGAACATATGGAGCCTTACCCCCCCCTGGACTGTCCCCAGCTGGCAGCAAGTCTGTGTGTGGGGGGGGGGGGGGAGCAGCGAGAAGTGGCTTCTGGGTAATGAGCTTGCCAGGCTGGGTGGTCGGCCCTGGTAGTGACTGCAAAGGCTGTGGAGGCTGCAGTTATGAACAGTTATGAACATAACGTCACCCCCCGACTCGTGCAAGGTCAGATAAAAATGAACGTGCTAACCAAATCAAAATGCATGTAATATAGCACATTTCACAAAGGATTTGTCAGAACACACTTGACAGCATAGTGAGCGCACTCCGGCCTAAACCACCCCGAGACCAAGCTACAGTCCACAGTGGCAAGGTCTCCCTAAACACTCGAAAAGTACTTAAAAAGGTACAAACACTTGCCACTGGGGTGGCACCCTATAGGTACATAAAATTGTACCCCTAGCCAGCAATACATAATTAATTTGTACCTTTTTTGCTTGAAAAGGTACTTATTAGTACCCAAATAGAACATTACTGTATTTTCAGGGTATATTTGGGAAATATGTACCTTAAAGAAGAAAAATGTAACTCCACTGTACGTTTATTTCTGAGAGTGTAAAGGACGATTCAACAGGGAGAGCCCATCCTCCGCTGGCCGGTTTGGGGTGAAATACCTTATAGAGTCTAGAATAAAAACCAAGAAAAATGTTTTTATTTCATTATGTGACCATTAACGTCTCAGCAGTACCCCAGTATCTTAGAGCACAAGAACATCATTTATAGTTCCCTTATAGTACCTTATAGTTCCCTTATAGTACCCTTATAGTACCTTATCTAAGGCAGCTTCTACTGTCTCCTAAAACCTAGTGATGGAAGACCTTTAAACACGCCCTTAAGGTGTGGATCTGTGTAAATGTCATTTCTTCAATGTTTTCTGATGGTCTTTTAAAGCTTGTTACCTGGTGAGGTTAAACATGGTCATGTAAGACACAGGATGTATGGGAGATAACCTACTTTCATTAGAGAGTTATATCTGTGTTTATAACCTACTTTCATTAGAGAGTTATATCTGTGTTTGTACCTCTCATTGGTCTTCTCCATACATAAACAGCCTTATTCTTATAATCCTCTGTGTCCCTGCTGAATCTTAATTAATCTGAATCTTAAAGATGTCTGCTTCCATCAAGTCTACTTCTTGTCGTGTCTTCATGTGTTATCTCTGAGAGCTACAAGTGTGCCAGCCATTTTTTATTTAATATTTTTTGTACACATTCTTGGGCGTGTATGTTGTACTCTGCAAGGTCTTCTATTGCACAAGGGTTGGGTAGTAAGAGGCAGGTAAGGAGGTGGGTTGGGTAGTAAGAGGCAGGTAAGGAGGTGGGTTGTGTCTTGGGGTGCAGTTCCACACTCACAGGTTGTTGGATCAGAGGAATAGCCCCATTTTGTCATTTCTACTCTTGAGCCTCCACTTCGTAAGCGGTTAAGGCATTTCCATTGGGGCCAGGTTTCTTTCATGCCTTTCGGTAGGGATTCTGATGGTGTGATTCCATCAAGTGATCCATCCATATCTACTGCATTTCTGGCAGCTGAGTGATGGTTTAAGGCTTGTTTGATACTTCAGACCCTTGATGACTTAGAGCCATTTAGCCAACCATGTATTCCATACTGTTCCAGTGTAATTTACAGCTAAATCTAGTCCCACCCCCCAATTCCCATAGAGATCCATTCAAATGCAGAGAGGTTATAGTATCGCTTGTAGGAGTACCAGTAAATAAGATATCAAGAGTCTTTTGATTTGTGATTGCATTTTTATGCGGTATTCTCAAAATATTTCTGCAAAGCAGCGACTGCTTCAGCTTTATTTGAATTTATTATTGGAAATTTACAGAACGACCCAATTGCCCCTCAATTCGTCTCGTAGCGTCTTTTGTTTTCCAAACTAAAGTGCGTACTGCAATCTTAAAGCCAACAAACCCCATCTAAAGTGCGTACTGCAATCTTAAAGCCAACAAACCCCATCTAAAGTGCGTACTGCAATCTTAAAGCCAACAAACCCCATCTAAAGTGCGTACTGCAATCTTAAAGCCAACAAACCCCATCTAAAGTGCGTACTGCAATCTTAAAGCCAACAAACCCCATCTAAAGTGCGTACTGCAATCTTAAAGCCAACAAACCCCATCTAAAGTGCGTACCGCAATCTTAAAGCCAACAAACCCCATCTAAAGTGCGTCCTGCAATCTTAAAGCCAACAAACCCCATCTAAAGTGCGTCCTGCAATCTTAAAGCCAACAAACCCGATCTGAGGCTTCTGTTGCCATAACAAAAGTAGATGTCCTCTCCACCATTTGCGGCAAAAAGTTTCATTTTTCACATCTAATGGTGCGTAAAGTGAGCTTGGACGACCCTTTGTTGAGCCGGTCCTGGAGTAGAAACCTTGGCGACAAGCTTTTGACAATGGATCCTAAAAGTTATCTCCCAGTGACAGTGATAAACACCCCCTGCCTGCCTCTTAGATGGTTTTCAATACTGAGTGAAAAAGAAGACAGCACCCTTAAACTGTTCCTGCCAGCCCTCTGCACTGCGTCATCTCTGGGTCCGGTTCCTGCCAGCCCTACACACTGCCGCTGCGTCATTTCTGGGTCCCCGTTTGATTTTCATGGACAGAATTGTGGTTAAAGCTGAGGATGGGGGCGTGTGAAGGGCTGGCCCCATTTGTTTTTGAAGGGGAGTGGGGTTTGAGGGATCATCTCTTGGGCGTTCCTCTTCAGGGCGAGGGGAGTGTGACTGGTCTGTCACAGAGAAGACTGACAGCTGTCGTCAGGGAGACGCTTCCTCGTTTGTCTGGTTTGTAAGGTTCTAACTCCCCACCACCCCAAAGGTTTATGTTGTTGTTTAAACCCTTTGTGTGCTTGTCTGTCTGCTTCCCCCAACAGGGTCGATGTATCAACTTTACCAGGGTGAAAGAGGAGGCAGCGAGGCCCCCACCTCGTGCACACAGCCCCACCCCCACGCCCCCCCCACCGGACTACACGCCGCTGATCGAGCCGCCCTGCAGAGACCCCCCTCTGAGCCGGCCGCTGCCTGGACCCCCCCCAGCCCGTATCCCGCCCGGCCCCCCAGTACCCCCACCTTCACGTCCCCCTCCCTCGCTACAGAACAGGCCCTGAGAATACACTACAGCCCCCACAATTCAATGCCATGCACACGTCTCCAAAGACCTCGTCTATGACCAAAAAGATGATGAAATGCATGAAATATAATATTTATTGAATACCATGGTTGCACCCAACAGCTATGAGGTTTGTTGCTGGACAGCAAAGAAAAAATTGTTACAAAAAATATAAAATACAACTACTGAATATCCCCCCAAAACATTTATGATAAGGTCAGATTAGATTTGTCTTTCATATGCAAAGATGTAAGGAACAAGACGTTCCATATGTTAAGTCCAGTTGCTAAATTGGGGCTGTTTATTGTACGGCATATAATTGATTCAGTCAAATTTTCGGAGTAATTTAAAAAATATATTATTTGAGTTTAGATTTTGAACTTGTTATGTTGAAATGGCAGAAAAATGATCAATTGTTGCTAGTATGCAAGGCCGGTTTATGTAAAGATTGTGAACAGGAGATCCACAAACTGTGGATTGTGAATTTTTGTATCCTTAAACAACAAATAGCCTGATCTCTGAAGCGTTTGGTACGACTTGAGAACCACTTTTGTTCCGCTGATAGAGAATAAGAGTCTACAATCAATGAAGTTGATGTACATTTTTGTTCCGCTGATAGAGAATAAGAGTCTACAATCAATGAAGTTGATGTACATTTTTGACAGAGAGCTTTTGAAAGGACAAAGAAACGTTTGCCGTAGAATTTGTTTTGCCAGCTCACAAGGAATGCTGTATAGCCATGTAATGTCCAGTTTGTACTTTTTCAAACCTTTTTTTAACCCCTATCAGTTTAAACCCAGCAGAGTTTAGTCCATCCCTCTGAAAACATATTCCATTTTCCACATGTTAAAAGTACTTTATTTTATTTCCTAATGCGGTTTTAAATAAAACAATTCAACAAACACAATACAACTGCAGGGCAGTTCAAAGCACCTATTTATTAACCCACAGCTGAGACCAGGGGTCCAATCTTATCCCAAAAGGGCCAGTGTGGGTGCAGGTTTTTGTTTTCGCCCAGTTCTAAGATGCCCGATTCAACAAATTAACTAATCATCAAGTGGGTAAGGGTATATATGGGTTATGCATTGAGTTACGAGTGTATTATTATTATATATATATGGTATATAGATAGCACAGGACATAGTGAGTATAGGAGATATATATACAGATATCATAGGATTTATGACATAAATGTATATTTGTAATTGTTTATATTAATCATGAATGTTGTAAGAGAAGGGGGTAGGAGTAAATAAGTCTTTACTTCTTCCTACTCCTTTTTGAACATGTTCATTGTTATTTGTTTTTATTTTGTTTTTTATATGTAAGTTCAAAATAAAGATTATCAAATCAAATCAAGACCTTGGTAAGTAGAATCAGGTTTCTTAGTCAGGGTGTGAAATTAACACCAACCATGGTAAAATTTTGAGTGTGGCTGGTAAGATTTTTACTCTAGCAGCCACTTTGGCAGGTAACCAACCAGGTTGTGTTATATTGTGAAAGGTAATGTGTTTGGTAAAATGTTGAAAATGGCTGGTGATTTTTTGAATCCACAAGCCAGTCTGGCCAGTGGTCTTAGAGCTGGGCTAGAATAAAAACCTGTACCCACACCAGCCCTTTTCGGATAAGACGGGACACCCCTGGTCTCTAGAGGAAGGTACTTGAAATACGACAAGGTGTCCAATAGAGACCCAGGACACTGTGCATGTGAAAATATTTCACTTACATCTTTATACCACACTGTGCCTCCTGCAATCGCTAGGTTTTTCGTTTGATTTTGCTTTGATTATGTGGATTTCTTTTTAGCTTAATTTGTTACATGTTAGGACTGCTAAAACATATGAGGTGGATATACTGACAGAAGGTTACATGTATATGAGGTGGATATACTGACAGAAGGTTACATGTATATGAGGTGGATATACTGACAGAAGGTTACATGTATATGAGGTGGATATACTGACAGAAGGTTACATGTATATGAGCTGGATATACTGACAGAAGGTTACATGTATATGAGGTGGATATACTGACAGAAGGTTACATGTATATGAGGTGGATATACTGACAGAAGGTTACATGTATATGAGGTAGATATACTGACAGAAGGTTAGATGCATTTGTTACATTGTTCTCTCCATACCTTGTCTTGTTTGCGGTTATTTTGCCGTTCCATTTCACTGTTCTCAATAAGCCGCATTTCCATTGGTGGGAATATATTTGACTTTTCAATGTCAACTCAAAAGAATTGTGCCTAACCTTTCATAAATGTTGAAGTTAGTCAGCTACATAAAACACTCTTCCTTTCAAATTTTATACATTGATTAAGGCCAACGGAACCCATTACAATTTACACACTATGTAGTCCTCACAACGGCTGCATTTAATCAAATTATCAGATGTCCTATTTAAGGAACTATTCATTCAAATCACTGCAACCCAAAAGAAACCTGAAAACAGGTTTTTACTAAGTCCTCATATGCGCTCATTATGAAACGTAGCTATCCGAAGAGTCGAAACATAGTTTGATTCATTTCTGCCAGTTGAAAGACTTGTTTCTGGGTTTGGAGCAAAGATTCAACTTAAGCAACTTGACAAATGGAATAGTAACAGATGTGATGCATTTTATGTAAACTTTATGTATGAAATAGTTCCTTGTACCCTAAATGGTCTCCTCTGCTTGAGGAAGACGACCAAATAACTTTTTATGGAGGTGTATCAACTCTGTTCTCCAGCAAAGCTCTGACTTTAGATACTGGTACGACAACAATGTTAGCTTTTTTCTTTGTACCTTGTGTTAACATTGAAAGGAAATGTGGTAAAACTTATTTAGTGTATTCCATTAAACAAATTCAATGACACTATTAAAGTTTAAGTTCCAATTTGTTCTTGGTAATTCTGTTTTTCTTTATGGTACCACTGTCTCTCTGATCTTGATTTATTGCTCATTCCGGTAGGCCCATATAGGAAGAGGCCCGTTATTTTAAAATAAACTGACTGAATGACGGGGCCATAAATAATTGAACATGTGATCTGGAAATGCTCGGTGTTATTGTGCATCTTGGTTGAGCATCTCTTATCACAGATATCCATTTACTGCAGTTAAATTGCCTGCGAGGATTCAGTATAGTTTATTTGTAGCTGTGGGTATACTACACCTATGACCACACCCCCTAATTAACATTGAGAATGAGACAACCAATCCGAGTTGAACAAGGACATCTTTAGCTACTCTTATTACAGGACATAGTATTTACCGTGTTTTTCTTTCAAATAAACAACTTGAAAAGGGTTGTAAAACCTAAACGGTTTAGTAATTTTACAGACTATTCTTTCATTATTGCACTGGGAAAGAGAATTATCTTGATGTAAAGAACCCACCTGCCTTGACAAATTTGCTCTCCTCAAAACTACAGGGCAGTTTTGCCCAAATCTACAACACCAAGACGAGATGAAAACGCACAATCCCCAAGATTGTTATAGGCTAATGTGGGGATCGTAAAAGAAAATCACAACAGGCCTACAACCTATTTCTAAACTTACTCATAGTAAGCAATTTTCGAGATCAAGAAGATTAATTTACTAAAAACACCATCACCCACCGTAGGCTATAGTTTGGATCTTGGAAATGCTTTGGTGCTTTCACTTTAAGAAACACTGCATGTAATCTAATGCAGAAATATTATGATCAACTAGGTTTACTGTTTACTGGCTTTGCTCACACGAATCAAAAACACAATTGTTGAAACGCACAGCGGCGGCCTAACTCAAACTATAACAGTCAGGCTGCACTGCTACCCAGCATCGGGAGCCAACACAAATCCCTTAGAAAATAACTTTTGTTTACTCACTCATTTGAACAGCATCTGACGAGTCTTGCGTTGTGCAAAATCATCAGCGATCGCCTCCAAGTTTAGCTCCCGATCTGTGACGATCTCGGTGAAAAGTAGCCTCGCCAGTTCATTCAGTCTCTCCCGCCCTGTGCGGATCATCGGGTAGGCTAGTTCTTGATACATTTTAATTTATAAAATGAGCGCTCTGCTGTTGCGACTGTGACAATATCGTAAACAACAGCAGTGCAGTAACGTTACACACCTCGACGAAGGTAGACGTTATTGAATGGTGTTAAACAATAAGCATTTTCACAAGTTGGGAGACTGAAGTGTATGAGGAGCACTGCTTTAAAACAGTCCGTTTTGACATGGTTGAGTCGCGGGTTTGCAACTGCTTTTAAAAAGATATCCACCTTGCAACTTTGGCTACCTTTTTCGCCTGGTCCGTTTCTATTTTCTCCTCTGAGATCCACTTTTGTGTTTATAAGGCATTTGGATTCGCTGAGACGTTTTTTTGCTCTTTTCCTCAGCTGGCTAGCCAAGCTGACCTTGAAATTTCACCGCCAAAACTAGCTAACAGTTACGTCATTCTACATCATCACATGATAAAAAAAGACCATTGGACAACAACATACACACGCGCATAGGCTATTTCCCAACAATCTTTGCATATGAGAAAATAAGACAGTCGGCCTAGTCCTACTACTGTCAAGAATGTAGCCTACCACAGATTATTTAATTAAGAGTGTTTGTAGTTTGTAATAGGCCTACATTCTCTGCATAAATTTGACATAGCCTACTCAGAGACTATTCTAACAAGGGTGTAACCATAATACATATCGGGGAGGAAGATTGATTTTGTTTTGACCAGCAACCACTCAAAATGTGACTTCCCAAAAAAAGGAAATTAATTAAAATGTATGATTTATGAATGGAAATTTAATCAAATCAATATTTATTTATACAGCACATTTCACAACCAATTGTCACGATATGCTTCACAGAAAACCCTGGCCTAAACCCCCACAAGAGCAAACGCAAGGCAACAGCAGCAAGGAAAAACTCCCTGGTGGTCGATAGGAAGAAACCTTGGGAGGAACCAAACTCAAGGGGGGAGCCCATCCTCCTCTGGTCGACTCTGGGTCTAGGTTTTAATAACCAACACGGTCATTTTGGTCAATCAGCCATTGTTCATGTGGGGCGGCTGTGGCTCAGGAGGTAGAGCAGGGCGTCCGCTGATCACAGGGTAGGCGGTTCGATCCCCGGCTCCTCCTGTCCACATGTCGAAGTGTCCTTGGGCAAGACACTGAACCCCAAATTGCTCCCAATGAGCAGGCTAGCGCCTTGCATGGCAGCTGCCGCCATTGGTGTGTGAATGGGTGAGTGAGAGGCCATTGTAAAGTGCTTTGGATAAAGGCGCTATATAAGTGCAGTCCATTTACCATGAATAGAGTTTGCAGAAGCTAGATGACAGTCCAGTGGGAGGCAAGGATGGCGGAGAAAGCCAGGCGGCGATGGATCAAATAAGATCAAAATGCATTTTTTCCCTGGTAAACAATATCTGAGTCTTTTTACTCAAATGATTGTGATCAGTGAAATGTGAAATGATTGTGAAATTGCAGGTAAAACCCCCAGTGGTACTTGTGTTCTCCCTGACATGTGCTTGCAGCATAGTTAAACCCAGAAATTGCTACGGTTTCATGTGTCATTCACAGTACAAGTGAATTGACAGCAGCATTGTGGAATGTAGTGTAGTTTATGCAGTTTGAATGCATCACACAGTGATAGCAGTGATCCCCTTCCTGCAAACGTCAGATCTGCTCGCTCAAACTGCCTGCGCGTTATCATTTATTAACGCCACGTTCGCTAAATGTTTTCATCGCATCAACTTCACTACAGATTTCTCCAAAGAAATGTCACGTCCGTGTCGTCAGACATCACAGGCCTTGACGTGACAGAATGACTTCATTTTGTGCTCAGCTCCAGTCATATTCATAATTCCCAGAGTCATTTCTGTCACAGCGCTTCAGGTCTAGCCAGAGAATAATGGCGGGGATGGAGCCACTTAGCCACCACTACAGCCAATCAAGACGCAGATAGAGCTTGAAGGAGCATTCAGTTTAGAACTCAGGAATAACATTTTATATTATGGTTTTCTTTTATTTTAAAGATCAGTTCTCGAGAACTTGAAGTGTTTTTGGATGTTGTACACACATGTGGAAGGGTTTCTATACATGATGTAAAGACAAGCTGGGATACTCTCACTTAATAAAACTCTGTGGCAGATTGGCTTTAAAGGGCTGAACTCTAGTCTGTGCACCTGAAACGGAAACTGGCTTGGAAGGTTCACTGCTGCCGCCATTATGGCTCCTGCTGACCAGTACATCATAATAATAACAATAACCATAATAATAATAATACAAGCAAAAAGGTTAATAGTAGTAGCCCTTCATCTAAGAAAAGAACATGAGTGAAATTAAATACATGGAGATATAGTGGAATGTTGTTAAAGAAATCAGAATAAAAGTTCATGGACTTTTTCTTTCTTTCTCCCCAAAGCCAGGATTTGTCCTTCTTTCCCCAGTTGGTGACTCATTTCAGGGAACACATTTGTTAACATAACACCAATGTGCTGTTCTGGATGGCTTTCTTTTTGTTTCTTTTCTGTTAACCAGGAAAAATGGATTGCCCAGCTAACCAAACAGAAACTGTGTGGTCCATTTCTGTTTCTGTAAACAAGGTCCTGCAAACACACACATACACACAGGCATACGTGCACACACACAAACGCCGGTGTAAGATTAAGCCATGGTACTCTGGGCCTCAGTCCTGGCACATCTCTCGGGATTTCCCAGCTGCTGTGTGCGTCACCATGACAACCACATCCAAGGCTTGACGCACCGCTAAAAACAGCTTAATCTGCAGTGCAACAGCAGGCAGGGTTTAAACATTACAACACAGAGTGCACCCCGTGCAAAGGGTCACTGCTGCTCACTGTACGGACAGGGAGGGTATGTTGTACATGCGGCCATCTGCCAAGTGAATTAATGAATATTTAGAAAACATCTGAACGGCACGCACTTCCAACCCCCGCTTGCTTGCAGTTGGACGGAATGCTGAGGTGGCAGTTATAAAACTTCCTTTTTTTTCTTCTCTTCTTTTTCTCGGTCTCTTCTGAAAAAAAGTGCCACTTGCCTGCATGTCTTTCTCTTTTATTCAATGTAATAAATAGACCACCCTTTACCCCGTTTTTAATGTCTATGAATTAAAAAAATTATGAGTACATGGGAGAAAATGAGTAGTACACATTACACATTCTCCTAATGTTAGGAGTAACGGATTAGTCACAAATTATTCGCACAGCGAATGAAGAAGGGAAGTCTTTATAGCTTGCTGTAAACAGCCGAGTTTTGGCACCCAGGTCCAAGAAACCAAGCTACCCCCGCGGACCAGAGAGGACCCCTTTATTTGTAGCAAGCGGGTGGCATTAGCGCATTAGCTTAGCTGGCAGCCTGGCTCAGCGCGGGAGGAATAACACGAGTCTGACTAACTGGCCACCTCAACACTGCAGGCAACTCCAGCTCCATTTCAAATTATTATCATACATTTTTTAAATGTATCCTTTATTTACTTAGAAAGCCCCCTTTGGGACCAAGGTCTCTTTCACAAGAGAGCCCCGATTACAAAAGTGCAACAAAAAAATTTAATGAATAGAATTACTAACAAAGTTAAACGTGTACGTTCCTCTCTGACCAGGTCTTGTAAAATGGTCTTGCGATGTCCCACTGGAATTAACAAATCCAGTTTCAGCTTATTTTGGAAGACAAAACGCGGCACATAAATTAGAAACTAAACACAAGTCTATTAGCTTGCGACGGCTCACATTGATGATGGGCTCACCCCAGCTGAGAAGCAGGTAGGCAGAACATTTCTGAAAAAACACCTCATTCACAAATAAAAACCAATGCTCCTTCTAGCGAACAATGACGTGGACTCATTCAGTGCGAGGTTCTTCAGTAGGTTAAGGCCCACCCTATAAACGCAGGCTGCATCCAATAGCCAAGATATTACCACGTTTTCATTTTTTGCTGTTTTCTTTTATATTCTTATTGTAATCTTTGGTGTAAAGTGTTACGTGTTTTTATTGAATGTTCTTATTGATCTGTTTAGATATGTTTATGTGCAGCACTTTGAGCTGCTTTTTGCATGAAATGTGCTATAAAAATAAAATAAACTTGAAGATATCGCAAGGTTCTTAACCGTGCTGGGCCCCCAAGAACAAGTTTCAGATTCGCTGCCACAGATCATAATTTAACCAGGGGTGTCTGCAGCTTTTTGCCGTTTGCTTTTAAACAGCAGCTAATTTAGACCTTTTTTATAATTATAATTATTAGTCATTTAAGGATGAATGTTGATTGACTCCAAGCGAAGGTGTGTGGATTCTGTAGCCAATCAGTGACTTGAATGAATCACTTCAGCGCTTAACGCCAGCAGACACTGCGGCCCCCCAAGACTGGAGTCTGACCCCCGTGTTAGTTATGGTTCTGAGGCCAGAGAATGCCAGGGCTGTGGGGGATTGAGGTTGCCTGTAGACCTGGGCTGCACTTGTACAGATACATTCCCCATGGCTTCGCGCTGTCAGCTGTGACCTTATATAGGCTACATTTCCCGCCGTTCGTGTGGCATTTGTCAAGTCTTCCTTTTTTAAGAAAAGGGGAATGATACCTTAAGGTGTTACTACACACACGTTCAGCGGAATGATTTATTCTGATCATTTTGAGGTGACCGGTGAGCGTCTTCTGTGCATCGCGCTGGACAAACGATTTGTTTCAGCGCCGATGTGAATTCATTCCCATTTCAGTCAATATAAACCAACGCCTTTCGATGATCTTCTCTGTCTTTTTAAATGTCGGGGGATCAAAACTACCACTCAACAGTCTGGGAACTTTAGGGCATAACAAAGTCATTTGGAAACGCCACAAAAACGGAACAACTCCCCACGGGACCGAGGCTTTTTGAGGGAATTTTCGAAAAAGAGAAGGCGAAACGGAGGCAGACTGCATAAGATTTTGTCTGCGATCCTCGCCGAACAATGAACACTTGGGTCCTTGTGAACTCCCATCAATGGGGGCTTTTTGTAGCCCCAGCAGCCGTGGAGCTGGTGTTTGCTTAGCGGAGGTCTGAACATGGAACCCAGCCCACAGCCCATGAATGAGACTTTTGAGAGCCCAAGGCAATATTCAGCACCTTCCCATATTTCCCACGAGTTGCGCAATACCAGCGATCTACCAAGAACGGACTCATCGTATAAACCTTTTTGCACCTCCTAGCCAGGGATGAGCAAAATACACACAAATGTATCTACTTACAAACGTAGTCGACATCTAAAACCTAAAACGAAAATGGCGGAGGACCATACAAAAACGGATTAGCAACATAAGTAGCATTGCGTATGAAATGCAGACACATTTGAAACGCATTAATTTAAGACTGTCTATCTGAGCCATGACAGTAACAGTCCAGTATCGAGGCGATTCCCATGTCAGAGGCATGCTGGGAGTTTGAGCCTTGTGACATTAATTCTGGGGGTAAAAGATAGCAGACAAACGGGGGGAAGGTCTCTAGGGAACGACCCCCCCGCCGCCCCCATCGAGAGGCACCAGGGAAATACAGGAAGGAAGTTTGGTGTGGTCAGTATGAGTAACCGAACAAGAACAAGTGTGACCTCAGTCAGACCTCTGAACTCACCTCATTCACCACTGCCCAGAAAACAAAAACAAAAGACTGGAAATTGTGCGTAACTTCAAAAACACCAAAAGAGCCTGTAAACGAGACTGTGTCTCTTATATTAAGGTCATTTAACACAAAGTGCAAAACATGAATACAACTTTCTTTTGAAAACAGATTTCTTTTAAAACTGGATTTATATTGGGAGTTTTATGTTTTCTATGAATACAGTGCCATCTAGTGGTCACACAGAAATAACTACATAGTACTCGCACTGTCAAAGTTAACTGCTTGCTTTGGGGGAGGTTAACATGAAGTCAAGTAGTCCCAAAACTTCACCAAGGTGCTGCCCTCAATTTAATGATTTCTGTGATATTCTAAGATTACATGACCACAAGGACAATACATTAAGGACTGGATTTGGCATTTAGTTGAAAAGTATATTGTTCAGGGCCGGCAACCTCAATCAGTGGCCAGAGGGTAAAATGTCTCATCACACAATATTAATGTCAGAAACTTTTTATTTCTCTACTGGATTTTCCTTTTGCACATTACATAAATAGAACAATCCATGTTAACCAGCTTTACAAAACCATTGGCATACCATCACATTAGTTCCGTGTTTAAATCGGCTCCATCACCAAACCCCCACTCATGTAGGTCGTCAGGCCTGCTCATTTAGGATTACAGTAAACCCTTCATTCCAGTGAGGTGACCGGTAGAAGACACTGCGTTGGGGGGGGCTGGACTCCTGAATCCGGAGGGGGCGCGTCCAAGAACAGAATAACTGAGCAGCTTCCTGTCTCAGCCAGCGCTTAAGCTGCTTGCACACTGCCCCAAATTTGAACAACATCCCAACATTCCAACGTTGGCAGTTGTATTTAGAATGTTGGGGGAAATAACTGTCAAATTGCAGCTCACTGTCCAGTCAAAACCCAGACAAGCTAAACAGGATTCCTATTAGTAGCCTTGGTCATTTGAAGACAAAAAAAACTTTGAACAACAACCGCCAACAGGCACTGTGCACCGAACAGACGTTGGGCGTTTATTGATGTCTGTTGGGGCAGTGTGCAAGCGGCTGAATACTCACACACACACTCGTATTCACACACTCACACACTCACACACACAGAGGGGCACTTCTCCTCTCTGTAAAGGTTTGGGGGAGGGAGGAGGGGTGGGGGTCACGCTCTCCTCTTGTTTTTCTGCATCTTCTTCCCGAGCCGGGCACCCTTCTGGGCCCCTCTCACCATACCCTTAAACTGGCCCTGGAGCTTGGCCTTCTTCCTGCAGACATCACAGACACACTGGGGGTCAGTACTCACGGCCGGCTCATATACACACGCTTTAGCCAGAGCCTGTGTTTCCAACAGGGGGGGTCCGTGGACCGCTGGAAAGCTGAAGGCACCGTAGGGGTCCGTGGCCGGACTTCATATGCAATGACTATATACAGATTAGGGAATTTATTATTTTTTTTAATTATGATGGGGGATGGGTGGTGGGGGGTCCCCTGGATGCCTTTGAGCCTGGGTGGGGGTCCGTGGATCAGGAAAGGTTGAAAACACCGGCTCGAGAGGCACAGGGTGCGTGACATAAGCCCACGCGAGGCTGGCTATTACGCCTCATCAGTCATCAATGAATCACAGCGTTCGGCAATGGAAAGCACAGTCCAACTGATTCAAGTCATGACCGTTACACGCGTGTTAATTCATTCCGCCCAAAGTGATTAGGACTGCATAACTGCCTTTCCTGTCCCTTCCCTAGTGCAGTACACAGTTTGGTATGTAAACAGTGGAGGAGTCGGGCTTAATCACTGCTGGCAGTGTAGTGGTTAGGGTTCTGGGCGTGGAACTCAGAGGTTGCCCGTTCGATTCTCAGGTGGGATACAGCTATTGTACCCTTGAGCAAAGTACCTGCTCTGAATTACTTCAGTAAATATCCAGCTGTATAAATGATTTTATGTAAAAATATAAACTGTATAATATATAAAAGTAAGGCTGGATAAAGAGCATCTCCCACGTAAAGGAATGTCTTGCAATGTAATTATAAAGAAGGTGATCATGGTGGATTATTGAACAGCATAAATCTCGACAGGTTTGATTTATTTGCGTACACACCTGCGGTTGAGTTGGGCTTTCTTCAGAGGGATGTAGGGTTAGGGTTAGGGTTAGGGGTTAGGGGTTAGGGGTTAGGGTTAGGGTTAGGTACACACCTGCGGTTGAGTTGGGCTTTCTTCAGAGGGATGTAGGCATAGGGGTCACACACACCCTTTTTCTTTATGTCACCTTTCCCCTTCTGAAATGGGAACAAGAAGAAAACCTTTACAGTGCATGCTACATGAATATATACAACAGCACAGCAATAATGTCCACACAATGCAGTAGTTTTCAGTCTTATTCAGAAGGATGTTTCAAATAAAACTTGCTCTAAATTATTTTTAAAAATTTACATTACTATAGAATGTATAGTACAGTGGCATACAATTGGAACGTACATACCATAGTAATTCTGCGTAAGCTAAGGCTTGTACTGCTGTAGGACAGACACACTAAAAATAAACCATGCCACCATTTCCAGACTGTTCACTGTCATTTCATTTGAAAGTAAAAACAAAAGCAAGCTGCAGTCAGCTATTGGAGAATCTTGTGTTACTGCAC
Organism: Ilyophis sp. 1 JC-2022; assembly: GCA_022702515.1. NCBI lineage: Eukaryota > Metazoa > Chordata > Actinopteri > Anguilliformes > Synaphobranchidae > Ilyophis > Ilyophis sp. 1 JC-2022. The sequence continues at coordinate 108,214,667 of CM040396.1, forward strand.
TATGATGGAGGGGGTTACTGTAGGCTTGTGGAAGTCTAATGGTTTAAAGGTTTGTGAGGACACAAGCAGTCTGCTCACTTTGGACATGTAGTCAGCTCCAGAACCCCTTTTCTGAGAGAGAGGCCTGTGGATCCCAGAACCGCCAGCTAGGGAGGAGAAACACACAAATACATGTTGAAAACAGGTGTGGAGATTAGTGTGGAAACAGTGTGCAGAGGTGTGGAGATTAGTGTGGATACAGTGTGCAGAGGTGTGGAGATTAGTGTGGATACAGTGTGCAGAGATGTGGAGATTAGTGTGTAAACAGTGTGCAGAGGTGTGGAGATTAGTGTGGATACAGTGTGCAGAGGTATGGAGATTAGTGTGGAAACAGTGTGCAGAGGTGTGGAGATTAGTGTGGAAACAGTGTGCAGAGGTGTGGAGATTAGTGTGTAAACAGTGTGCAGAGGTGTGGAGATTAGTGTGGAAACAGTGTGCAGAGGTGTGGAGATTAGTGTGTAAACAGTGTGCAGAGGTGTGGAGATTAGTGTGGAAACAGTGTGCAGAGATGTGGAGATTAGTGTGGATACAGTGTGCAGAGATGTGGAGATTAGTGTAAACAGTGTGCAGAGATGTGGAGATTAGCGTGGAGACAGTGTGCAGAGGTGTGGAGATTAGTGTGGAAACAGTGTGTAGAGGTGTGGAGATTAGTGTGTAAACAGTGTGCAGAGGTGTGGAGATTAGTGTGTAAACAGTGTGCAGAGGTGTGGAGATTAGTGTGTAAACAGTGTGCAGAGGTGTGGAGATTAGTGTGTAAACAGTGTGCAGAGGTGTGGAGATTAGTGTGGAAACAGTGTGCAGAGATGTGGAGATTAGTGTGGATACAGTGTGCAGAGGTGTGGAGATTAGTGTGGATACAGTGTGCAGAGATGTGGAGATTAGCGTGTAAACAGTGTAAACAGTGTGCAGAGGTGTGGAGATTAGTGTGGAGACAGTGTGCAGAGGTGTAGAGATTAGTGTGGAAACAGTGTGCAGAGGTGTGGAGATTAGCGTGTAAACAGTGTGCAGAGGTGTGGAGATTAGTGTGTAAACAGTGTGCAGAGGTGTGGAGATTAGTGTGTAAACAGTGTGCAGAGATGTGGAGATTAGTGTGGAAACAGTGTGCAGAGGTGTGGAGATTAGTGTGGATACAGTGTGCAGAGGTGCAGAGATTAGTGTGGATACAGTGTGCAGAGATGTGGAGATTAGTGTGGAAACAGTGTGCAGAGGTGTGGAGATTAGTGTGGATACAGTGTGCAGAGATGTGGAGATTAGTGTGGAAACAGTGTGCAGAGGTGTGGAGATTAGTGTGTAAACAGTGTGCAGAGGTGTGGAGATTAGTGTGTAAACAGTGTGCAGAGGTGTGGAGATTAGTGTGGAAACAGTGTGCAGAGGTGTGGAGATTAGGGTGGAGACAGTGTGCAGAGGTGCAGAGATTAGTGTGGATACAGTGTGCAGAGATGTGGAGATTAGTGTGGAAACAGTGTGCAGAGGTGTGGAGATTAGTGTGGAAACAGTGTGCAGAGATGTGGAGATTAGTGTGTAAACAGTGTGCAGAGGTGTGGAGATTAGTGTGTAAACAGTGTGCAGAGGTGTGGAGATTAGTGTGGAAACAGTGTGCAGAGGTGTGGAGATTAGGGTGGAGACAGTGTGCAGAGGTGTGGAGATTAGTGTGGAAACAGTGTGCAGAGGTGTGGAGATTAGTGTGTAAACAGTGTGCAGAGGTGTGGAGATTAGGGTGGAGACAGTGTGCAGAGGTGTGGAGATTAGTGTGGATACAGTGTGCAGAGATGTGGAGATTAGTGTGTAAACAGTGCGCAGAGGTGTGGAGATTAGTGTGTAAACAGTGTGCAGAGGTATGGAGATTAGTGTGGAAACAGTGTGCAGAGGTGTGGAGATTAGTGTGGAAACAGTGTGCAGAGGTGTGGAGATTAGTGTGTAAACAGTGTGCAGAGGTGTGGAGATTAGTGTGGATACAGTGTGCAGAGGTGTGGAGATTAGTGTGGATACAGTGTGCAGAGGTGTGGAGATTAGTGTGTAAACAGTGCGCAGAGGTGTGGAGATTAGTGTGGATACAGTGTGCAGATTAGTGTAGAAACAGTGTGCAGAGGTGTGGAGATTAGTGTGGAGACAGTGTGCAGAGGTGTGGAGATTAGTGTGGAGACAGTGTGCAGAGGTGTGGAGATTAGTGTGGAGACAGTGTGCAGAGGTGTGGAGATTAGTGTGGAAACAGTGTGCAGAGGTGTGGAGATTAGTGTGTAAACAGTGTGCAGAGGTGTGGAGATTAGTGTGGAAACAGTGTGCAGAGGTGTGGAGATTAGTGTGTAAACAGTGTGCAGAGGTGTGGAGATTAGTGTGGAAACAGTGTGCAGAGGTGTGGAGATTAGTGTGGAAACAGTGTGCAGAGGTGTGGAGATTAGTGTGGAAACAGTGTGCAGAGGTGTGGAGATTAGTGTGGAAACAGTGTGCAGAGGTGTGGAGATTAGTGTGGAAACAGTGTGCAGAGGTGTGGAGATTAGTGTGTAAACAGTGTGCAGAGGTGTGGAGATTAGGGTGGAGACAGTGTGCAGAGGTGTGGAGATTAGTGTGGATACAGTGTGCAGAGGTGTGGAGATTAGTGTGTAAACAGTGTGCAGAGGTGTGGAGATTAGTGTGGATACAGTGTGCAGAGGTGTGGAGATTAGTGTGGAAACAGTGTGCAGAGGTGTGGAGACAGTGTGCAGAGGTGTGGAGATTAGTGTGTAAACAGTGTGCAGAGGTGTGGAGATTAGTGTGCAGAGGTGTGGAGATTAGTGTGGAGACAGTGTGCAGAGGTGTGGAGATTAGTGTGTAAACAGTGTGCAGAGGTGTGGAGATTAGTGTGCAGAGGTGTGGAGATTAGTGTGGAGACAGTGTGCAGAGGTGTGGAGATTAGTGTGGAGACAGTGTGCAGAGGTGTGGAGATTAGTGTGGAGACAGTGTGCAGAGGTGTGGAGATTAGCGTGCAGACAGTGTGCAGAGGTGTGGAGATTAGTGTGGAGACAGTGTGCAGAGGTGTGGAGATTAGTGTGGAAACAGTGTGCAGAGGTGTGGAGATTAGTGTGGAGACAGTGTGCAGAGGTGTGGAGATTAGTGTGGAAACAGTGTGCAGAGGTGTGGAGATTAGCGTGGAGACAGTGTGTAGAGGTGTGGAGATTAGCGTGGAGACAGTGTGTAGAGATGTGGAGATTAGTAAGTAAGTAAAGTAAGTGTGCAGAGGTGTGGAGATTAGTAAGTAAGTAAAGTAAGTAAGTGTGGAGACAGTGTGTAGAGATGTGGAGATTAGTAAGTAAGTAAAGTAAGTAAGTAAGTAAAGTAAGTAAGCGTGCAGACAGTGGAAATGTACCTTTGTACTTCAGTTGCGGTTCAATGTCCATGTCATCATCAAAGTTGCCATCTTGGAATCTCTTTTTCTGAGTCTTCTTCTGTAAGAGGTTGTAAGGAAGAAAAGATAATTATTTGAACAACAATGAAACTCTTCCTTTGTGTGTAAAAGGCCACTCCACAGCATGGAACAGTACAATCCACCATTACGTTCACTAAATCTAAAAATATGACGAGAATATCAATGACAGAATATGACCGGCGCTTACACTTTTGACTCCAGCTTCCTCCAATATGTCTTTCATTTCTCCATCGTCACCTAGAGGGCAAATGTACATATTAATATCCAGTATTCTATTAATGTTATTGCCATGTTATCGTCTCATTGGCATTCGTTTTCTGAATTAGAAAAGCTTAACGGTGCCTAATATAAACACAAACTATATATTAATAATAACATAATCAATATTTTTAAATATACCATTGTAAATACCAAACCCAGTTAAACAGTTTAAATGCACGCGTGCGTGCATGTCTGTGGGTGCGTGTGCATGTCTGTATGTGTGTGTGTGTGTGTGTGTGTGTGTGTGTGTGTGTGTGCGCGTGCGTGTGCATGTGTGTGTGTGTGTGGGTGTGTGTGTGTGTGTGTGCGTGTGCGTGTGCGTGTGTGTGTGTGTGTGTGTGCGTTGGCATTTTGCTCCAATCCAAATGACAGGTACCTTTAGCTTTCTCATCCTCGTCTCCATCTTCTCGAATGATCAAACGTCCGTCTGACGTCACCTTGAAAGCGTGCCGGATCTTTGTGTTCTTCTTTAAGTTTGGGTTTGTGGCTGCAGTGTTTCAAAGAGAAAACAACACACTATAAAAACCATACTGCAGCGTAGGCAGGCTAAGTAGAGCTCTTTTTACATTTCGGACTTCATTTTACAATTTCCAGCAACTGACGCTACATGTTCGTGAACTGTAATTCAGTCCAATTCAGATAAAAACTCCCTAAAGAGCAGCTGAGACCAGACTTTTAAAAAAAAATTTAAAGCAAAGAAAACAAGGTTTGAATGTTAACGAGTAAAAACTACACAGCCCATATCAATATGACAGCTGACCAATGAAACGCTGAGCTGATCAGTCGCTTAACGCTGGTCCCTAGCTTTTACACTGAATCCTGGAGAGCAGACGTTATTAACTCATTAACTCACACCGAACAAACTTTAACCTGAATAGTCTCTTAGGCCACAGAACACAACCGACCAAAACCCTGATGCTAAAATAGGCTACATTTGAGTCTTGGGTTGCACTGAAAAACAAACAGACGACTCTGTATCACTGCTGGGCGGAGGTGTGTCAGGTGCTACATTCCAGTACAGACCTAGCACTCTCTGAGAGACTTTGGGGTCGAGGAAGTTGAGGGGTTCGTCGGCACCCCCCTCTTTGAGCCAGGCCCGCCCCTTCTGCCGAACCGCCGCCTTCTGCCCCCTCTTCGGCTTCTCCTCCTCCTCCTCAGAGTCATCCGACTCCGCCAAGATCTCCTCAATGCTGCGGAGGAAACGTGCAGCGTTAGGCTTGCCCTACACCCAGCGTTAGGCTCGGTTTATACCCAGCGTTAGGCTTGCCCTACACCCAGCGTTAGGCTCGGTTTATACCCAGCGTTAGGCTTGCCCTACACCCAGCGTTAGGCTCGGTTTATACTCAGCGTTAGGCTCGGTTTACACCCAGCGTTAGGCTCGGTTTACACCCAGCGTTAGGCTCGGTTTACACCCAGCGTTAGGCTCGGTTTATACTCAGCGTTAGGCTCGGTTTATACTCAGCGTTAGGCTCGGTTTATACTCAGCGTTAGGCTCGGTTTATACTCAGCGCTAGGCTCGGTTTATACTCAGCGCTAGGCTCGGTTTATACTCAGCGTTAGGCTCGGTTTACACCCAGCGTTAGGCTTGTTTTATACCCAGCGTATTTGCCCCACGCATCAGATCAAGGCCATTAAAAGCTGGATTACAATCACACTCGTGTTTTCACATCGACTGTACACATTTTAAATAGCATTGTCCATGGCAACAAATTCCTAATTCGACAGACAACTGTATGGAACTAGACATATATAACTGTCACAATCCATGAAGATTCATTACGATATAACGGGGAATCCATTAACATAACATAACATAACATAATGATGAGACCAGGCCATTAAGCCCAACAATGCTTGTCATCTTCCTACCACTAAAGGGTACCTAGTGCTCACCGTTTGCCTACAAACTAGAGAGTATCCAGCACCATATCAAGCCTGGTCTTGAAAACAGAGTTTCTGCCTCTACTACATGACCTGGCCAGCTATTCCACACAGTGACTACTCTGTGTTTTGGCCCCTTCATAAGATGGACTGGCTGGACTGTACCTCTCTCCCTTGGCTTTGGGGGAGTCTTCCTCGCTCTCAGAGCCTTCCTCCTCGCCCTTCTGCAGGAGTTTGCTCCTCTTGGTTCGGGCCTCTGCTTTGCGGATATTGGTCAGAACCTTGTGGTGTTCCTCTGGGAGCATGCTCTTCACCAGCTCGAACCTGCGCACGGGCACAGGCAAACGCATCAAATACACATCAAATACACACAGGACACACATGCATGCGCATACACACCACACACGCGCACAGACATGCACACACTGACATGCGCACACACACACTCGCTCACACACAAAACTACTAAATTACAGTAGAGTAGATGCAGCACTATGTACCCCAAAATAAAAAGTGAAAAGGTTTGCATGTAGGATATCTGTGTGATATGTAGGATATCTGTGTGATATGTAGGATATCTGTGTGATATGTAGGATATCTGTGTGATATGTAGGATATCTGTGTGATATGTAGGATATCTCTGTGATATGTAGGATATCTGTGTGATATGTAGGATATCTGTGTGATATGTAGGATATCTGTGTGATATGTAGTATATCTGTGTGATATGTAGTATATCTGTGTGATATGTAGGATATCTGTGTGATATGTAGGATATCTGTGTATAATACATAATGTACAACAGGCTGCTGCTTTTATATTTTGTGAACCTCCCATTGTTTATGAATAAAGTAGTTCTACACATAGTGAACTCTGGGTAATTGGATTTGCTCACGACTGTTTGGACATATGTAATTAATATGTCCATAAGAGGAAGTTAACTTAAGTCATGTGATTAAAATGAAACAGTACACACTTACCCCATCAGTACTATGCAATGAAACAGTACACACTTACCCCACCAGTACTATGCAATGAAACAGTACACACTTACCCCACCAGTACTATGCAATGAAACAGTACACACTTACCCCACCAGTACTATGCAATGAAACAGTACACACTTACCCCACCAGTACTATGCAATGAAACAGTACACACTTACCCCACCAGTCCTATGCAATGAAACAGTACACACTTACCCCACCAGTACTATGCAATGAAACAGTACACACTTACCCCACCAGTACTATGCAATGAAACAGTACACACTTACCCCACCAGTACTATGCAATGAAACAGTACACACTTACCCCACCAGTCCTATGCAATGAAACAGTACACACTTACCCCACCAGTACTATGCAATGAAACAGTACACACTTACCCCACCAGTACTATGCAATGAAACAGTACACACTTACCCCACCAGTCCTATGCAATGAAACAGTACACACTTACCCCATTGGTGACTATGTGAATAATTCATCTTTTTCAGATGTATGAACAGATAACTAAAAAAATTTGACCTCCCCCGAATATCCGTTGCGTATATGAGTCTACGGGCTGATTTTTTTGTAAAAAATTTGGGTGGGGTTTGCCGGAAAACCATTTCATCATTGAAGGATGTCTAAGCGTCTAAGAGCGCCTCCCCTCTCTGCTGCAGTACATTTACAGTGTCAGTAATGAGAAGAACTTTCTGAACGCTATATATAGCCCCTTTAAATTTGTGCACATAATTATGATCCTTACCCAAACTTGCGGATTAATTTGGTGAAGATGTTCTTCAGCTTTGCTCTGAAATGTCTCCTCACGTCATCTTTGATATTCCCGATTCCTTCCATCTGCACAGGAAAAATTATTATTTTTAAAAGGCCGAGGCTCTGAGGGGCGAGCTATATCTTCACCCGTTCAACTGCCGATTACGGTAATGACTACGACCCGTGCCTTAGCCCCGCCCCCCCTGCAGTGTCACTCACGATGACTGGCACGTGGCTGGCCAGGGCCGTAAGGTCCATCACAAACAGGATGACTTTGATGAAGCTCAGCGCCGCCTTGACGATTTCCCGTGTGCGAGACGTCAGGAGCAGGGCCACGTTATGGAGCAGCTGCTGCAGCACCAGCACGTCCATCAGATCTGCGGACAGGAAACCCACCGATAAAAACACCCATTCGCTCTTAAACGTGTTTTACTGCAAAACTGCAACACAAGACGCAGCAGCGCTAACGCAGAGTGAACGAGCCAAACACAGGGAGAGAGAGAGACGCAGAGTGAACGAGCCAAACACAGGGAGAGAGAGACGCAGAGTGAACGAGCCAAACACAGAGATAGAGTGATGCAGAGTGAACGAGCCAAACACAGGGAGAGAGAGACGCAGAGTGAACGAGCCAAACACAGGGAGAGAGAGAGATGCAGAGCGAACGAGCCAAACACAGAGATAGAGTGATGCAGAGTGAACGAGCCAAACACAGGGAGAGAGAGACGCAGAGTGAACGAGCCAAACACAGGGAGAGAGAGAGATGCAGAGTGAATGAGCCAAACACAGGGAGAGAGAGACGCAGAGTGAACGAGCCAAACACAGAGATAGAGAGAGACGCAGAGTGAACGAGCCAAACACAGGGAGAGAGAGACGCAGAGTGAACGAGCCAAACACAGGGAGAGAGAGAGATGCAGAGTGAACGAGCCAAACACAGGGAGAGAGAGACGCAGAGTGAACGAGCCAAACACAGAGATAGAGTGATGCAGAGTGAACGAGCCAAACACAGGGAGAGAGAGACGCAGAGTGAACGAGCCAAACACAGGGATAGAGAGATGCAGAGTGAACGAGCCAAACACAGGGAGAGAGAGACGCAGAGTGAACGAGCCAAACACAGGGAGAGAGAGACGCAGAGCGAACGAGCCAAACACAGGGAGAGAGAGACGCAGAGTGAACGAGCCAAACACAGAGAGAGAGACGCAGAGTGAACGAGCCAAACACAGGGAGAGAGAGACGCAGAGTGAACGAGCCAAACACAGAGATAGAGTGATGCAGAGTGAACGAGCCAAACACAGGGAGAGAGAGACGCAGAGTGAACGAGCCAAACACAGAGATAGAGAGATGCAGAGTGAACGAGCCAAACACAGGGAGAGAGAGACGCAGAGTGAACGAGCCAAACACAGGGAGAGAGAGACGCAGAGTGAACGAGCCAAACACAGGGAGAGAGAGACGCAGAGTGAACGAGCCAAACACAGGGAGAGAGAGAGACGCAGAGTGAACGAGCCAAACACAGGGAGAGAGAGACGCAGAGTGAACGAGCCAAACACAGGGAGAGAGAGAGACGCAGAGTGAACGAGCCAAACACAGGGAGAGAGAGACGCAGAGTGAACGAGCCAAACACAGAGAGAGAGAGAGACGCAGAGTGAACGAGCCAAACACAGAGAGAGAGAGACGCAGAGTGAACGAGCCAAACACAGGGAGAGAGAGACGCAGAGCGAACGAGCCAAACACAGGGAGAGAGAGATGCAGAGTGAACGAGCCAAACACAGGGAGAGGGAGACGCAGAGTGAACGAGCCAAACACAGAGAGAGAGAGACGCAGAGTGAACGAGCCAAACACAGAGAGAGAGAGATGCAGAGTGAACGAGCCAAACACAGAGAGAGAGAGACGCAGAGTGAACGAGCCAAACACAGGGAGAGAGAGACGCAGAGTGAACGAGCCAAACACAGGGAGAGAGACGCAGAGTGAACGAGCCAAACACAGGGAGAGAGACGCAGAGCGAACGAGCCAAACACAGGGAGAGAGAGACGCAGAGCGAACGAGCCAAACACAGGGAGAGAGAGACGCAGAGTGAACGAGCCAAACACAGAGAGAGAGAGACGCAGAGTGAACGAGCCAAACACAGGGAGAGTGTGATGCAGAGTGAACGAGCCAAACACAGGGAGAGTGTGATGCAGAGTGAACGAGCCAAACACAGAGAGAGAGAGACGCAGAGTGAACGAGCCAAACACAGGGAGAGAGAGAGATGCAGAGTGAACGAGCCAAACACAGGGAGAGAGAGACCCAGAGTGAACGAGCCAAACACAGAGAGAGAGAGACGCAGAGTGAACGAGCCAAACACAGGGAGAGAGTGATGCAGAGTGAACGAGCCAAACACAGAGAGAGAGAGAGATGCAGAGTGAACGAGCCAAACACAGGGAGAGAGAGATGCAGAGTGAACGAGCCAAACACAGAGAGAGAGAGAGACGCAGAGTGAACGAGCCAAACACAGGGAGAGAGAGACGCAGAGTGAACGAGCCAAACACAGGGAGAGAGAGAGATGCAGAGTGAACGAGCCAAACACAGAGATAGAGTGATGCAGAGTGAACGAGCCGAAAGGGTGATGTTCTTGTGATGTCCATTCAATGCATGGTGGTCTTTTAGTCATTCTAGACATGACTAATGCCGCCTTATGGGAACTGACCTTTGAACTCAAAGACCAGTCTGGTGAGGGCTTGCACAGTGCAGGTAATCATGGTGACTGAGCCGCTAAATCCAATATACACCAGCTCCATGTACTGATCTAGGCCCTCTGAAACACACAAATACATGTTAAACACACACACATACACACACCCACACACACACCAGCTCCAGGTACTGATCTAGGGCCTCTGAAACACACAAATACATGTTACACACACACACACACATACACACACCCACACACACACACACCTACACACACACACACACAAACACATACACCAGCTCCAGGTACTGATCTAGGGCCTCTGAAACACACAAATACATGTTCAACACACACACATACACACACACTTTAAACACACACATATACACATTAAACACACAAACAAATAGACATACACACACGATACATGACATCTTACAGACAGAAAGTCTCACACTACTTCCACACACACATGTTGAACAGCGCCCCCTCCTGGCTCACCTTTGGGAGTGTTGTAGAAGCGGATGTAAGCGCGGGCCATGTCCACCAGTAGAGTATAAGCGTTTTTTCGAGCTCCCACAGACACTTCCTTAGTGCAAATAATGACCTGAGAGAGGGAAAGGTCACAGGTCAAAGGTCAAGGCCTCCTCAAACTTGCATTAAAAGCAGCCAGTAACACTGCGCTGACGGGTGAACAGAAAAGATACGATACAACTCAAATAAATAGGGGTGGGGGATTTTAAAAAATATATAAAGTATAAATAAGAGCAACATTTACATTAAAAAGTCACATCTTTACTGGGTCTGCTTCGCAGAGATTAAAGTCGGGAGGGAAATAAAAATTTATATCTGCAACCTTTCATGTATCCGCCTTGAGGACAGTTATGCGAGAAGTTTGCTATAGCTAGCTGTTATCTGAGACACACTGACTCCATTCTGCGGTCCGCGTTTAAGCTGGGGCGAGACTCGTACCTCTGGTAGCAGAGCCGTGATGAATTCCGTGTGCTCCGCGGTCAGCTGCCTCACTATGTGGATCAGGCACTTCAGTCTGGGCTGAAAAAGAGAACGAAAGCAGGCACAATGCGGTCAGGATGCGGTCAATGCAGGCGGTCAGAAAGCAGGGACAATGCGGTCAGGATACGGTCAATGCAGGCGGTCAGAAAGCAGGCACAATGCGGTCAGGATGCGGTCAATGCAGGCGGTCAGAAAGCACACAGTGGTCATGCTGTGGTCACAATGCGGTCAGAACACGGTCAATGCAGGCGGTCAGAAAGCAGGCACAATGCGGTCAGGACACGGTCAATGCAGGCGGTCAGAAAGCAGGCACAATGCAGTCAGGACGCGGTCAATGCAGGCGGTCAGAAAGCACACAGTGCTGTGGTCACAATGTGGTCAGGGCATGGTCAACACAGTCAGAAAGCAGGCACACAGTGGTCATGCAGTGGCCATAATGTGGTCAGAACACGGTCAATGCAGGCGGTCAGAAAGCAGTCACAATGTGGTCACAATGCGGTCAGGATATGGTCATAAAGTGGTACGACTGCAATCACGCTGCAGACAGAAAGAGGATTGGTGCAGTAGAAGCCCCGCCCCCCCCTCAGAACAGTGGTCTCACCCTCTTGGCGGGCGAGGCGGCGCTCTTCAGCGAGCCCAGCAGAACCGGTTTGAGCTGGTCCAGGTTGGACAGGACGAAGCTGCGACAGGCCTCGCTCTCTCCTCCACACATCTCCTCCAGCACGCGGTACGCCTTCTTCTGCACGCCCGACTCCTTACTCTGAGAGAGCCAGAGACGCCTTTTACCCACAAGCCCCATGAGTGCTGAGTACCCCAGGGCTATTACCGCCCCCTCACCCCGCCTGCTCCCCTCACCCCTTGCCCCACAGGCTGAAACATCAGTGGACTTTGCACTTTATTCTTAATTTCTTTTTGCATGTGTGTTTTTAAATTGGGAGTTCCAATGCGAGGAAGCATTTTACGGTCTCAATACTCTGCATTGCGTATGTATGACAAATAAAGTTAGAATAGATTTGAACAGAGGAGCCAGTTTTAATAGACCAAACCATATCACTCGCAGATCTACACCGTTTTGAACACAGGAGCCAGTTTTAATACACCCACCCCACAGCTCCACAAAGCTGAGCTGAGCTTAAACTACACAGAGAGATCAGAGCCCGTTAATAAAGCATCTTTACCTCCAGGTAAGAGCATTAATACCCCAGCTTTAGCTACACTAAGACAAGGAGTGTTCTAACTAAGAAAGGCCAGAGAGCGTAAGTAAAGTGTCCTACCTCCAGGTAAGGCCTCATGAGCTCATAGGTCTTACTCATCGTTGCCTCGTCCACACATGGAGCCATGACAACGATCAGGTCCATCACAGAGAGCCTACAACAAGAACACTGCATTAGAGGAACCTAGAACCGCTCTGGGAGAGGAACACTGCATTAGAGGAACCTAGAACCGCTCTGGGAGAGGAACACTGCATTAGAGGAACCTAGAACCGCTCTGGGAGAGGAACACTGCATTAGAGGAACCTAGAACCGCTCTGGGAGAACCACAACCTGAGAATACCGGCATAATAATCATCCGGTCTTCAGCTCCAAACTCTTAAAGTTTACAGTTCTATTGTTGTAAATTGTTACCCATTGTTTAAGCTGAATTTCCTATTCTTAAATTTTCTTATGTGAAAAACACATTATGAATGTGAATCATTATAAAACAAGAGGGTGGCCAAATAAAACAACAATAATAATCCACAAATCCGTGTAAATAAAAGGGCTTTGATAGGCTGCCAAGCCTAAAGTAAACCAGCCGTATAAAAGTTAAATTAATCAGCCGAGTTCTGGTTTGGCTCCAATGTGTGAGTATGTCCATCTGTGCTGAAACCTAATAATAATTATACCTAGAATAAGAGAAAAGAAAGTCAAACATCTGGTTTGTATAAAGAAAATCTGTGACAAAACTCAGCCCTCGTAATACATGGAGACCATGTGCTGTCAATCTCTGTCTCCGTCTTGTAGGAATCGATCAAAAGACCGTACCCTCTAATTCAGACATTATGATTGGTTCAAATGGGCAATTCACTGAAAGCACACAAGGCTTCACAATGCCATCACTAGCTGGGATATGCGTGCTCACTGACTCTGTATGGGGTCTATATGTTGATTATATTATTAACCAGCATTCCTTCCCAAAACACTCAATTGTCTGAAAAACAGGTAAACGCAACAGCTCTGGTTCGAGCTAAAAAAAAAAAGCATGATTTACATTCTAAACACAATATACATTTTCAGGAAAACAGTATTTGTTGCCTTTTAGGTGAACTGCTAATAAGGCACAGCCCCTCACGGGTATGAACACAAGCGGCATTCATCACAAGTCCCGCCCCTTTTTCCCCAAACGGTGCCTGGAGGCCGTCCCCTTTGAAGAGCAGGTTTTTTGGAATGTCTTTTTTCATTATTCTAAGTCAGTGTTCTAGAACTCCATTATTGCTTTCCATTACCAGTAAGCTGATGGTACACGGGTAATATTTTCAGGCAATATTGCCATGAATATTGTACAATATTGCCAGCAATGGGTATGGGCCACTGTAGCAATGGGCAATGGGCAATAACTGAAAAATAACTGCCAATAATGCCTGTCAATATTGCCTGAAAATATTGCCCGTGTACCATCATCTTTAGTGACTGTTACATCAGCATTAGAATGTCCACTTAAGAACATTCTCATCACATATTTGTGACCTCACACCTCAAAAGCAGGAAGGGGTCATTACCGTGTGAACTCGGTGACATCAGAGCCGCAGAGCTTCTCCGAAGCCTTCTGCAGGAACGTACACACCATCTGCAGGAGGGACGGAAGGACCCGGAATGTTTTAATCGAAGGAAACCCCGACCACAGGGCTGTGGGCCTCCGCAGGGATTTTTTGGTTTAAAAACCCAAGGGTCTTTTATGGCCCCTACTTTTCCCTTGAAGATGCTGAACGGCTAAATTCATGATATATTGTTGACGTTTCTACTTTTAGGTTTTTTTTTTGTGTTTGTTTCTGATGTGATCATATATTCCTGCTCTATATTTTTGAAGAATTATGATGCATAATACATATATAATATATAAATTGCAAAAAAGTTCAAGAAAAGCAGCCTGCCAAATGTCAATGCTAATACAAAAAAAATGAGCCTTCAGGAAGAAGAAACGTTAGCGGACTGGCTAGTCAGTGGTGGGCAGAACTGGGGCTCACCTGTTGGTCAGTTATGAACAGGTAGACCTTGATGGTCTCTAACACAGCCATCCTGGAGGGGGCGCTCTCCCCTGGGGCAGGCTGTGTGCTGTACACATTGAACAGGATGGGAAGGAAGTTCTTTGCAAAGCGACTGATTTCTGCCTTTTCATCCTCTGTGGGTGAGAAACACAGCAACACTTCAAATACAGGAAACCAGCTGGAACAGACCTAACTATCTTAGTACAGCATTTAAAATGGTTAATGTTACAGGGTATCAAGACTCAAAACTAAATTGTACAATATTAGCATATTTTGTTATAGCATAGACAGTATATATATATAGTATATTTGTAATAAGTAAGAGTTTGGCTGGAAACAAGGCAAGCCGGTATAGTTACACAGTCCTCACTGGATAAATAGCTTGGTATGTTTCACCACTTCTCCTACACAGTTTTATCAGAATCAGAATCCCTTTATTCGCCAAGTATTTACATACGAGGAATTTACTGTGGTTGTTGGTGCGTACATAAACCAACATAAAATTAAATAATATAAAACATAAAAACATAACATAAAACATAAAACAAAAACAACAACAAAACACATGAGAATCATATGAGACTCTCTTGGAATATATACAGAGCTAAAAACTATTATGAAAGCCCCAAAATCCCTGCAATTTGGGTTTGATAAACAGATTGTGGACTGCAGCACGGTGGGGCTTTGCAGCACGGTAGGGCTTACCCGCACGGTGGGGCTTACCCGCACGGTGGGGCTTACCAGCACGGTGGGGCTTACCAGCACGGTGGGGCTTACCCGCACGGTGGGGCTTACCAGCACGATGGGGCTTACCTGTCTCGCAGCTCTTGATGATGAGGGTGCGCAGGGCCTGGCAGATGGTCAGACGGAGATCGGGTCGCTCATTGACGACCATGCCCAGCGCCCGGGCAATGCCCTTAAAAGCCACCATGAGGTCAGTGGGCTTCAAGCAGAACCCGGGGAGCATGGTCCAGATCTGCCCACAAACACAGAAAACACATTCAATTCAATTCTCGTTTTTAAATTCAATTACATTTTATTTGTATTACGCTTTCTACAGACACACCATCGCAAAGATGCTTTACAGGGGAAACGGACAGGAAACTGAACCCCCAAATAAGTGAACAATTGATGTACATTTAAAAAAAAAAATTTTTTAATTAAATTTAATAATTAATTAATTAAAAACTTGCCGGAGTGAAGAAAAAGACTGAAATGGTGGCAAGAAAAAATCTCTGCCATCCTACGCTGTGAAATATTTAACATCACCAACTGTTACACACGGGAAACAACAGGCACGGGCCAACTGAACATGCTCCCTGAGTTTCCTGTTCAGCTGCAAACCTGTTGCCAGACAACCCAACCGCTTCCCAGCTCCTGTTTGATTGGTGCAGGTAAAATGATAAAGGTAAACAGGGGATGAGTTTTGTGTAAAGTGGCTTTTGGGGGGCCTGTTAACTTGTTTCTCACCTGTAGCTGCAGGGTCTGGTAAACCTTGGCCTCCAGCTTCTGCCCCGCCTTCTCCAACTCCTCAGCTGGAAGGCAGAGATAAGAGACACTCAGGACTATGGGTGGCAGTGTAGTATAATGGTTAAGGAGCTGGACATGTAACTGAAAGGTTGCAGGTTCGATTCCCAGGTAGGACACTGCCGTTGTACCCTTGAGCAAGGTACTTAACCTTAATTGCTTCAGTATATATCCAGCTGTATGAATGGATACATGTAATAAGAAGTTGTGTAAGTCGCTCTGGATAAGAGCGTCTGCTAAATACCTATAATGTAATGTAATGTAGGACTCTCACACTGACTCCTCCCGTGCAGCAGGGGGCGATAGAGGGACTGAGGACACACTGTGCTATCTCACACTGACTCCTCCCGTGCTGCAGGGGGCAATAGAGGGACTGAGGACACTCTGTGCTTTCTCACACTGACTCCTCCCGTGCTGCAGGGGGCAATAGAGGGACTGAGGACACGCTGTGCTATTTCACACTGACTCCTCCCGGGCAGCAGGGGGCAATAGAGGTAAGAGGGCTGTACCTTTCTGTCGGAGGGTGATTGCCAGTGGCAGGAAGTATGAAGAGAAGTAGGACAGCTGAGTGTTCTTCACGTGGTCTCGGATCACTGGGATCAGCCAACTGCGGGGGAACTCCATGTTGTCTCTGAAAACACAAAAGCTACACTTAACGGGGAATAATCTTAATTTAGTCACTCGTAAAAAAAATGAGACTGGTGGCATGCACAGACACCTGATTAGGACATCACTCAATCATCGTGGCAACAGTGGGGGAAGCCTCACTGTGTGGGTTACCCGATTATGACATCACTCAGTCGCCGTGGCAACAGTGGGGGAAGCCTCACTGTGTGGGTTACCCGATTATGACATCACTCAATCGCCGTGGCGACAGTGGGAGAAGCCTCACTGTGTGGGTTACCAGATTATGAAATCACTCAATCGCCGTGGCGACAGTGGGAGGACACTCACTGTGTGCCGGTGATCTGTAGGGGAACTGCAGAGAGGACCGTCTCCGGTCCCATGGTCTCCACAGCGCCGCCGAACGCCAGGTCCAGCTCCCCGGAGAAGGGGAACCTGGGAGTGCAGCGCAGGTCGCTGAGGGACTGCAGGCTCTGTGGAACACACACGCCCATGCGTCGCATTACACACGCCCTAACGTAATGCATCTAACGCGTGCGGATGCGCTTATGTGTGACAGAACACGGGTTATATGAGCAAAAGTGACATAGATCTTACTAAGGACACTCCCAAACCAGAGGGAACATTCTTAAAGCACTAATGTAGCTTAAATATAACTAGACGATCATAGTCAAGCCACATCATCAAATCAGGGCGTATACTGCACCTGACCGCACTTAAGCACAGGTGCTGGGGGAAAAGGCAACGCGCAAAAAAACATTATAATAAAATCCGGCACACGCATACGCTGCACACGCACACGCTGCACACGCACACGCTGCACACAAGAACATACAAAAGAACAGAAAATCTGTAAACTCTACATCACAGAAAACACACGTGCTTCAATCTTCAGATCTGGTCACAATAGCGTCAATCCCACCTGACGGAGCACATGGCCACGCCACGCCCCCATCCCTCACCTTGGTCATGATTGGGTGAGCCTGTTTCCCTGCCACCCTATAGAAGCAGCCCAGGACCTGCAGCACGAATGGCCAGGTGGCATGGAAACGGTACGTTAGCCCCTCCTCCACACTCCTGAAAGACAAGAGAAGGAACATATGATACATAAGCCACTCCCACAATACTGACACACAAAATACTAACCCCTCCCACAATACTGAAACACTGGGGGTGCTTCCCAATATTCTTCACTCCCCACCTCTCCACTTCCACTCCTCCACTACACTCCTCTCCTCTCCACCTCCACTCCCCCACTACTACTCCTCTACTAACCGGAAGTATGCAAAACTGCCTTTCGGAAATATCTATCAGCTGGAATCATGTAGGCTACAGCAACATTCCAATGACTATGAACAAAGTGTTAGTATTCATGAATGTCATTCTGGGTTTGTACAAGAAATTGGCAAAAAATTATACATTACATATGATCACATGAGATTGTTAACGGCTATCGGATTCCTAAATCACACGCGGTCCCCAGGTAATACTAGTCCAGTGCAAATAGGGCCTGCTAGTTTCAGTAACTTTATCCCATCATTTAGCTTATATGTATTAAAAACATGGCTATTGTCAGCAATTTCGAATTGTTAATGAATGAAAATGACATTAGTTTGGGTTGCGAAAGGTATGGATTGATATCCTTGGGTCATCGCTGAAAATGTTTGTGCAACCCTGGCCTAGAACACATAGGCTAATCTTTCCTGCATTTTACACCACCATCTAATAGGGTTCTATCAATTATCACACAGAACGTTACCCTGACAACTACACAGACAAATCCTTTCTATATTACACCCTATCGCTCAATATGGCCCTGTCACACAGGACCTTTTCTCTCACTTGGGATTGAAACCCGCAAGCCTCCAGTGCTCCACTGCCCAGCGCTCTAACCGTACACTACACCACATCAGCATGCCCGTGGAACTCACCGGAACATCTTGCAGATGTAGGGGGCATGGCCAGTGGAGGCGGTGGGCGTGACCAGCCCGATCTCGGCCACGTGCGGGGCGAGACACTCGGTCAGCAGGGTCTGGGGAGAGAGGGATGAAGAGGGATGAAGAGGGAACATGATGAACAGAGAGTCCCATACAGAGGCAGCAAGCCTGACCCACCGGGCCAGCAGCAAGCCTGACCCACCGGGCCAGCAGCAAGCCTGACCCACCGGGCCAGCAGCAAGCCTGACCCACCGGGCCAGCAGCAAGCCTGACCCACCGGGCCAGCAGCAAGCCTGACCCACCGGACCAGCAGCAAGCCTGACCCACCGGGCCAGCAGCAAGCCTGACCCACCAGGCCAGCAGCACTAGTGTACTCCATGTTTCAGTCTGTGGACTATCAAAGATACGAATACTGATTTTCAGACCCTAAAGGTCTCTGGAATCACTAGTATTTGGATTTATTGCTTAACATTCTCCTTCGAGATCAGATGTCAGAGCGCAAAACGCTCGTGTATGAAATAAGAAAATCCTTTGCCTCCGATTGACACGTTGTTTGAGTCTGACAATCAGCGTTTTCTGATTCATTGGGGAGAGGGGTGTGGGATCATGACATCACATCTATGACGATGAGTATTGTGTAAAGTCTGAACCAGTTGCACACTGGCATGTGCTGACCTTCAGTGTCTGCGTTGCCGTGGAGACGACCTGTGCGTGGGGAGACAGTAGGCAGGACATGGCGGTGGAGAAGAGGCGGGGCAAGTGTCCCAAACTCAGAGCGCTCTGCAGACTGGAGGTTAGAGGAGAAAAATAAAAACTAACACGTCTTCACTTCACCAGAGAAATAAGAATGGACCAGCTCTCCTGGACCTAGTGCTGAGCACGCCGGTATTATCCTGGCTCAATGAAAGAATTGAGAATATTTACCTGGACAGGTGAACGTGGGCCTTCTCCATGACAGCCAGCCAAGCCAGTAGGGGCTGCAGGTCATTCTCACTGGGCAGGTAATCATACAGAGCCTGGAACACACATATGCAAACACGCACACACACACACACTGTGGCGTCATCTCACTGCGGTATGTTCAGAGAGCATGTGTGCGTGTGTGGACATGTGTTTGTGTTAGGGATGCAAATTTTAAGGAATTTCCTTAATCGATAGTTGTTAACCTTAACAAACAATAGTCGATTAATTGATAACATAATATACTAAATATAGCTTATGATATACAGAATATAAAATGCATGTTATATTCCTCAATCAAAGATTTATTGTAACATTTGAGAAACAGGCATTATTGCAGCGTAACAAAAATAGAATATGAAGGCGTGTATAGGCTACTTCAACAGAAAATAAATTGCGATCTGTCTCATCAGTTGCAAGCGAAACCGTTGTTGCGCTAGCCGCTAGCCGCATTAACATACTCTCTCTTGAAATGGCATCATGTCCTTTTCAACCATCAACCTCAGTGAGTCCTACTGAATTGACTAGCCATATGAACGACTGACTACCGCACCGCAGTAGCCTACATAATTGTCAACCGAATCCGTTACTCTCTGCATAGGCTACGGGCTACTCAATAGCCTAATAAATTAGTTAGCAACAAATGGCAGGGGTATTAGTAAAATAATATAGCCCGGTCAACTGTTTTTTGGTACAGTTTCGCATTTAAAAAATATAGCCTGCAATCTTGATCGGAACCTGTAGCCTACCTACTGGCATCTGAGGTCCACCCAACGTAACGTTACCGAAAGCAAAACGGTTCAAGCATTTCTAATCAAAATCGCATAGGCTACTGTAGGCTATTGTGTACATTTTCCATGTAGGCCTATTCTGTAACTATCAAACTAAGAGTTAATGAAAGTCTGCCCGTTATTAAACCATTTCAAATCTGTAATAATGATATTGTGGCGATCCGGGGCGATTGCGAGTGACGGCGATCGTGTGCATGTCAACTGTTGTGTTGTTGTGTTCAAATGTAATGACGTGTACAATAGCATTTGAACGGTTGACCTTTGAATGTGGCAGCCTGGGTTCAATCAGGTCCGTGCTCGGGACCGTTGGTGATTTACATATGACGTAGGGGATTACGCATGATTGGTTGAGGTGAGCTGCAGCGCACCTATCAAGGGTCGCTTGTGTTAGGCAGGCTAATTTGCATAGAGGGGCTATATAAGCTGGCCACGATCCAGCCAGCGGTGTCTATTCTAACTGTTAACTTGAGAAGAAGGAACTCGAAGATTGTGCTCTCACTCAATAAATTATTTGCAACAAGAATACCTGACTCCGACTCCATGGCTCGCCACAATATTGATTAAATGAAGCACATTCGTGTTTTCTTTTGTATCGAAATAGCACAATAAATGTAGGCTATTTTAAGGCCTAATATGCTATAACCATGTTTTATATCGGCTACACAAATATAACCAATATGTGGCTATATGTTTGTTTATTCTTTACACTTGAAATTCAGAAAGAAGTTTAGCTAAAGCCATTTTCTTTATTTGTTGTCAGGTAATTTGAGTCTAGATCACGCACTGCCTGAATGATTGCTATTTTAATCTGAACCGCTATTTTAATCTAGTAGCCTACTGACGAACTGGGTGATTAATAGCACTATGCTACATCAGTGCACCTAGCTCAACCCTTTGTATAAGGGCTCCCCCCATAGATGACTGAACATCGACATTCAATTTGGGAGAAAATAATCATCTGCTTTATAAAAAAAAGAAGAAAAAAAAGATTGTCACCCTTTTGACAACTTTACCATTTGAAAACGCAATGTTTTACAATAGGTTACTTACCACGAAATGGTCAGAACTTGAAAACACACAAATTGTCATATATTTCCGTATTTTCTAATCCATATTTAAAACGCTCACCTGGAGCGGCCATATAAACCTAATCCATAAAACTATATAACTACAAGGAAAAAATACAAAAAGTTCATACGAGGTTTATAGAAAAGGTTTCTATTTTTTACTTGCAGTGCTTTTGACTGGAATCATTTTGCACAATACCTACGAATTATATACTGATCTACGAGTAGCTATAGTGAACTGATCATGCATGCTGTTGGAATATTCGTGCGCTTGCGCAACTGACCCCAGTGAACAAATCACATAGTGAGTGACTAGAATCTTTGTACTGAACTGAACTATTCGAATCAGTAAAGTGGAAGTACGCTTTTCAGGTGGGAGGCTACATTAACTTCGTGTGTAGGCTCAACTTCACGGCTTACACTAGGCTGAATTTGGCGCCCTCGCGTGGAGACCTTAAACCATAATTACGTTTCACACAAAAACTCCCGTTGAAACAAGACCGCAAATTTATCAGTTAATTGTTTCATTTGAAATCTTATCGATAAAATTCTTATTAGCAATTAATCGATAGTCGATTAACTGTTAACATCCCTAGTTTGTGTGGGTAGATATGTGTGTGCATGGATGTGTTTGTGTGTGTGTGTGGGTAGATATGTGTGTGTATGCATGTGTTTGTGTGTGCATGGATGTGTTTGTGTGTGTGTGTGGGTAGATGTGTGTGTATGCATGTGTTTGTGTGTGCATGGATGTGTGTGCATGCGGGTGGATGTGTGTGTGTGTGTGTGTGTATGCATGAGTGTGTGTGCATGCGGGTGGATGTGTGTGTGTGTGTGTGTGCATGCGGGTGGATGTGTGTGTGTACGCATGAGTGTGTGTGCATGCGGGTGGATGTGTGCGTATACATGCGTGCATGTGTGGTTCTCACCGTAATGATCTGGGCGTTGAGCTCTGCAGTCAGGGTGCTGGGGTTGGGTTTACAGCTGAAGAGCTTATGGAACGCCTGCATGGCACCTGCAGTCACCAGCTGTGGAGAAACCAACACTAACTATCCATCCTGCACTGTGTGTGTGTGTGTGTGTGTGTGTGTGTGTGTGTGTGTGTGTGTGTGTGTGTGTGTGAAGGCATTTTCCTTCACAGGGTTTCAACGGTATTTGTAATGTAAAATTTTAACTCCTTAATAATACATTTCTAAGTTAAAAACACAATATAGACTTTTGAGATTGCGTTTGTGCATCATGTAAAAACGGCAGCTATGAAAAACGGAGGGTTTCCTAAAATGCGCAAACCAGAAGAAGACCAATCACATCTCAAGAGAAATCAACTCTCTTTCACAACCCTGAATTATCGAGTACACACAAGGACACGTCAGAACCCAGAGTCACGCGTGTACACCAACACCACACCCTGAAATACACACACACAGCTCAGAGCAAGCAGTGTGTTTTCATAAAATCTGAATTTCAGCACGTCGCTCGTGAAAATAACAGCAATAACTCAATCATAACTGCGGGTACTGGAGCAAGCGGGTACATCGCCATGATTACAGGTGGGCGGGGCTTATTGGCAGTACTGACCATGTGACTCAGGGTCATCACGCGCAGCAGGGTCTCGCAGCACAGCTTCACCGCACCCAGGGGGAACCCAGACAGCAGTTCCTTCAGAAGCCCCAGGACATGGAGAGTGGTGGTGTCCTCTTTACTGCCTGAGCAAAAAAAACACCAGCGCAGATCATAAGTCTGCATCCAACAAACACGGTTCCCTCCAAAAAAAAGAGTCTATAAACAAGTTAATAAAATAACCGCACAATATAAGAAATGGGTCATTCCCAAAACAGCTGTGCAGCAGATTCCAGAAAAGACTCCTCAGCCAATCAGCAGCCATTTTCAACATTTACCCAGCTGCCTTTCCTTTGACAATACAACACAACCTGGTTGGTTAGCAGCCAAAGTGGCTGCTTGAGTAAAAATCATAGTAGCCTTCGGCTGGTGGCTGGTGTTAATTTCACTGGTGTTAATTTTTGGTTCCTGAAGGGAGCCTAACGAGATATCCGCCAGGAGACACTTTACCTCCAGCATCCTCAATTTCTTTGATGCAGAACTTGGCTGTTGTCACGGCAGCAGGGTGATGCGAGGGGGCGGAGTCGCCGAACAGGAAGTCGCTGCCTTTCAGGATGGAGCCGACGCCCTGCTGGGCAGCCTTCCGTACCTGTAAGGGAGAGAGGAGGTCACCCCAGAGAAAGGTACACCTGGCCGGGCCCAGCTAACCTTCCATTACAAAAATATAGGCTTTGATGCCAAAGGTCTGCGGCAAACTCGTATTTTCACATGCAAATAAGCTTTGTGGGAACTGCCATTCACTTCTGGCAAAGTCTGACAAACCTCTGGCAACATTTTGTGGAAAACAATTTAGTTTGCAGCAAATGCGCAACATATTAGCTGCAAGTTTGCAGCAAATTATCCAGTTTTGTAAGGGTTGCCAGCGCCGTGTTTGTGTCAGAAATACGTTTATACAGTGGACTGGCCTGGAGTTTGGAGTGTACAGTTAACCAGCACTGCGTTGTGTTTCTGTCAGTTCAATTCAATTCAATTTGATTTGTGTGAGAACTGTCACAAAGCTGTACAGAGAAACAGAAGAAAAATTTAGAAACAACCAGGCCTGAACCCCCAACCAGCAAAACGAGGCAAAAACTCCCCAATGGGAAGAAATCGCAGAAGGAACCTGTTCGTTGGGAGGCCCTGCCTTGGGTTTGGAGTGTGCAGTGAGCCAGCATAGCGTTTGTGTGTGTATTTGTGTCAGTAATGTGATCGTTGGGAGGCCCTGCCATGGGTTTGGAGTGTGCAGTGAGCCAGCATAGCGTTTGTGTGTGTATTTGGCCCTGCCATGGGTTTGGAGTGGACAGTGAGCCAGCATAGCGTTTGTGTGTGTGTTTGTGTCAGTAATGTATTCGTTGGGAGGCCCTGCCTTGGGTTTGGAGTGTGCAGTGAGCCAGCATAGCGTTTGTGTGTGTGTTTGTGTCAGTAATGTGTTCGTTGGGAGGCCCTGCCTTGGGTTTGGAGTGTGCAGTGAGCCAGCATAGCGTTTGTGTGTGTATTTGTGTCAGTAATGTGTTCGTTGGGAGGCCCTGCCTTGGGTTTGGAGTGTGCAGTGAGCCAGCATAGCGTTTGTGTGTGTATTTGTGTCAGTAATGTATTCGTTGGGAGGCCCTGCCTTGGGTTTGGAGTGTGCAGTGAGCCAGCATAGCGTTTGTGTGTGTGTTTGTGTCAGTAATGTGTTCGTTGGGAGGCCCTGCCTTGGGTTTGGAGTGTGCAGTGAGCCAGCATAGCGTTTGGGTGTGTATTTGTGTCAGTAATGTATTCGTTGGGAGGCCCTGCCTTGGGTTTGGAGTGTGCAGTGAGCCAGCATAGCGTTTGTGTGTGTGTTTGTGTCAGTAATGTGTTCGTTGGGAGGCCCTGCCTTGGGTTTGGAGTGTGCAGTGAGCCAGCATAGCGTTTGTGTGTGTATTTGTGTCAGTAATGTATTCGTTGGGAGGCCCTGCCTTGGGTTTGGAGTGTGCAGTGAGCCAGCATAGCGTTTGTGTGTGTGTTTGTGTCAGTAATGTGTTCGTTGGGAGGCCCTGCCTTGGGTTTGGAGTGTGCAGTGAGCCAGCATAGCGTTTGTGTGTGTGTTTGTGTCAGTAATGTGTTCGTTGGGAGGCCCTGCCTTGGGTTTGGAGTGTGCAGTGAGCCAGCATAGCGTTTGTGTGTGTGTTTGTGTCAGTAATGTGTTCGTTGGGAGGCCCTGCCTTGGGTTTGGAGTGTGCAGTGAGCCAGCATAGCGTTTGTGTGTGTGTTTGTGTCAGTAATGTGTTCGTTGGGAGGCCCTGCCTTGGGTTTGGAGTGTGCAGTGAGCCAGCATAGCGTTTGTGTGTGTGTTTGTGTCAGTAATGTGTTCGTTGGGAGGCCCTGCCTTGGGTTTGGAGTGGACAGTGAAACTCAGGACGCCGTGGTACAGCTGCAGGGTGGAGGGGTAGCTCCACACGGACAACTCCTGCTTCCGTAGCAAGGTCGCCAAACACGAGAGGACCTGCAAAAAACACACACACACACACACACACACACACACGTTAATTCTGTGGAGGCCACATCAGTACATTTTGTAACTCATTCCAAAACACCAAAATCAACACTTACAAACATTCAAACCAACCGATGTTCATGTTTGACACCCATAGTAATCTACTGACACTTGTAACGGAGGCGAACGTAACTATTTCTCAGTGAGAATAGAGCCCGTCCCTGTGAAAGACTGTATTTCTCAGTGAGAATAGAGCCCGTCCCTGTGAAAGACTGTATTTCTCAGTGAGAATAGAGCCCGTCCCTGTGAAAGACTGTATTTCTCAGTGAGAATAGAGCCCGTCCCTGTGAAAGACTGTATTTCTCAGTGAGAATAGAGCCCGTCCCTGTGAAAGACGGTATTTCTCAGTGAGAATAGAGCCCGTCCCTATGAAAGACCATGAGATTCTCACCCAGCGCAGAGCAGAGGAAGAGTCCGAGTTAGCCTGTGAAGACATGACGTTCATGAAGACCTTCGCCGTGTCGGAGAATCTTGTGATCAACACCGGTGCTGGCACACTATAAGACAGAGGAGAGACCAGAGTCATGACCACCCCCACGCCGACCTCAGAGAACCTCTCTACCGCCCCCCCCCCGCCACGCCCCGCTTTCTGTTCCAAACAGGCACTCCTTGGTTCACCATCGGTCGGTTAAACTCAGTCCTCAATCATTAAGCTTCCCTTCCCAAGTTCCTAGAGTGCATGGTACAAGTATTAGGGCAGTGGGTCCCCAACCCTGTTCCTGGAGATCTACCATCCTGTAGTAGGTCTTTACTCCAACCCTAACAAAGCGCACCTCATTCAACAGCTAGAGATCTACCATCCTGTAGGTCTTCACTCCAACCCTAACAAAGCGCACCTCATTCACCAGCTAGAGATCTACCATCCTGTAGGTCTTCACTCCAACCCTAACAAAGCGCACCTCATTCACCAGCTAGAGATCTACCATCCTGTAGGTCTTCACTCCAACCCTAACAAAGCGCACCTCATTCACCAGCTAGAGATCTACCATCCTGTAGGTCTTCACTCCAACCCTAACAAAGCGCACCTCATTCACCAGCTAGAGATCTACCATCCTGTAGGTCTTCACTCCAACCCTAACAAAGCGCACCTCATTCACCAGCTAGAGATCACATTGAGCTGCTAATTAGTAGAATCAGGTGTGCCAAACTAGGGTTGAAATTAAAACATGCAGGATGGTAGACCTCCAGGAACAGGGTTAGGGACTAAGTTTGATTCCCAGATGGGGCCCATTTTTACACTCTTGAGTGAGGTAGCTGAACTGCAGGAGTGCACATCTAGTTGCGTAAAGTGTTGTATGTAAAAGCTGCCAGCTGTGTCCATTGCTCTGGATCAGAGGAAGACTAATGCCTGTAATGTAAACATAGATCACCAGGCCCCCTATGAGAAAGTGTGTGATTGGTCTCTCATCCTTTGAGAAAGTGTGTGATTGGTCTCTCATCCTTTGAGAAAGCGTGCAATTGGTCTCTCATCCTTTGAGAAAGCGTGCGATTGGTCACTCGTCCTTTGAGAAAGCGTGCGATTGGTCACTCATCCTTTGAGAAAGCGTGTGATTGGTCTCTCATCCTTTGAGAAAGCGTGTGATTGGTCACTCACCGTTTCATGACGAGATTCAGAAGGTAAGCGACAGCAGCCAGAGACTCGCTCGACTCCACCGCTTCCATGGTCGTCATCTATGACAGAGAAACAGAACTACTCATTAAAAACTCACAAGAGTAAAAATTTATTTTTTCTTTTTTGGCTGAAACGTGATTGATCGTTAACGTTACTAAAAAATGCCGTAATCGTTCGCTTCATCTTAAAATCAGCATTAAAGGTAAGAACGTCAAGCTCACGTTTGATTGGTTAGAATGCAAGTGCGTGTGTTGTACTGCAAGTGCGTGTGTGTTGTACTGCAAGTGCGTGTGTGTTGTACTGCAAGTGCGTGTGTTGTACTGCGAGTGCGTGTGTTGTACTGCGAGTGCGTGTGTGTTGTACTGCGAGTGCGTGTGTGTTGTACTGCGAGTGCGTGTGTGTTGTACTGCGAGTGCGTGTGTTGTACTGCGAGTGCGTGTGTGTTGTACTGCGAGTGCGTGTGTGTTGTACTGCGAGTGCGTGTGTGTTGTACTGCGAGTGCGTGTGTGTTGTACTGCGAGTGCGTGTGTGTTGTACTGCGAGTGCGTGTGTGTTGTACTGCGAGTGCGTGTGTGTTGTACTGCGAGTGCGTGTGTTGTACTGCAAGTGCGTGTGTGTTGTACTGCAAGTGCGTGTGTGTTGTACTGCAAGTGCGTGTGTGTTGTACTGCAAGTGCGTGTGTGTTGTACTGCAAGTGCGTGTGTGTTGTACTGCAAGTGCGTGTGTTGTACTGCAAGTGCGTGTGTGTTGTACTGCAAGTGCGTGTGTGTTGTACTGCAAGTGCGTGTGTGTTGTACTGCAAGTGCGTGTGTGTTGTACTGCAAGTGCGTGTGTGTTGTACTGCAAGTGCGTGTGTGTTGTACTGCAAGTGCGTGTGTGTTGTACTGCACCAGGTGGAAGGTGTGTCACTCACCAAAGCTGCAAAGTATTCCGTCTCTGTCTCCTTCCCCCCCTGGGATCGGATCACCTCTGTGACAGCCGCCAGAACGGCGCAGATCTAGGAGAGAAAGATACGATGACGCTGCACTTTAGAGCCCCTTTTAAACATTTTACCAGCCACATTACCTTTTACAATATAACACAACCAGGGGTGGCTTTCCAAAAGCATGCCGTTGCAATAAGTATGTCTTGAAACGTGTCGTGAAGATATACTTGCCATTCACAACGCTTTCCCGAAAGTGCTTGTAACTCAGAGATTGTGAAATGTGTTTTGTGAGTTCAAGACAACATTGGACTAGCAGTGAAATCTCAACTGTGTCTTGAGACCCACCTCTGCAGACAGAGGCCGCTAATCTACGAGATAGATAGATCGAAACAACAACAACAATAATAATAATAATAATAGTAGTAGGTAGTAGTAGTAGTAGGTTGTGTGTGAAATGTGAATTCTTGAAATACGATATGCTTTGGGAAGAAAAGAAAAAAGAAAGAAAAAATTTTTTCAAAAAGATTTGTGAATTGTGAAAGAAAGGTCGGAAAACCCCACCACCCCCTAGCGTTAGAGAAAATTACCCAGCAATATTTTTACCAGAATTTGGCTGGTGGTGGGTGTTAATTTTATACCCTGCAAAGTCAGTAAAGTTTACAGATTCATTCAACTGCTGAACAGAGTGTACAGTCATTAGCGCACATTCAGGGAAAGGAGTCGGTTACTCCACACACACTCACCTCTTTGTGGGCGGCCGAGTTGGACTCCCAGTAGCGCTGGACTTTCCGAAAGGTGAGGTTGGTGCAGTCCGACAGACCGCTCAAGAAGGTTCCGGAAGTCCTGTCGGACAGGGCAGGCTCCTCCATGGCGCAGGCATCTTCCAGGCCAGCCTTGTCCTTCTCCAGGGGTCCTGACTGCATGTCATTGTGGAGCTTGAGTGCATCTACGGTAAGGTCACTTTTCTCTGCGAGAGAAAGGTCAGCGAAGATTGACGAATGAAACGCACTTTCAGTCGAGACGTTGAGCAGAGGGTAAACCAGAACGAAACGCACTTTCAGTCGAGACGTTGAACAGAGGGTAAACCGGAACGAAACGCACTTTCAGTCGAGACGCTGAACAGAGGGTAAACCGGACTTACTGCGGCCATTCAGGATCCCAACAGCACTTCTCACATAAAGCAGGGAAAGAATCTCTAACTAAAAACCTGGACAGCCACAATGTCTACAGGTTTTCAGTGCATTTCAGTACATACACTAGTGTTCAAAAGTGTCTCAAAAGAGAAATTGATACTTTTATTCACCATGGTTACATTAAATTGATCAAAAAGTCAAGACATTAATCATTTTATGAACTACTTCTATTTCTACTTTAGATTGTAACCATTTTTGCACGTAGACACCCCCCCCCCCCCCCCCCCCCATTTTATGGCTCCAAAAGCAATTGCATATCTGGCAGCAGAGTTTGATGGTTTGAGGCTTATTTGATACCTCAGACCCTTGATGACTTACAGCCATTTAGACAACCATGTATTCCATACTGTTCCCGTGTAATTTACAGCTTAATCTAGTCCCACCCCCCAATTCCCATAGAAAACCAATCAAAATCAGAAAGGTTATAGGGTTGCATGTAAGAGTACCTGAAAATAAGATATCAAGATGTCTCTGATTCCAAACTTTTGAACGCTAGTGTACGTGTTTCATTCGATTGGACTAGAAGCCCACACACCTAGTTTCTAATGCCTAAATAGGCCACTGATTGAAACCCAAAAAAGCAGCTGCCATTGTGGCCCTCCAGGACTGGAGCACGGGGGTCCTTCTTATATTTGCTCCCCTAGTATGACTGGCTAAATCATACGGAATGAGAAATGTGCCACTACAATCTGAATTAGAATTTATCAAATCTGAATTTTTATGCCTTCATTTGAAATTGTAAGTGAAGTACTCCATAGCTTGAATTTGTGTGTAAGGTTTCAAAATTCAATTTGAAATCATTCAAAATTAACATTTCTCAAATTCAGTTCTTCATATTGAAATTTTCAAACACTGCATCCGGAGACTTAGGAAAGAAAACGATCACAGATTTGATCGTCGCCATTTCAGCCAATGAGTAGTCAAGTTCAAGACAAGTTAAAGTTCAGTTAAGGGACGATTTCCCGGCAGAAGAAGGTTTGTGGTAACCTGACAGGACTGCACTGCAGGAGTTGGGAAAGAGAGAGAGGAGAGAAATTGGGCGTTTTGATACATGTATGTTGCATTTAAGTTGCCGTTAGTGAATGAATATATCATATACCATCTACAATGCAATTTGTTGTGCAGGCCAGTTAGCTAACTGTTAACGTTACCTTATGTTAATACATGTTGCATAATCAGAAATTAGATTAAAATTTTGTCTCGATACAATTTTTAAGATGCTGAGGTAAAACACTGCCCCATGCAACATACTCAGTGTTTTAATGGTTCCCATACCTTAAATCAAAGAATAAAACGCCCAATTTCTCTCTCTTTTTCCTAAAGTCCTGTAGTGCAGGCCTCTCAGGTTGCCACGAACCTTGTTATGCCGGGCAATCATCCCTTGACTGAACTTAAACTTGTCTTGAACTTTACTGCTCATTGGCTGAAATGGCGACTCTGTGATCGTTTTCTTTCCTAAGTCTCCGGATGTAGTGTTTGAATATTTGAAGAACTGAATTATTTAAAATTTGGAATTATTTAAAATTTAATTTGAAACCTTTCACACAAATTCAAGGTTCAAGATTAGCTAATTTCAGATTGTAGTGGCACATTTCTCATTCCATAAAACCATCTCTCCCTCTCCACCTCAGCTGATGTGTGTGGTTACTTAGCACTGTGGTATACAATATCTGACGTTCTGTGCATCACTCGGGTAGGTACTACATAATGGCGGTGGTTCAGGTCAGGTATGGTGGGCACTGTGACGAGATTTGAGATGGAAAATCTCTGAAACATACTGAATAAACGCAATAAATTACTATTAGTATCACTATAAGACATGTGAAAACTGACAAGGTGACATAACATCCAATGCAACCATATAACCGGAGATCAAGACGACAACCTACAGTACAACCACGGAATAAACATGCAAAAGATTAAGACCAAACACCTCAATAGACAGGTGGGAATGCATGTTCCTATACATACAGACAGTATACCCTCCTGTCTTTGAAAATTACATGAAAACAACCGATCTAAAACAACATTTACTTCCAGCAAACTGAGGAAACGTCTTCAGGGAACGCTAACGCTGATGTAATCGCATACGAATGCACATTTCCGACCTATGTAGCCAAATAAATAGCTCATGCTAGCCACATTTTATCGTTGTGGTTAATGTTGTTAATGATTAGGCTCGTATTTAGAGGTGTATTATGTGTTGGCATGACGTAAGCATGACGTAAGCCAGATAGACTCAGGTTAGTGACATAGCATAGGCAGTTTGCTAATCAACTAGTTCCCAAATAAACATAGCCTACGTGTCCCAAAATGAATCAATACTGACTGCAATCGTTACTGCATATAACTGTATAGCACATTAAGCGAATATATGGTTTGAGTTTTTAAAACGTACCATGCCATCACAACTTGTCGACTGGATCGGGTTAGAAAACTGACATTAGCGAGGAAGAACCCAGCTCGCTTGCTAAAGTTAGCAAGTAACTTACTGACAATTACGTTCATGTTAGCTAGCCAGCAAGCTAATGTTGCATGTTTATCTCAAACGTGGAAGTATTTAACAACATGTTAGACATATATCGTAATACAGATGCAAAGACGATCTGAGCCGAGAAAGCGTTCATACCTAAATATTTCTCGCCAACTTTTCGATTAAAGTTAGCTCGCCTGCTATAACGTGTTACTACAGTTACCCACGTGTTTCTGGCTCAGGCCGCGTAGCTCGTATGTCGCTTCAGAGGCTTACCTGTCGGACGGCTAAAAAAGCGACTTTTCGCGGCTTGTCGATATCGGTTTGCCTGCGGGTTAGAGTCGCTGCTGTGGCCTTTCTTCCAACGCTTAATTTTCTGCGCGGCTCCGGACCGAAGCTTTCCAGATTTCACCATGATTCCGGTGTAACTCGGCTCTACCTTCGATATTCTGCTTCTTCCACTCTGTCCGTCGCACAGTCGCACTCACTATTACGTCACGCCACATGTGACCGGGTGTGCATTCTTTGTAACACCACAAGGGGGCGACTCTCTCACCCACTCGGTGTCAATAATTTCAGGTTTTCGGAAATATAGTGCTGCACCAGGAAACATGACTCAATTTTAGTTCCAGAATCAACCAAGTTTGCATGTGCATACACGTTTCACTGTACACTTTGATATTATTTATATTTTGTTGTGACATTGTACGATAAAGTACATAATGGGTCTCTATGCTATGATAAATATGCATTGCATGATAAAGGTATTATTGATGGGCACTGGGCAGGTATGGTAAGGTTAAGCTGGTGTGCTCCGGGTGAATAAGGTAAATTAGGTCAATGTGAGTAGGCTACATTAAATATTAAGTAGGCATGACTGGCTTTAATAAAGCTGGCATAAACAATAAAATTGGTAAATTGGATATACAGTTGTGTGGAAAAAGTGAGTACACCCACAAACAGTAGTCAGTTCTTTTTGACATATCTGGACACAAGTTTATTTTATTTCAATTTCAACCATATTGATTGATTAAGGTAAACTAATTCAACAAATTATGTTTTTAAAAAAGTAGACTTTGGAATCACTTCAGCAATAGAAATGAACATAAATGCAAATTTCTCATGAGGAAAAAGTAAGTACACCCCTACATTTACTATCAAATATATTAGTTAAAATTGATGTCTGGTGCACAAAAGCAGGTGCAATGATTGTCCAATTATTAGAGAAGTTCTATGATTACATAAAAACAGTCAATTGGTCTGGTTTGGACCTAACCATTGAGGTGTGTGCTAACATATCATGCCTAGGTCAGAAGAGCTAGCTGGAGCCCTGAGAAAAAAGATGATTGATTCTCATGAGACTGGGAGGGGTTACAAAGCCATTTTAAAAGCAGTTTGAAGAACATCATTCAACTGTTCGACGCATCATATCCAAATGGAGAAAATTCCACATCACTGGAAATCTACGCAGGACAGGCCGTCCCAGATGCTCCTCGAAGTCTCCAAGAACCCAAGAGTAACATGTAAAGACCTACAGACTTCACTTGCCACAGTTGAGATGGAAGTGCATGAGTCAACGCTCAGAAATAGATTGCACAAACTTGCCCTACATGGGAGGATAGGAAGGAAGAAGCCCCTGCTCTCCAAAAAATATATAAAAGCATCACTGAACTTTGCTAAACAACATCTGGATAAAGTTCAAAACTACTGGGAAAATGTACTCTGGACTGATGAGTCAAAGTTGGAGTTGTTTGGGCGCAATGTGAAACGTCATGTTTGACGAAGATGCAACGCTGCCTTTGAGCAGAAGCACCTCATTCCAACGGTGAAACATGGTGGAGGGGCATTATGGTTAAACATGGTGGAGGGGCATTATGGTTAAACATGGTGAAAGGGGCGTTATGGTGAAACGTGGTGGAGGGGAGTTATGGTGAAACATGGTGAAAGGGGCGTTATGGTGAAACGTGGTGGAGGGGTGTTGTGGTGAAAGGGGCGTTATGGTGAAACATGGTGCAGGGGCGTTATGATGAAATACGGTGGAGGGGCGTTATGATGAAATACGGTGGAGGGGCGTTATGGTGAAACAAGGTGGAGGGGCGTTATGATGAAATACGGTGGAGGGGCGTTATGGTGAAACATGGTGGAGGGGAGTTATGGTGAAACATGGTGGAGGGGCGTTATGGTGAAACATGGTGGAGGGGCGTTATGGTGAAACACGGTGGAGGGGCGTTATGGTGAAACACAGTGGAGGGGCATTATGGTGAAACACAGTGGAGGGGCGTTATGGTGAAACGTGGTGGAGGGGCTGCTTTGTTGCGTCAGGGCCTGGTAAACTTACCATAATAGATTCAACCATGAATTCAACTTTATACCAGACTATTCTTGAGGCCATCAGTTCAGATGCTGAAGCTGAAAAGGTCCTGGATACATACAATCAAATCTACTACAGAATGGCTCTGTAGAAAAAATGGAGGGTTATGGAACGGCCAAGTCACAGTCCTGACCTCAATCCTATCAACATGCTTTGGGGGTACTTGAAGCTGGCTGTGCATTCAGGGAAGCCCTCTAACATCACACTATTAAAGCAGTACTGCAAAGATGAATGGCTGAAAATTCCACCCAGTCGATGTAAGAAACTTATAATCAATTACAAGAAATGCCTAGAAGAGGTTATTGCTGCCAAACACCAGTTATTGAAGCCAGGGGTGTACTTACTTTTTCCTCACAGGATAATTGCACGTCTGTTGATTTCTGATAAATAAATCATTTAAAAGCATAATTTATTTGTGTCCTTTGTTAAATTAGACAACCTTTAACAGTAAAAAGCATTGGAATAAGAATCAAATATCCATATGTCCAAATTTGTCTAAAAAGAGACATCTTATCTTGGGGTGTACTTACTTTTTCACGTGACTGTATAATATATGGTAAGGGTGATTATGGTATGGTGAGGGATAATATTCTTGGCTATTGTGACCTTGTTATACATACAGTGAGCACCATAATTAATTGGACAGTGACATCTTTTGTTATTTTGTTTCTGTACTCTAGCACTTTGAGTTTGAAAGAATACAATGATGATGAGGTTGAAGTGCAGACTGTCAGCTTTAATTTGAGGGTATTTTCATCCATATCGCATGAACCGTTTAGAATTTATAGAACCTTTTGTACATAGTCTTCCCCCTTTTCAGGCATCAAAACATATTGGACGGTTTAACATAATGTAGAATAAATTAATCATTTTAAATATTTGCTCGCTTGCCATGACTTCCTGATGCCTGTGACCCAACAACATCAAAAGACTCTTGATATCTTATTTTTTGGTACTCTTATAAGCGATACTATAACCTCTCTGCATTTGAATGGATCTCTATGGGAATTGGGGGGTGGGACTAGATTTAGCTGTAAATTACACTGGAACAGTATGGAACACATGGTTGGCTAAATGCATATAAGTCATCAAGGGTCTGACGTATCAAACAAGCCTTAAACAATCACTCTACTGCCAGAAATACAGTAGATATGGATGGATAACTTGAAGGGTTTCTTCTCCTGATTTTTTTTTCAATAGGAAAATTTGTCAGAAGAAACAACCCTTCAAGTGATCCATCCATATCTACTGCATATCTGACAGCAGAGTGATGGTTTGAGACTCGTTTGATCACTCAGATCCCCCTTGATTACTTCCAGCCATTTAGCCAACCATGGGTTCCACACTATTCCCATGTCATTTACAACTAAATCCAGCCCCACCCCCCAATTCTCATAGAGATCCATTTAAATGTAGAGGTTATAGTATCACTTGCAAGAGTGCCTGAAAATAAAATATCAAGAGTCTTTTGATATCCTTTTATACCCAGTCATGATAGCATCACCCGTTTACCTGTGGAATGTTCCAAACAGGTGTTTTTTGAACTTCCCAGTGTTTTTTTTGCCCTTGTCCCAACTTTTTTGGAACTTGTTGCAGGCATCAAATTCGGAATTAGTGTATATTTACAAAATTATTCAATAAAATATATGTAATTTACAAAAGATAATTTACAAATCACTGCTTTTATGTGCATTTTACACTTTCCCAACATTTTTGTAATTGGGGTTTGTAGTATCACTTGTAAGAGTATCAGAAAATAAGATATCAAGAGTCTTTTGATATTGTTGGGTCACAGACATCAGGAAGTCATGGCAAGCAAAGGATATGCGACCAAATATAAAAAATGTATAGTTTATTCTACATTATGTTAAACTATCCAATATTTTGTGATGCCGAAAATGGGGGCGGGGGGGGGGGCGGCTATGTAATATATAATTTCTAAACGGTTCACCCGATATGGATGAAAATACCCTCAAATTGAAAAAGTTAAGCCGAGTCTCCACTTCAACCTCATTGTATCCTTTCAAACGCAAAGTGCTAGAGTACAGAACTAAATCAGGTAAAAGTTTATAGAGTAGAGACTTGGCAGGTATATTCAGGATTAACAGACTAGAGTAAAAATTCCAGAAGCTAGCATTATTACCCATAAACTGCTAAATCTGCAGTGTAAAAATGAAATATGAAACTAAAACGGGTAATTCACTTGCATTTATTACCAAGTTAGCTCATTTTGTTTCAAGTACTACGTAGTGGTCAAGTAGTCCTTGTCGGTTGAATACTTGAGCCCATCCCTAGTTATTTTTAATCAGCTAGCAAGTGCACTATGCAATCGCAACAAAGACTGATTTCCTTTGGGTTCAATTAGCATCACATCTGCTAAATCATCCTGATCTCAGATCAGCTTGTCAAACATGGTCTGAAATTTTGTTAGGGTAACTTTTCCATAGAAA
This sequence comes from Ilyophis sp. 1 JC-2022, assembly GCA_022702515.1. Classification (NCBI taxonomy): domain Eukaryota; kingdom Metazoa; phylum Chordata; class Actinopteri; order Anguilliformes; family Synaphobranchidae; genus Ilyophis; species Ilyophis sp. 1 JC-2022. Next base: position 108,250,981 of record CM040396.1, read on the forward strand.
GTGAATGGGCTCAATTTGAGCATTTTTAGTAACTAATAATATCGTTTTAAAATTAATAATGAATACACCAATTAATATAAAATGTCCAATAGCATACATCTGCACATGTGGTAAAATACAGCGTGTATTTGGTATAGAATGCATAAAAACCGTAGGACTAGTGTTTACAAAATGGGAAGGAAATAAGATACTGAGGAAGAACACGCTTCACATGAAAACCTTTTCATTTTACATGTATAGCGCCTTTCACTGCAAATTCCAAACATAAAATAAACGTGGTTCCAAGTACAGTACTGTGGATATGGTCCAATAAAATACTCTTATGGATTATCAACGGATTTATCAGTGCACTGTAATCCATAATTACTGGGCTTCTTATGCAGTCCTTTCCCAAAATATACTTACTGACACAAAGGGGAATCAAACAATTCACTTTTTCAAAAGCATGTCTGTCCACAAGGGGGCAGTGTGTTAATATTTTTGTGACTGCTGTTTGCTACCTATTCTCAAATTTGAAGTTTGAAGCACCAATAATGTGAGCATACATGAAGCAGAAAGTCACACAAGTATAAATCTTTACATTTTAATAATAAAAAAAAGTGGAAATTAAGTCAGATACAAATGTATGCCACTTGTAATAGAAATTGTACACAATATCAGAAATCATATGTTATATATCACTTTATACAGTTTGATGACTAAACACACACACTATACATATATATACACACGCACGCGCGCGCACACACACACATGCATGCTCGCACGAGTGTCTGATTCAATGACATTTTCTCTGAATTGAGTCCTGAAATGGGAGGGTTACTTAGACCTCCGCCCCCCCCCACCCTACCAAAAAAAAAACAATCAAAATACAGGAGGGAGGAAAGTTCTTGGTTTCAGGTTTTATTAAAAAAAAGTGTCCCACAGTCCCCCCCTCTCCAATACCCTCAAAAAAAGCAAAACAGAAAAAATGAGTATAGAATGTCTTTATTAACGCTTTCACCGTGAACATCTCTGGGGTGACGGACTTCACCACACTCACGCAGAAACACCACTTCAGTACACAAACACGGACTCCTCCCTCCCTCAAACGTACAATTACTAGATTGCAACTACAATTACAGAATTTATTTTAATATTTTTAGGAATTCGAGAAATTATAGTCAGTAGGAGAATGTATTTATTTATCCGCTGTTGAGGGTCAGAGTAGTTTGAGTTCACAGATGTGGACCAGACTAAGTAGATTAACTTCTGTGTGTGTGTACATCACTAGCTTTAACCACCCATATACTACACCTATGATACCCGTGATCGGAAATGAACCAAGGTGTGATAGTGCATCATCTCTAGATTTTAGAAAAGTAGAATTTCTTAACCTGCAAGGTCTCCGTTATGAGAAAAAAACTTTTAATGTACCACTAATGTTGCCAATATCCAAAATGTTAATTTTCCCAATATAATCTTCGCATTCATTACTACATCTTACCATAATCCAATAGGAAACCAATTTACAATATCTAGATTGAAAATATACAGTTTGCTCTAAACTTTAATTTGTATTGCACTATACTGGGCCTCAAGGTGAAATCTAACATACAAAAGCCTTGCGTAATTCCAAAATATTCTTTGTAAAGCGGCACACACATAATAAAATAAAAAACAAAAAAAACATTTTTTTTTTATTTTTTAAAACAGTTGCCAAAAAAACTTGCACTTCCTGTGGAGTCAGATTCTTTGGGTGAAGTAAACAATACAAAATAAAAAAAACAACATGAAGATGTAGAATTATGTTCATGAAATCACTGGTCATTTAATTTGATTTGTAACCGTCTCATCTCACAACTTTGAGAGTAATATGACATGAGCCATCATCTGGCAGCTTGTTTGAGTTCCTGGGGCAGAGTACAAAAGTTACAGCAGTTGCCATGGTCACCACAAAGGCAGCCTTCCATCCCATTATAAACAATGGCCGCGCTGAGCAGCCGAGGGATGTAGACCTGATCCAGCACACAGGACGTGGGTACCGCGGTCCTTTCAACCCCCCCTGGCTTCTCTTAGGATAACTTTGGGAAAGTTTTCAGTGATGTACCCTACCAGCAGGTATAAATTTGCATTTTAAAGGCCATTCTCTTTAAAAATGCTACTGTACCATCCAACTCAACACATTGCCTGGGGTTTAATAAATTCAAATATATATGAAATTTGTAAAGTAAATGCACTTAATTTTCCAGAATGAACTTCAATACAAGAGATGAAGGTGCTGTATACAACAAGCTGGTAAACAATTTAATCTCTTCGTGGGATTTACTTTGACAAAAGTCCCATAATCATTCCTCTGGTCGGCATTCGTTAACTCGTCAACAGTCTGAATGGCAGAAAAGTCCTCGATGTGCTTAAAACTTTTATTCTAGATGCCGCTTGCTTCTGTACTATATGTAACACGCTGCAAGTTCTTATAGATAATGGCGTGTGCTCTACACAGCGTGATAATACTGATAAACTCACAAGGGCGTTGTGTGTGGCGTGACGAGCTACGCCCAGAGACAACAGACTTTACATGATGCGATGTACCCAAGCAGGCGTTCCTTCCCCCCTGGGCACGTTTTCGGGCCGTTTCATATCAGGCTTGCCGATTCCCTCCCAGTCGTGTCTGGAACCACTGTCTCAAGGTGGACAGCGTACAGGGTACCCTAGAGCTACAGCGAGGGGAAGGCATCCAGCACCAGAGCTGAACACGGAGACTGACATCAGGCTTGAGAACGGCTACCGTCTGTTCTATAGTCCGTTCCACAGGAAGTCATTCATACAGGACAACTGCAAAATGAACTGGTTATTCTATTAGAACCCCTTGAAGTAGTAAGACTGCTCATCAGTAGATCTAACTGTACAGAATCTGTTTCACCTTAAAGGCACACATCTCTATTTCTGTGTGCAACTAAAGCTATAGATTGTATAGATTTTATGTTATTGAATAGGAAAAACTGTTGAGATCCTGTTAGGGAAGGGAAGAGTTGGTGCTTTCTGGGTGTAGGGAGCTGACAGTTGTGCTTACAAATGCATGACTTGAGTGACGTTACACCTGGCATACAGTTGGCGTGGGAACGCCATGGTAACCACCGATCTGATGCTCCAGATTTACCGGTTAGCACTTCTGTCCATGCAGTGAGAGCCCCCCCCTCAACCCCACCCAAAACAGGAAAAGAAACAGAGTATGAAGGTTAACCGTGTAATTTGACCCTCTGGACTGTAAATACTTGATTACAGCACAGTCCCTGAGAGTGTTGTGTGGTGAGAGCGTGCCGCCTCCGTCGCTGGGTGGAGTAGGGTGGGGTGGTCCTAGTAACCATGGTGACGCATGACAGACAGGGCCGCAGGTCTCCCAAACCGACTAATCGATAACGAACGCAAAGCAGCCTTTAGAATCACACCCTCCCCAACCGCCCCCGACAAGGTCAGTAGGCGGGGACAGGGGGAGGGGTCACATGGAAGAGGCATGTAAGTTCAGGGCGGAGATGCCCCTTCCCCTCCTATGGATCTTGCTCAGTTGGGGATGACGGGCTGGTTGACGATGACAGGCGGGTTGACGATGACAGGCGGGTTGACGATGACGAGCGGGTTGACGATGACGGGCGGGTTGACGATGACGGGCGGGTTGACGATGACGGGCGGGTTGACGATGACGGGCGGGTTGACGATGACGGGCGGGTTGACGATGACGGGCGGGTTGACGATGACGGGCGGGTTGACGATGACGGGCGGGTTGACGATGACGAGCGTGTTGACGATGACCTGGATGACAAAGTCCTTCTGGATCTTTGTGTCCTGTAGCCGGGTTTTGTCGGTGAGCAGCTTGCCGGCGAAGAACCAGCGCTGGTGGGCGACCTCAATGTCCTCCTGGGCCTGCAGCTGTTTCTTCAGCAGGCCGATGGAGTCCGCCATGCTGGCACTCAAACGCAGGTCCCGGCCTGTGGACAGCCTCACCTTCAGCTGGAACTCCTTTTTGGGAGGGGCGGTGGCTGGCGTTTCAGGGTGCTCTGCTCCGGCGTCATCCTCGCAACGCTCCATGATCAGGTTGATGGGCGGGGCCAGGCAGTACACGGGCAGCTGGTACCTGTTCCCCAGCTCGTCATAACATTCCGCCAGGGATCCTGAAACACAGAACAGCGCACTTTTTAAAAAAAAATTGCGACGTCCAGTCGTATTGACGTGACTGTTCAACATAGCGAACTACAACTTCACGAAAGATTACGACAAAAGGCGCATCATTGCCGTCTGCATTTCACTTGAACTGTTCGTTTTATCTCGGCAAAATTTTGCCTCTTAATAAATTTGGTGTATTGTCTGATTGTGTCATTGTTTGTTTACTTTCTATTATAAGCCACTACTAACCAACAATACTAGCTATTCACATTTAGATTTCTGGCATTTCTCAGATGTGCGCCTTGTTGTTAGAATTTTGTAATTCGGTAGGTTCCGGAAAACTCAGATGCTAATGAAAACAATGGTGGCATTGCATTGTGGGACGCGAATACGACCTTCCTTCTGAAAAGGATAGTCCAGAGCATCCTTTGTGAAAGGACGGATAAAAGGAATTGTGAAGCTCCTTTCCTTCTCAATACAAGAAATTTGAACGGTTCTTAGTATGGCTGCCCGGGAAATATTTCCGGTTCATGCGACCTAAAAGATCCTTCCTTGCTCGAATTTGACTATTCGAATGCGACTATTCGAATGCAGCCCTTCAGTTCCTGACCAAGATTCCAACTCGCCAATTGCCACTCCCTCAAGGCACCGGCCATACTCGGATCTGGCAGAACCAGGGGCACGAACCCCTGATCCTCGGTGTGCAACTGCATTGACTCAAAGTGCCACCTGCGCACATAAACTTTAGGGACCCTTCTTTATAAAACAAAGCTTCACGTCATATTTATGCGACCAAAATGTTTGTGTACTCCTTGAAGTGTGCTCCCGAATATACTCAGCGAAACCCCGGCAGTAAGTGTATCATATGGGAATTTTATGCTATATTTATATAAAGTTAAAATCCTGAATGGGAGCACAGTCACTCCTTTAAGACAGACAAGTGCTGAAACTCAGACTCAAATGTCACACTGGGTTAAATAATATATTTTAATTACTTCAACCCTTTATACACTTGTAAAATACCTGCCGATTATTCGTTTTCAGAAAATAATAAAATAAAGAATTCTGCTTTCACATGATTGCATGTTTAGGTTAATAACATGTTCCATTCAAATTCTTAGGGATATCAGGAATGGTTTCAAATATTACCAGCACTTCATTTAACGCATTTCTAATGAGTATTTGACACAGGTAGTAAATTCAACTCAATTTATTTAGTATCGCGCTTTTTACAGAGAACTGTCGCAAAGACGCGCAGCCAGAGAAACAGAAAGAGAATCGGCCAAAAACCAGGCCTGAACCCCCAAAACCAGGCCTGAACCCCCGAACAGCAAACGAGATAAAAACTCCAGTGGGAAGAAAAAACACGCAAACGGTGGCGACAAAAAACTCCCAGATGGGAAGAAATCTCAAGAGGAACCTGGCTAGAGAGGGGGGGCCCATCCTTCGTTGGCCAGCCCAGTTTAAACTAAAGGTAGAAATGATGGTAACAGAATGTAATAAGGGATCTAACACAGTAAATGATCAAGTGGATTCAACATTTTACAATCTGAGATAGTACACTTAACTGGTAGAAGAAGAAAAAAAAGTCCAATAAAAAAAAGTATAATATGCAAATCAGAGGGGTGGGGTGGTACATCTGGGACTCCGGGTGTGTCAAGGCGCGGCATAAACCAGAGAAGGACAGGGTATGAGCAGTCAGCAGACTCAGGGCGAGACTTGAATGCATATATAAACGTATGTATGCATATGGATGTAGCAAAAATCACCAATTGAAGAAGAACATTCTTTTGTATTGTAAAATGTTGAATCCACTTGATCATTTACTGTGTTAGATCCCTTATTACATTCTGTTACCATCGTTTCTACCTTTAGTTTAAACTGGGCTGGCCAGCGAAGGATGAATATAGGGGATAAATATCACAGATAGTATCATCAGACCTCATTACTGGTGTTTTTTTTCCAGTTCCTCATACCGCACTCTACAGCTGTATGAACACGCAGATCTCATCACGGTTATCGTACGAAAAACCACAAACATTTAACAGATGGCAGAGATACAATATGCCAGCGGCATCCAAACCACAGGGCATGAAGAGGCCGTTTCAGCGCACAGCAGAGTGCAGTGCGCCAAAAATATCTCCCTCAAACACATTTCTGCCTTTTAGGGAGGCTAAAATTCAAACATGGTATCTCAGAAATGAAGGCCTAATTTGTCAAAAACTATTTCCTTGACTGAAGGGCCAAAAAGGCTGGTTTCTGATATAGTACATGTAAACTCTAAAAGAACTGCAAGAAACAAAATGCCAAAGTTAATTTTCTTTCCAAGGCGAACACAAGAGACTGCAGCCTGCCAGCCTCAGCTGTTCAAGAAAAACAGAAGCTTCCTATAAATCTTTAAAAGACATTATTATTATTTATTATTAAAAGATGCACGCGTTCCCCCAGATGATGTTGCAGCAAAGAAATGGACCAACAATTATGATTATGATTATGATTGGGAATTTTTTTTTAAAAAAAGGCCAATCCAAGAAATGTGGTGGGGGAAAACGTGCCCCCTGGACTATATTTTGGGCGCCTCTGAAATCTGAAATGAAGGCCGAATGCGCCTCCTCACTCACCATGCGGTAGCGTGATGCTGGCTCCGTCAACGATGGCCTGGGCCAGCTCGAGGTCGTTGCACTCGACGGCCATGGTGGCTGCCTTCAGGGCGTCCCAGATCTCCTTGCGGCCATCGAAGGCCGGGGCGGTATCCCAGAATTCATCACGTTTGCTCCGCAGCTGGCCTTCCGTCATGGGGTAGTCGCTCTTCCATTTGGGCTTGTCCTTCTTAAGGGGCTCATTACGTCCTGAGAAGAGCAACAGGCTTCAGATCAATTAGAATTCCCATACAATCCAAATCCATCAGCATTCCCATACAATCCAAATCCATCAGCATTCCCATACAATCCAAATCCATCAGCATTCCCATACAATCCAAATCCATCAGCATTCCCATACAATCCAAATCCATCAGCATTCCCATACAATCCAAATCCATCAGCATTCCCATACTGCCCAGATCAATCAGAATTCCCACAAGGCCCAGATCAATCACGATGCCTATACTATACACTGTATAGCTAAACCACGCAAGTACAGCTTACTACCACTGCAGGGGCCAGGAAGTCCCATACTACCTTAATAAATACTAACAGCTTTATTACCACAGAGGACAGAAGTATTATATATCGGATATAAAAGTCGGGTAATCTATCATGTCAGAGAATGTAAAGCATCGTCTCAAACTTAATTAGAAGAAATAGGACTGGTGCATTCTGGGTTAGAATACAAATCTCCCGCCCCAGTACTGTAAAATACTGAGCCATTAGACGGCTGGAATAATACTTTATTTCTGAGTGGACATTTTCCACATTGGAGTCCCTAGTCATGAAGGTCAAGACAATGACCCCCACCCCAGGGGCCTGTGACTGCCCCCTGCAGGTAAGTGTTGGGACCACACTGTGACTCCAGCTAAGAGACAAAATACCCAGTTACTATTACTTAATAGTAACTTGTATAACAAATTACCCTTGAGGCTGCAGTTCTGCAGTTCTGGGAGATGTCTTTGCACACTTCCCTCCACAGAGTCTAGTAACTACATAACCTGGCATAATCCAGGCCCCAGCGACAACCAAGGATCACTGTGGCCTTGCAACAGAGAGGTCACTTTGATAAAAAGGGAATTATTTATAGTGCAGCAGATTACGCACAGTAATCAGGTGATACATAACAGGATTTGTGGCCATGACCCAGCATGCCTCTCTGCTGGACACAGAGCAGAGTTCAGGTCAAAGAGCACGGCACAGCAATTCAAACTGAGAAATAAATAAATAAAACAAGTAGAACTGAAAAATGTTTCACAGGCTGTGTCTGAATCAGAGCCCCATCTACTGCGCCCTGTCTCCTGCGTACAGTGCACTGTGTCTGAATCAGAGTCCTATCTACTGTGTCCTGTCTCCTGCGTACAGTGCACTGTGTCTGAATCAGAGTCCTATCTACTGTGTCCTGTCTCCTGCGTAGTGCACTGTGTCTGAATCAGAGTCCTATCTACTGCGCCCTGTCTCCTGCGTACAGTGCACTGTGTCTGAATCAGAGTCCTATCTACTGTGTCCTGTCTCCTGCGTAGTGCACTGTGTCTGAATCAGAGTCCTATCTACTGTGTCCTGTCTCCTGCGTAGTGCACTGTGTCTGAATCAGAGCCCCATCTACTGTGCCCTGTCTCCTGCGTACAGTGCACTGTGTCTGAATCAGAGCCCCATCTACTGCGCCCTGTCTCCTGCGTACAGTGCACTGTGTCTGAATCAGAGCCCTATCTACTGCGCCCTGTCTCCTGCGTACAGTGCACTGTGTCTGAATCAGAGTCCTATCTACTGTGTCCTGTCTCCTGCGTAGTGCACTGTGTCTGAATCAGAGCCCCATCTACTGTGCCCTGTCTCCTGCGTACAGTGCACTGTGTCTGAATCAGAGCCCTATCTACTGTGTCCTGTCTCCTGCGTACAGTGCACTGTGTCTGAATCAGAGCCCCATCTACTGCGCCCTGTCTCCTGCGTACAGTGCACTGTGTCTGAATCAGAGCCCCATCTACTGCGCCCTGTCTCCTGCGTACAGTACACTGTGTCTGAATCAGAGTCCTATCTACTGCGCCATCTCCTGCGTACAGTGCACTGTGTCTGAATCAGAGCCCCATCTACTGCGCCCTGTCTCCTGCGTACAGTGCACTGTGTCTGAATCAGAGCCCCATCTACTGCGCCCTGTCTCCTGCGTACAGTGCACTGTGTCTGAATCAGAGCCCCATCTACTGCGCCCTGTCTCCTGCGTACAGTACACTGTGTCTGAATCAGAGTCCTATCTACTGCGCCGTCTCCTGCGTACAGTGCACTGTGTCTGAATCAGAGCCCCATCTACTGCGCCCTGTCTCCTGCGTACAGTGCACTGTGTCTGAATCAGAGCCCCATCTACTGCGCCCTGTCTCCTGCGTACGGTGCACTGTGTCTGAATCAGAGTCCTATCTACTGTGTCGTGTCTCCTGCGTAGTGCACTGTGTCTGAATCAGAGCCCCATCTACTGCGCCCTGTCTCCTACGTACGGTGCACTGTGTCTGAATCAGAGCCCCATCTACTGCGCCCTGTCTCCTGCGTACAGTGCACTGTGTCTGAATCAGAGCCCCATCTACTGCGCCCTGTCTCCTGCGTACAGTGCACTGTGTCTGAATCAGAGTCCTATCTACTGGGCCCTGTCTCCTGCGTACAGTGCACTGTGTCTGAATCAGAGCCCCATCTACTGCGCCCTGTCTCCTGCGTACGGTGCACTGTGTCTGAATCAGAGTCCTATCTACTGTGTCCTGTCTCCTGCGTAGTGCACTGTGTCTGAATCAGAGCCCCATCTACTGTGCCCTGTCTCCTGCGTACAGTGCACTGTGTCTGAATCAGAGCCCCATCTACTGGGCCCTGTCTCCTGCGTACAGTGCACTGTGTCTGAATCAGAGCCCCATCTACTGCGCCCTGTCTCCTGCGTACGGTGCACTGTGTCTGAATCAGAGTCCTATCTACTGTGTCCTGTCTCCTGCGTAGTGCACTGTGTCTGAATCAGAGTCCTATCTACTGTGTCCTGTCTCCTGCGTAGTTCACTGTGTCTGAATCAGAGCCCCATCTACTGCGCCCTGTCTCCTGCGTACGGTGCACTGTGTCTGAATCAGAGTCCTATCTACTGGGCCCTGTCTCCTGCGTACAGTGCACTGTGTCTGAATCAGAGCCCCATCTACTGCGCCCTGTCTCCTGCGTATAGTGCACTGTGTCTGAATCAGAGCCCTATCTTCTGCGCCCTGTCTCCTGCGTACAGTGCGCTGTGTCTGAATCAGAGCCCTATCTACTGCGCCCTGTCTCCTGCGTACAGTGCACTGCGTCAGAATCAGAGCCCTATCTACTGTGTCCTGTCTCCTGCGTACAGTGCACTGTGTCTGAATCAGAGCCCTATCTACTGCGCCCTGTCTCCTGCGTAGTGCACTGTGTCTGAATCAGAGCCCCATCTACTGCGCCCTGTCTCCTGTGTACAGTGCACTGTGTCTGAATCAGAGCCCTATCTACTGTGTCCTGTCTCCTGCGTACAGTGCACTGTGTCTGAATCAGAGCCCTATCTACTGTGTCCTGTCTCCTGCATACAGTGCACTGTGTCTGAATCAGAGCCCTATCTACTGTGTCCTGTCTCCTGCGTACAGTGCACTGTGTCTGAATCAGAGCCCCATCTACTGCGCCCTGTCTCCTGCGTATAGTGCACTGTGTCTGAATCAGAGCCCTATCTACTGCGCCCTGTCTCCTGCATACAGTGCACTGTGTCTGAATCAGAGCCCTATCTACTGCGCCCTGTCTCCTGCGTACAGTGCACTGCGTCAGAATCAGAGCCCTATCTACTGTGTCCTGTCTCCTGCGTACAGTGCACTGTGTCTGAATCAGAGCCCTATCTACTGCGCCCTGTCTCCTGCGTACAGTGCACTGTGTCTGAATCAGAGCCCTATCTACTGCGCCCTGTCTCCTGCGTACGGTGCACTGTGTCTGAATCAGAACCCTATCTACTGCACCCTGTCTCCTGCGTACAGTGCACTGTGTCTGAATCAGAACCCTATCTACTGCACCCTGTCTCCTGCGTACAGTGCACTGTGTCTGAATCAGAGCCCTATCTACTGCACCCTGTCTCCTGCGTACAGTGCACTGCGTCAGAATCAGAGCCCTATCTACTGTGTCCTGTCTCCTGCGTAGTGCACTGTGTCTGAATCAAAGCCCCATCTACTGCGCCCTGTCTCCTGCGTACGGTGCACTGTGTCTGAATCAGAGTCCTATCTACTGGGCCCTGTCTCCTGCGTACAGTGCACTGTGTCTGAATCAGAGCCCCATCTACTGCGCCCTGTCTCCTGCGTATAGTGCACTGTGTCTGAATCAGAGCCCTATCTTCTGCGCCCTGTCTCCTGCGTACAGTGCGCTGTGTCTGAATCAGAGCCCTATCTACTGCGCCCTGTCTCCTGCGTACAGTGCACTGCGTCAGAATCAGAGCCCTATCTACTGTGTCCTGTCTCCTGCGTACAGTGCACTGTGTCTGAATCAGAGCCCTATCTACTGCGCCCTGTCTCCTGCGTAGTGCACTGTGTCTGAATCAGAGCCCCATCTACTGCGCCCTGTCTCCTGTGTACAGTGCACTGTGTCTGAATCAGAGCCCTATCTACTGTGTCCTGTCTCCTGCGTACAGTGCACTGTGTCTGAATCAGAGCCCTATCTACTGTGTCCTGTCTCCTGCATACAGTGCACTGTGTCTGAATCAGAGCCCTATCTACTGTGTCCTGTCTCCTGCGTACAGTGCACTGTGTCTGAATCAGAGCCCCATCTACTGCGCCCTGTCTCCTGCGTATAGTGCACTGTGTCTGAATCAGAGCCCTATCTACTGCGCCCTGTCTCCTGCATACAGTGCACTGTGTCTGAATCAGAGCCCTATCTACTGCGCCCTGTCTCCTGCGTACAGTGCACTGCGTCAGAATCAGAGCCCTATCTACTGTGTCCTGTCTCCTGCGTACAGTGCACTGTGTCTGAATCAGAGCCCTATCTACTGCGCCCTGTCTCCTGCGTACGGTGCACTGTGTCTGAATCAGAACCCTATCTACTGCACCCTGTCTCCTGCGTACAGTGCACTGTGTCTGAATCAGAACCCTATCTACTGCACCCTGTCTCCTGCGTACAGTGCACTGTGTCTGAATCAGAGCCCTATCTACTGCACCCTGTCTCCTGCATACAGTGCACTGCGTCAGAATCAGAGCCCTATCTACTGTGTCCTGTCTCCTGCGTAGTGCACTGTGTCTGAATCAGAGCCCCATCTACTGCGCCCTGTCTCCTGCGTACAGTGCACTGTGTCTGAATCAGAGCCCTATCTACTGCGTCCTGTCTCCTGCGTACAGCGCACTGGCAGAAGTGTGCCGTTTAATGTGCACCGTTTAGCCTCCAATTGCAGTCCGCAAAAAAATATCCTCAATACTATTTTACCATTTTTGTTGTTACTGAAGGAAAGCATCAGCAAAGCTGCGCCTCGCTTTTATAAAACAAAGCTTCACGTCATATTTATGCGACCAAAATGTTTGTGTACTCCTTGAAGTGTGCTCCCGAATATACTCAGCGAAACCCCGGCAGTAAGTGTATCATATGGGAATTTTATGCTATATTTATAGAAAATGTCACCTACTTAACTTTCCCGTCCCGTCTACTCAACAAGCCTACCTAATAGTATGTAAGGGTGCGGATTTGGACCAGATACCTCAGCCTGGCGCAACCTGAAGAACGCTTGTCTGAGAAGAGCATCTTCACGTGCACTCAAGTTTAAAAAAAATTGATCACACAGAAGATACTACATTCAGGTCAGTCAAAATGGTGGCTGATGCGCTGTAATGTGCAGGTGCTACTTTTGAGATGAAAGGTGGAGAAAAGTAGAAATATTCAGGCCGACCTTCAAATGTGAGAAAAAATGTATAAAAAATGCTCCACTGCTGCGGTTAACTACTAGGCCATTTTATATTTGAGCAGTTCCATTAAAACGCAAAAACCCAAGGGAGAATTTTCTAGGACCTGCCAACCACTTAATTAGCCTACTCTCTACAGGTTCTGCTACTTAAAAACACTTACTTAACAAGTTCACTTTCAAATACAGAGCTTCAGGAAAACTTCAAATTTGAGACCCCAGTTGCACAAATTAAGCAACAACTCTAAGTTGGGCTTAGCTACAGATTGTTGTTCAGAGAACAAGCTTGGTCTTCCTGGCTGTGTGTGTGTGTGTGTGTGTGCGTGCGGGGGAACACCCTGGAATGTGGCCGTTCAATTCCTTGTTCCCGGTGCTCACAATGTTATCAGTCACACAGAGAGAACACGGAGGGTGGGAGGGAGTAGAGCGCAGGCTCTGGTGCTGATAGGCTAGGGCTCCGAGCCTTTGGGCCTATCAGAGCTATACAGAGCGCCCTGTGGCTATTTCTGCTTAGCTATCCTCAAAGCTGGGGTTGCGTCCCAATATTCTTCACTCCCCACCTCCCTTCCTCTACTCCCTCACTACCACTCCTCTCCTAGCATGCAAAACTGCCTGAACGTTTCGAGTACAAGTATTTGCTTATACACATACAATGTACCTGACGTTGCGATTTACGTCAAGACATTAATTAACACGTGACCATTAATACGTAATTAAGATGTAATCAGCAACATTAGATAAAAACACAAAGATCTGTTTCCGGGGCACGGAGGAGAGGAGGTGGTAGTGGAGGAAAGGAGGGTGCATTTTTAGAGTATTGGGACACAACATGGGTCTTCAGTCCGGTGGCAGGTCCACTTCTGCTCTTGCACAAGTGAAGACTGAAGTAAATATTTCCAGAGAAGGCATGTGATCACGGAGGCTTAAACACAACTCAGTAAATCTCTACAGAAGTTACTCGGTGGTTCGTTAATACCCTCGCCTTAAAATATAGTCCATTACACTTTCTGCCGTTTCATTATATGTTAAACTCTACTTGGTACTTATGTAGCATCGTAACACTGTAATAACCATGAAATGCGTTCCTAAGTATATACATTTTCATCAGAAATGGCTTGTCATAAGGATATTGCATGTGATGTAATGTCACTCATGCCCTAATGCATGTCACTGCACATCCAACACAGGACTTAGACTGATATACAAGGCTTATGCAAGTCTGGACAAGTCATATGTAAGGTTTTTAAATACCACTCGGTATGCCATTTAAGACCAAATTCAGTGGCAAAATAAATAATAATAATAATAATATAAATGCTACAAAAAGTCTTTCCCATTGTGTTGTCAGGTTGAACGCCCCCCCTCCTCCCCTCTCCCCTCCTCTCCCCTCTCTCCCCTCTCTCCCCTCTCTCCTCTCTCCCCTCTCTCCCCTCTCTCCCCTCTCTCCCCTCTCTCCCTCTCTCCCTCTCTTCCCTCTCTCCCCTCTCTCTCTCCCTCTCTCCCCTCTCTCCCTCCCTCTCTCCCTCTCTCCCTCTCTCCCTCTCCCCTCTCTCCCTCTCCCCTCTCTCCCTCTCCCTTATCTACACACTGTACTCTATTTTAAAAGTTAAAGGTGAAAAGATTACACTAAATTTATCAGAAAACATTTGCAAGTATGGATTTTTAATGTGAAATTAAGACAAGGTCTTGATATTTGTACATAACACCAGATTACTCCAGCGGCTTTTTAACGTGTTATGTTATGAGATTGTTCTGATATTTGTATATGCTATCAGATTACCCATAAAACAGTCACTTATCAGATAAAATGGATGGTTTTTCAGAGCTCGAAGTCACACCTAATAAAAGAGTCAACACATTGCTGACATAACTTACTGTGGTACAACAACATCACAGACTAGCACTTATATTTACATAAGCGCTTTCATTTCCCTGACTAATCAGGACTCAACGAATTCCTGTGCACTTGAAAATGCCGACAGTACAGGAGTGTCCAGTTACGCCTCTTCATTGAGGTGTTATGCTTCTAGCATAAACGGATACAAACTCAGTTTTATGATACTAACACGAGTAACACAATAACACATTTTAGATATAGGATTTCCACAACCTGCCACCTTCACAATGACTGGTAAAGGACCATCAAGGTTTATGGTTTAAAGCAATAATATCTTCTTTAGGCAACTCCAAAGCAGCTGGCACAGCAATGTTATGTTTTCAGAGGCCATACATAAGAACACCTTATATATACCAATTGTATACGTTCCATCAACCAGGATGGGTATCCAGCTGGCAAATCAATGTGGTAATAAAGCTTGTTAGTGAGCTACTTTACAAACACTATGAATGAATGATACATTTCAGTCTGCAATTATGCCCAAACTGCATGAGGCTCCTACATAAGGAGAGACGGCACGGCAGGCCTCACTTTTACATCTTCACCCAAACCTCAAACACACCAAAACACAACGTGGTGAACCTCAGAAAGGTTATTGCAGGCTAAGGATTAAAATATGACCAGCGAGATTCATATTTTGTCCTCAGCCTTCATATTTAGTGGCAGGTTTCCTGGCTCTTCCTTGACTTCACTGCCTAGCCCCTCCCACCCTCTCTAGTCCTACATTCTAACACACACACACACACACACACACGACCTCCATAGACTGGTCTACCACACTTGTACAGAGCAAGGCTAAGAGAATGGGAATTTGCATGCAGTCACTTCATCACCACCAAAAAAAACACTGAAGACTGAAGAGTCGTAATAGACTTTTATTTATTATTTCTGTTAGACAAATACTGCTCGTCAGAACCGCCGATTCCTATTGGTTGAGGAATGTGTCAGTCAGGGGTATTCCTAAGTCAGGAAGTTCTCTCTGCTTAGGGTGAGCCCCCCCATGTCTCAGACCCCCCCACCAATTAACATACAGCTCATACCCCCCACCAATTAACATACAGCTCATACCCCCCACCAATTAACATACAGCTCACCCCCCCACCAATTAACATACAGCTCACCCCCCACCAATTAACATACAGCTCACCCCCCCACCAATTAACATACAGCTCCACCCCCCACCAATTAACATACAGCTCCACCCCCCACCAATTAACATACAGCTCACCCCCCCACCAATTAACATACAGCTCATACCCCCCACCAATTAACATACAGCTCATACCCCCCACCAATTAACATACAGCTCACACCCCACCAATTAACATACAGCTCACCCCCCCACCAATTAACATACAGCTCACCCCCCACCAATTAACATACAGCTCATACCCCCCACCAATTAACATACAGCTCATACCCCCCACCAATTAACATACAGCTCACCCGCCCACCAATTAACATACAGCTCCACCCCCCCACCAATTAACATACAGCTCCACCCCCGACCAATTAACATACAGCCCCACCCCCCACCAATTAACATACAGCTCACCCCCCACCAATTAACATACAGCTCCCCCCCACCAATTAACATACAGCCCACCCCCCACCAATTAACATACAGCCCCACCCCCCACCAATTAACATACAGCCCCACCCCCCACCAATTAACATACAGCTCACCCCCCCACCAATTAACATACAGCTCACCCCCCCACCAATTAACATACAGCTCACCCCCCCACCAATTAACATACAGCTCACCACCAATTAACATACAGCTCCACCAATTAACATACAGCTCCACCAATTAACATACAGCTCCACCAATTAACATACAGCTCATCCCACCACCAATTAACATACAGCTCACGCCCCCACCAATTAACATACAGCTCACCCCCCCACCAATTAACATACAGCTCACCCCCCCCACCAATTAACATACAGCTCACCCCCCCCACCAATTAACATACAGCTCACCCCCCCACCAATTAACACAGCTCACCCCCCCCCCACCAATTAACATACAGCTCACCCCCCCCACACCAATTAACATACAGCTCACCCCCCCACCAATTAACATACAGCTCACCCCCCACCAATTAACATACAGCTCACCCCCCCACCAATTAACATACAGCTCACGCCCCCACCAATTAACATACAGCTCACCACTTCCACCAATTAACATACAGCTCCACCCCCCCACCAATTAACATACAGCTCATACCCCCCACCAATTAACACACAGCTCATCCCCCCACCAATTAACATACAGCTCATCCCCCACCAATTAACATAGTCCATTGACCCGTTTGATAACCAGAACTGAAGGATACCTAGGCCGAGTCCATTGACCCATTTGCCAAATACATGTGGCATGCACACGCAAGAACACTGAGGCAGTGTCCGAATCAGAGCCCTATCTACTGCGTCCTGTTTACTGTGTACTATCATATTGTATAGTGCATACTGTTTAGTGACATGCAGTCTGCAAAAGATATATCCTCCATAGTATTGTATTATCAGCGGAAACCCAGTAATAAGTAGGCTACATCATCCGGGGATATTAAGAACACTCAATTCTCAGAATTGTCGCATACTTAAGAGCTTTTCAAAAAGAAATCCACTCAACTGGCATACTTAATAGTAGACTAGTGCGTGGCCAGGGACTGAACTCCTGGCCTTATTCCTCGTAGCTGGCCAACTGTGTCGAGTAAAACCCGGAACATTGCATTTGCTAATTAATACTTTCCATATTCAGGGGGTTTCCGTATTTTACTCAACAGTTATCCACATATGAGGAACAGGGCCCTTGCCCAATGCTAAACCCATTCACACACCCAATCCCCCAGCATGCATCTGTCTTCCCCCTAAGCCTAAAGTCAAACAACGAGTTAGAAACCAGGCAAGGGCAATGGAGAGAATGGTCATAAAAACTCTCAATCAAAAAAATGATTGAATGAGAAAATGTGAAGACAGCAGGTAATGTGTAGACCCTTTCCAGTATAAAAAGCTGGAGCCGGACGTTGCGATGGCTCCCAGTTGCAGTTCGGACAAGAGACCCTTGACCCTCGTCAGAGGATAACAGGAATGTCACCATCGCTGTTACATCCCAGCGGGACAATGAATTCTCCAAATAAGTGAGAAACTTTTTTTTTCTTTTTTTTTTGCTACTCAGGCATAATGCCACTTGTGAAAGATCTCAGAGTGGCTTGTGGGACGGGAGGTTTTATGGACGATGTTATTTTGCCAGCTGTGTTTTTCCGGTGAGTCTGCGTAATATGAGCCATTGTGCTGACTGCGTCCCACACCTTCTGTTATCCGCGCGGGCAAGCCGGGCAACGGCTCCGGCCTCTCTGCAGGGGTCCTTTTCACTCAAGGTTAAAACTATATAAATAAATTGATAAAAAAGCAAGTCCAGCTTAAACTGAAGGGCTCAGAGCCGGGCTATTTTCCACTTGACTGATAAAAGGAGAGAGAGAGAGAAAGAACCGGCACATTGCCTGAGGCACACATTCACATTACCGCAAACCCAACATCCCTTGAAAAATATACTACCTTTCTACTGGCAGCACTCCTTAATCAGAGGCATAAAAGCAAACATGGGAAGAAGCGGGTGGGGTTACAGGATGCAGGAATGAGTCTTTGAAGGATGGCTGAAATTGCAGGTTTGCATATCCGTTACTGTAGCATGCTGCCAAAACATAAGAGAGGGAGGGGGGAATTCTCTGACATGTCCAGTCAAAAAAGCTGCAGCTGACTGACCAAACGTTTCACAAGAGCACATTGACGCACCAGACGGGCAGCTAAACTGGCCATTTCCCTCGACACAAACAATCACGGACAATGCAAAGGCCTGGTCAAGACTTACTTTTCAACCCGACGAAAGCCGAGCGGCGAAAGCTCCCAGAATTACCGGAATGTCCGACTCCCATGTTGACCCGTTCCGACGCGACAGGGGCAAAACCCCAGCAGAGTAGCAGTGGCTATGCCAGGGGAACCATCTGGAAGGACTGGCTGGCTTAATCCACTAAAGCCCCTGCCTCAGACAAGCAATGTCTTACACCAGTTTGAATTCTCCAACTAGAAAGAAAAAAATTACTCTTGCAAAGAAATAAATAAAAATGATGATTTAAAAATAAATTAATGAATTGGATCAAGCCTGTAACAGGTTCTTAACCCGTAATCCATCAGCGCAGCATCTCGGCATGAACAGCAGCATTACTAACACCTTCAGCTAATCCCCAAAACATCTATATAATATCACTTGCGACCATATAACCATTGGACATCATCTTAAATCTAAGCTAAGAGAACATTTATGCAGGTGCATAAACACACTTGACCGGGAGAAGTGTGTGGTGGTAACCGCATCTTTAAAAAGAGCCCTGATCCAATCAGCCACGAGGCAAAAATAAACCACCGCAGTAAACCCTCGTCTGTCCCGCGCGCAGTGTGGTAATCCTCACCACGGTTACCGACGGCAACATAATGGCGTCCTTCTTTGCCTTTAGCCAATATTCTGCACAATTTACAGTCAGGGTTTAAGGATACGGAGGGAACTATTATTGATGGTCCCATACTTATTTATTTTAAAACAACACGGTTGAGAGAAAAACAATCACAAGGAGTTCTGTGACTGGTCTGGTCAAACCATTATTGTTTCAAGCTGTGAGATATTCTGAATCACTTATAACCCTTTAAGATCACAAATACGTGATTAGAATTTTCCTAACTGAACATTCTAATGCTGATATAACGATCACTACCGGTAACTGAAAGCAAAGGAGTTCTAGAACACAAAAATTTTGAAAAAAACATTCCAAAAAGCCTACTCTTCAAAGAGTTAAAAAGTTTCTAACCTGACACAGACGTTTAAATGCATGCACACATGCATGTGCGCCCTCTCTCTCTCTCTCTCACACACACACACACACACACACACGTAAATCTTAGGACATGCTCATTGAACCTTTCTGTGAATCATGACAAAGCAGCAGTTTGTTCAGTAGCATTTTAAAGGTGCCCACAGCCCGCCCTCCTCCTGTAGGAAAGCAAAGAGGGTTATAAATGGAAATGGAAAAGAAAGTGGCGTAATGGGGACTCAAACCCCTGGCTGGGGGGGGGGGGGGGGGGGGGGGGTGGACTTGTATGTGGGTTGAGAGGTACAGAAGTATGGTGTGAACAGTAATAAAGAAACATAGAACCCGGCCCCTCCAGCACAACCCGGCCCCTCCAGCACAACCCGGTCCCTCCAGCACAACCCGGTCCATCCAGCACAACCCGGTCCATCCAGCACAACTCAGCCCCTCAAGTCAGCCTGGTTAAGTTTCAGTGACATTACCAGCCCAGGGGGTACACGACGATCACAGGATTACTGAGTTAGCTGGATAACTGCACCGAGTAAAACCGAGAAGAGCCCTTTTTTATTTCAGTCCATGTTCCAAATTTGGGAGGGTTCTGGGTTTTACTCAGTGCAGTTATCCAGCTAACTCCTGCTTCATAGTTTACCCCCCTGGTCGGCTCAACCTAACAAGTACTCAACAAGTGTTGCAAGTGTCAGTGTGTGTGTGTGTGTGTGTGTGCATGTGTGTTGTGCGTGTGTGGTAAATCAACCTCATTGCCACAACTGAGCAATTTATATATAATGGGAAGAAAAACATCGCTATGTTATAAGGGCAGTGTTTGCAAATGTGTGCATTATCCAAACACGGCTAGATGGAATTAATGATTACTCACTCCACTAGTGTTTGTTATTTTAATGCCCTCTACTAGAAGTGGAAAATCCAGGTTCAGAAAGTAAAAGTCCTCCCCAGTATTTTGTTCCAGTCACCTGGAATACATAATTAGCACAATTCTTCAGCCAGGAGGTAGAACTAATTAGTTAAATCAGCTGGCTGAGTTCATGGGCGGCAGAAACATAGCCCGACTTTTACTTTCCGACCCATGGACTTAACACCTCTGCTCTCTATCTGCTATTATAGTACAGTCTGTACCACAACAAATACTTAAAAACACAAATGTTAAAAATTATGGACAAAACAAAGGAAGTTAACCTTCTAGGCAGTGATATTGGAAGGTTTTCTCAGGTACAGATTTAACAGTTATGCTGTAAGCTGGCATTAACTTTCTGTTAACATTTACATACATCTCTCTCTCTCTCTCTCTCTCGTGTTTTTGATAAACTGCAGAAGCGACCAGACACTTGCATGTCGTTTCCATATTGCAGGAAGAAACTGGGTGCACACAACTTGTACTCACAAATTAGACAAACGTAAAATAAAACTTCTTACGAGTGCAGAGACGGCTGGCTATTGTTGACAAAGCCACACGGCGTCTTTAAGAGAACACATATAGCGCGATCGGCATTGAGAAAGATCCATTTCCTTCTTCGACTTGCATGTTATATTCAATCGGACATGCCAGTTGAATACTGGCAGTGCTCGCACCTTGCACAACTACCTGCTTGAGCAGTCCCCCACCCGTCACATAGTTTATAGATCATTGAAGTAACGATACCTCCACGTTTTCGGTTCCTTCCACCGTTCCTGGATGACCGCTGCGTGTCCCCACGCTCTCTTCCAACACAGCCTCCCATGGCAGGTCACGGGTGTCGGTGCTCCATAAATAGTTCCAGTCAGTCGTGAAACTACAGCTATGGTTTCTATTAAAAACTAGTTTAGTTGCGTCGCTAACGTTACTATACAGCGAGCTATAGTGGCAACATTCGCTCGCTTTGCTACCTGGACTCAAGACACAGAAGATGCATCGTTCAAAGACCCGATGCCTTCAAATCCCCCACGGAAGCGCACACAATATTATTTTATACCGTTTAACCAGACGTTATATGGCGTTATAAGGCGTAATATGCCCCTATCGTCGCATGATACACGTCCGACAGTCAGTGATCCCAATGATTTGTGCCAATTCTAACGTGAATCTGAAAACAAACAAGAGCCCGATCCAACAAGGTGACAACTCAAGTTATTATTTGTTTGGTCGCGCAACAAACCCCCGCTACCTCGGCAGCTAACGTTAGCCAAACTAACTAGCGCTGATAACAAGCCTGCCAGCTATATTTCAGCAGTCAGGTTTCCCTACTTTAGACAACTGGTGAACTACTGAACATTTCTGCGTGATGCATTCCGTTTGTGAATACTTCCAGTCGTACAAAAGCATATTATTCCAGGTTTAACTCCCTCTTCCTATGTTTGGCACAATAGCTAAACACAGAGCTGCCGATCTTGTACTAACGTTAGGTTCTGCGCACGCGTGCCCGACGATGACGTGTGTGTGGTTAGGGGCGTGTCCACAGTTTTGTGGGCGTGTTTAATTTATTTTTTGAGTACTCGTCACACCAGTTCATTCGAAATATGATTGATAAAAATGCAATACTGTTGAGAGACTTTAACATAATAGAACTAGCCATTACAATTCTTTGGGATTTTGACCTTTTGCAAATTAAGAAAAAAAGCTTTCTACAACAAAATGCTTATCACACTTAAACATTATACCTCCGACTGCAGTTTATTATTTTTTTAAAAACTATTTACGGTTACTCCAAATGTAAAGTAGGCCTACATCATTTATTTTATTTATTTATTTCATTTATCCTTTATTTTACAAGGCAAGTCCACTTGAGATTAATAAAAGATAATACAAGGGTGGCCAGGATATAATAATATTATCTTATCCTGTAATTGGCATTGGTTATCCGCTAAATGTTAGTAATTAGTTTTATCCTGTAATTGAAAAAATATATTTTAGTTAAAATGTCTTTGCTATATGTAGTTTTTAGTTATTTGACTTGATTGATTTTAGATACTTTGATCGATATTTTGATGTTGGCCTGGTATTGTCCTTATTATTTTTTTAAATTCAGACAAGCTCCACAAGAGGTTATGTTGGTGTTATTTTATAATGAGAAACAATTAGCAAAAAAATTGTAGAGAAGCAGTACACATTTTGAAATTTGACACTGTTTTGAGTAGGTATACTATTTTAATGTATCTTCCTAAGGATTAAAGACTAGACAGTTCAAAATCGTATAGTTGACATAACTCATAGTAATGCCACCACCACCACCACTACTACTATAAATAATAATAATAATAATAATAATAATAATAATAATAATAGTAATGACAACAGAACAAAAACATTAACTTCATACTTGAAAAAACCTCACTAATAACACAGCTGATAGGCTTCAGAATAACATAACAAGGCTATATCTTTAATCAAGTGAAGTGTTATTTAAATTGAACAAATCCTTTGTGAACCAGTTGCTTACTTTTTTAGCAGTTGCTCCCAAAGCCGATTGGAAGAGTGTGCATAATATTCACCACTTACAGCATGTTATCTGCACAATAATTGTCAATTGTATTGTTTTGTTTTTGCTATCTTTAGGGCAAAGTTTCCACAGACACCAAACGCAAGTACTTTACCTTGGAGGGCAAGGCAGCCAATCTGAGAAGGAAGGTATTAAACACAACATGTTGTCTGACAATGTCAATGTACTATAATAGCTTGAGTATAACCATGTGTCCATTACATTATGTTCCTTTGCATTAGGTTATATTAAGTCTCTTACTTGAGAGTATTGTACCGTTTTACACCAGTAATGTACTTCTTTTTTTTTTACCCCTCCACCGCAGGTTGTTGCTGTTATTGCAACTGGCTGAAGTACGGCTGTGACGTCACCTCATCACACCCTGTCCTAGGCATTATGGAGTTGTCTGTACTGACTCTGTTAAAATTTAAAACTTCCTCTGCAGCAACTGTTTTGCAAAACTGCTAAAACTACAATCTCTCAGCTGAGTCATCATTGTATTGATGCACAGATTCTTTATGTACACAGTAAAATGTTTTGCGTTAAATAAACTCTGATACAGTACATTTATTTAATAATTGAACCTACATAACATCTTAGTAAACAGCAGTTTTACTGTGTACAATATGAAATGTCCTGTTCGTATTAAAGATCGCAACCGTTTCTCAAATGGATTTTGGCTAGTGCTGTGTACGTGTACTTTTGGAAATTACCCAATCGTCAATATTACTTGAAAGTGGATATTTGTAGAAGTTGTCTTCCTTCCAAATCCAGAACACTTTCTTATAGGTTTTCCACTTTCTCTCATGCAAAAGCAATGACACAGTATATTTTGCTGATAGTTTATCAGTACATTAACACTGTTTAAATAACCGTGTTCTGACCTTGTGTCACCATACAACAAAAGGGGACCCTATCTTACACCCGGCGCTAAGCGGCGCTAACCCAAACGCAAGTGTCTGTGCTATCTTACACCCGGCGCTAAGCGGCGCTAACCCAAACGCAAGTGTCTTTGCTATCTTACACCCGGCGCTAACCCAAACGCAAGTGTCTTTGCTATCTTACACCCGGCGCTAAGCGGCGCTAACCCAAACGCAAGTGTCTTTGCTATCTTACACCCGGCGCTAAGCGGCGCTAACCCAAACGCAAGTGTCTTTGCTATCTTACACCCGGCGCTAAGCGGCGCTAACCCAAACGCAAGTGTCTTTGCTATCTTACACCCGGCGCTAAGCGGCGCTAACCCAAACGCAAGTGTCTTTGCTATCTTACACCCGGCGCTAAGCGGCGCTAACCCAAACGCAAGTGTCTTTGCTATCTTACACCCGGCGCTAAGCGGCGCTAACCCAAACGCAAGTGTCTTTGCTATCTTACACCCGGCGCTAAGCGGCGCTAACCCAAACGCAAGTGTCTTTGCTATCTTACACCCGGCGCTAAGCGGCGCTAACCCAAACGCAAGTGTCTTTGCCATCTTACACCGGGCGCATGGTTCATTATAACGCCTAGCGTTCACGTCGTTTAAATACCATGTATTCTTGCGCTCATTTCAAGTGAACTGGGCGTGTTGGTTTTAAGATGAGGAGTGGTCAGGATTAATTTTGGCGTATTGCTATCTTGAGGCAGCAGAAAGCGCTTGTGCTAAAACCACCAAAACCTGGTCTAAAGTCATTTCGCAGTTCTTTACATGTTATTTTAACAGTGCATATAAGTGTGTCTACATAGGCGTGTGCGTACACCCTCCTGTCTGTTACACACAGGGGCGCGCACAAGCATGACTAAAAATATCAAGATTTTGTGAAATATTATTATTGTGTAGGCTATATATAAACAATGCATAATAATAAAAGGGTCCATAGGTCAAAGATCACATAGCTACCTGTCCCTCAACGAAGGGGAATGCTGAATTAAATTGCTGGATTATCCTGGATCAAGCAATGATTTAGCCTATGTTTGCCAATAATTCCTGTAATCTTCTGGGAGGACAATCTTCTGTTACGGGACAATGGCTATCCATTAAAAATGACTTTTCATTTGCTGATAACACCTATATCAAGCCTAATGCACATTTAAATAGTCATTTACAACTAATGCGTGAATTGTCATTCAAAGGAAAACTCGCGCTGCAATAGACGGACAATACAGCACGATAGGCCTACAGCCTGTAAGTAAATAGAATGGTTTTAACTGAAAAAAAGTTCAAAACCTTGTCCAGTGAATATTGCATTTATAGTTTTTCAAATAGCCTATAAGCTACAGCGGATTCGCTGTGCATAAGGTTTTTTCCATAGCCTACGGTTAAACAACGAAGATAAATGTCACCATGTTAACTGAATTTGAACCTTAGTATTCTTCATATTTTTAAATTACAGTGACAAGGTTTCCATACACTCAGGTTATTAAAACCCAGCTGATTTCACCTTTTATTCCATAACTGAACAAAACGAGAAGAGAACTAAGCGTATAATTAGAAACGAAAATAAATTTGCAGCACGTTACACAATTAATTCACAATTGTAATGCCATTCTCTGCATGTGCGCTGCATGTTCTATTTCCCCTGCTGTAAGTCGCACGTTTCACGGTCTTAAAGTGGATTGTTTTAAAGCATTACGCTACGAGTAAAACAGGTTGGTCACATTTCCATCATCAGGACATTATAAAACAAGGAGAATATGCGTGAACATATGGGTTGCCAACCTGACAGCTTTATTATCATCATTAAGGCAAAATAACGGTATTTATGTTATTAATCAATATTATGCAGGTAGCCTAATTAACTTCGGATGAAGCTTGAACTTTGAGAACTCCATGAGAACAGCCTCATCTAAAATTGATGTTTGACACTTTCATTGCATAATCAAACGAAATTCGTTGAACAAGCAGGCTAATTTGACGTTTTCTAAGGTGAGACTGAAGCCATTGATAGCTTATTATGCAGCTGTTGCATTAACGAAATGTAACCGCATATATTTAGTCAAATAACAGCCATGTCGGGAATTACCGGGAACTCGTAGGCGAATGGTTAGTCTGAATAATATTGATCATACTATTGATCCATTTAGACTATATTCCTTTATCGCACTAAACACGCACAAACATGTCTGTTTCGCCATCAAGCAATCCGCCAAGGTGAAAAAGCAGGCTTTTAAAGGGAATGGGATAGGACATTTTGATTGGTTTATTGCATGTCACGCCCAAGACACACCTATAATTAATGAAGAGAATAAGTTCAGCCCATTTGCGCGTTGCGCCGTGCTTTGCACCCAAAATACACGCCGGTAAACTAGCTAAAATGGACTTGGACACGCCCTAAATGAACTTTCCGCCATGCGCTTAGACCAAGCGCCAAGATCGTCAAGACAGAGCCCAATATATTTGGGTCACACTTTGCGTTTTCCTTGAATCTTTGCAATTGCATACTGTATGTGATTTTGTGTACGCTGTAAGTACATGGCCTTTCACCCAATGCCTGCTGGGATAGGCTCCAGCCCCCTGTGACCCGACCAGGAGTACGCGGTTTAGAAAATGGATGGATAGATAGAAGTACATGTGTAATTATGGTATTTGTGTGACAAGGTTTATGTACTTTAGTGGTCACATATAAAATTGTAGAGTTTTATGCGTGTGTATGTGTACTCATTATCTAAATTATCCCTGTATTAACTTCTGTCTTCATCCACTGCTCAGATTGTGATGGTTTCCAGTGGCGAAGAATCAAACGCAACGGGAAATTAGGATCAGAACAAGTCACTCACAGTGAGGACTACGAATAGATTAAACCCCAAAAGGGTGGGGAAAAAAGGGAATAATCCTAGAAGCTAAAACAGCCAACTAATAATCAGCCCAAGAAAACAGGGCGAACTCGAAACACGAGTAAGAACACAAAACTAAGTTTCCCGAGCTCAATGCTAGAGCTAACACGGGAAACTGAAAAAGAAAAGAAACACATTCGGCACGTAAAACTAACGCGGCCAGAAGAAGGTGAAACAAAAGTGAAACCTCCAAAGAAAAACTGTCTCAGTGAGAACAGCACGGACAAAATAACACAGCGAAGCTTACAGGAGCAGATAAACCTATACCTGAAAAGACAAAGCTATGAAGCAAGTCCCTCGTGAACATAAAGCAAGTTTAATACCACAAGGTCGCTTGTACCTGATGGCTATAACTGGCTCAATGTAATATGAAATGACAAAGAAGCACCGGGGAAGCGGAAGTGAGGAACTTAAATACACCGCAGGTAGAAGCACAGGTGAAATGAATAACGAGCACGGGGAAGCAAAACCCCGGACCGGAACGTGGAAAAAATCAGATAGATTCTCAATCAGGGAAACAGGACGAGAACCACAACGGGGGGAAAAAAACAACCCACAAACCATGACACAGATAGTGTAATTTTTCATTTTGTCTTACATATGGGTTAGCTTTTGGACCAGTGATCGGGTTGATGATTTCAAATTTTGGTAAACTATACTGGTATATGTCATGGGAGTATTAAAAATGTATTTAGTCATGAATAGTTTACCGGGACATGATGGGGGTAGGTATAAACCTATATGTATACCTACTGTATACCAGGGTTAGTTCTGTACCCAACACAAGGGGGTTGTATTCTTTGATCTGTTGAAGTCCTGTTTGCCTCTTTGATGAAACTGATTTGAATTTGGGTAAAAATAAAAAAAATGAAAATATGAGCCTTGTCATAGGTTCTACTGTGATCTGATTCATATTAAATTTCAGAGATGCTGAGCACACTTAATTTTGCCTGAGCCAACACTTTTGTTTTGGTGCGTCAGTTAAATTTGTCCAACCCCTTGAGGTTTTTCTTCTAATATGTCTAAATATAGGTCGTGTCTCTCGTCTTTCACAAGCTCAGTAAATGGGTACATTCATTTAACAAATGCAAACATGTCACGATATCATGCTGCGCTGTGGGCGGTAGGCGACTGGCATTGAAATACATACAGCGAGCATTGTGCTTTATTTGTTTATCCCATGTGATGCTACAGTGTTGCTACGGTGACCTCTAAGCTATTTTTATTTTAAATGTGTGAGGGGAAGTAGAAGTGGGTTGGCTTTTCATATTCTGTCTGTTTGCCAAGAAATGCACTCCCTCATTCTCTTCAACCAGAAATTAAAAACTTGGATTCAGTTTTTTATATTTAGGTTTGTTCAGTCAGTATTACTTGGTGAAAGGGACGACACAAAGTTCAAAGGTTAAACGTTAATCATCCGGACTGACGGCTTCTTCCCTCGTATCCACTTGTATAGTTCAGTCATACAAGTGGATACAAACCTGCTCCATTTGGCACTGAAACCTGCAACCTCTAGATAATGAGCAGAAACAACAGGGATGGGACATTACTCTGTCGTTGTAGACATGCTCCAGATGATGCATCAGTAGAACGTTTCAGCATAAACAATAAGAAAAAAGACCTTTCCGTGTTACGAATGAGAAGCTGATTATCTGGCGGCTCTATAGAATCTTTGGCTGGCCTTCTCTTTAGCACCACCCACATTGTGCAGAGATTGGCAGGCGTGTTGTTTAGCAGCATGTTTGAAGCAGAGTATTTAAAGAAGGTGTGTCAGACTCCAGTCCGCAGATTTTCTCTTGCAGTTTCTTTTCGATCAGCAGCTAATTCAAGTCTCGGAAACAAGGTGTATGGCTTGGAGTTTTGTTGCATTGCATTCCATGTGGCTGTCTGCAAGTTGCATCAAGTGACCGGGATCGTTTGTAGAAGATTGATGGGTTGGGTTAGGGTTTGGGTTTGGCGTCAGGTGACCAGGATCAGGTGTAAGGTTGTCTGTGGGAGTGTCTGGCTGCTGGAGGTAGCAGCTGAATTCAATCTCTGAATCATTGGGCACTTTCGACAGCTCAATCTTACTCATTGGACTCAACTCAACAGGGACAAAGTCATCCAGGGGACCCCCACCCAGGCACAAAGTCATCCAGGGCACCCCCACACAGGCACAAAGTCATCCAGGGGACCGCCACCCAGGCACAAAGTCATCCAGGGGACCCCCATCATAATTTAAAAAGGGTTATATATTCCCCAAATCTATATATACACTGCTCAAAAAAATGAAGGGAACACTTAATCATCACAGTATAACACCAAGTCAATTAAACCAAACCGGTCATGCTGGATGATGTTGCAGGCAGCATAACACTCGCCACGGCGTCTCCAGACTCTTTCACGTCTGTCTCATGTGCTCAGTGTGAACCTGCTCTCATCTATGAAGAGAACGGGGCGCCAATGGCGAACCTGCCAATTCTGGTGTTCTCTGGCAAATGCCAATCAAGCTGCACGGTGCTGGGCTGTGAGCACAGGTCCCACTACAGGACATCAGGCCCTCATGCCACCCACAGTTTGGTCAGAAACATGCACACGAGTAGCCCGCTGGAGGTCATTTTGTAGAGCTCTGGCAGTGCTCCTCCTGTTCCTCCTCGCACAAAGAAGCAGATACCGGTCCTGCCGCTCGGTTGTTTCCCTTCTATGGCCCTGTCCAGCTCTCCTCATGTAATGGCCCGTCTCCCGGTATCTCCTCCACGCTCTTGAGACTGTGCTGGGCGACACAACAAACCTTCTTGCGACGGCACGTATGGATGTGCCATCCTGGAGGAGCTGGACTACCTGTGCAACCTGAAGGGGCTGCAGGTACCGCCTCATGCTACCAGTAGTGACAAGGGCACTAGCAAAATGCAAAATTAGAGAAAAAACAATCAGGGAAGTTAAAGAGAGAGAAAATGGTCTGTGGCCACACCCCCAAAAAACCATTTACTTTTGGGGGTTGTCTTGCTGTTGCCTCTCCTGTCCATCTGTTCACTTTCATTTGCACCAAAGCAGGTGAAATTGATTCACAATAGTTTACGCTTCCTAACTGGACAGATCGATATCCCAGAAGTTTAATTTACTTGGTGTTATACTGTGTTGATTAAGTGTTCCCTTAATTTCTTTGGGCAGTGTAGTTATGGCATATCAAGTCTGGCCAGGGACCCCCTATAGTACCTTCAAAGACCCCCTTTTGAAAACCCAGGTTCTAGACCAGGGGTGGGCAACTCCAGGCCTCGCGGGCCGGTGTGTATGCAGGTTTTTTTTTGCGCCAGTTAACAATTATTTTTTTAGCCCCCAATTTTTTACATGATGATATTTTAATCTACATATCCGCGATATGAACAGCAGCAGCAGAGATGAATGTTGTGCCGGTATGTGTATGTAGTGTATTTATTTATCGTTGTTTTTTTACGATTGTGAATCGGTGATTGTGTGTAACTAAAATTATTATTGAGCCGTGTGGTGGGGGTAAAAAAAAAAAAAAACACACGGGCGCGCGCGGCCCGCAAGGCCCCCACCCCACCACCCCTAATGTCAACGCCTCCTAAATGCTGAGGCGATATGTAACTGGCCCGGGCAATGACAAAGCCTTCAGTCAATCATATGGTTGCCACGGATTCCATGGCATTAATGCTGAGGTTTCATGACAGGCAGAAAAGATCAGAGTATGGATGTGCAGAATCTTCCTCTCATCCACCTCCACTGGGTACCATATGGGCTTGCATCAAATTCAAACCTTGGTGCTCTTGTATCAGGCTAGATATGTTGCATATTGGCTGACAAGAGGAACTAATTAATGAAGTTAACTAAAGCTGAGACAATAGTTGTAAATACAGGGGTGTATCATGTCTGAATTTCTACCATATAACACGCTATTTAAATTACATAAACACCCTTGAATCATGTATTTCTCAACTGCCTGTGCCTGACAAGATTTCAGATTGATTTAACAAATCTGATGAAGATTAAGCTCTAAAATCAAGCTCTGTGCTGCCCTCTGGAGGATGATGCAAGCCATGCGACTGGAGAATGCTTCTGCACTTATTTGGTGAGCACGGGTGCGTCCTAATATTCTTCACTTCCCACCTCCTTTCCTCCACTCCCACACGACTACTCCTCTCCTACCCGGAAGTTTGCAAAACTGCCTGAACGTTTTGAAAGTATTTGCATGTACAGTATACAATGTACCTGACATTAATACGTAATTCGGATGTAATCAGCAACATTTGATGAAAACACAAACATCTGTTTCCGGGGCATGGAGGAGAGGAGAGGTAGTGGAGGAAAGAAGTTTGTATTGTATCAAGTATTGGGACATACCCCACATTCTCTCCCAGTCAATACCATAGAGCGTACATCGAAACTGGAGAAGGTTCGCTACCATAGAGTGTACGTAGGAACTGGAGAAGATAGTCAATACCATAGAGCAGGGGTAGGCAACCCTGGTCCTTGAGAGCCGCAGGGTCTGCTGGTTTTTGTTTTCACCTTAAATATGACAATTACTCAGACCAGAGAAACCAGGTGAGGCGAGTTAACTGTGTAATCAACTGCTTTAATTGATCAATTAAGTGGCGAGTAACAACTAAAACCAGCAGACCCTGCGGCTCTCCAGGACCAGGGTTGCCTACCCCTGCCTTAGAGCGTACATCGGAACTGGAGAGGGTTCTCACTACCATAGAGCGTACATAAAAACTGGAGTGGGTTCTCGCTACCATAGAGCGTGCATAGAAACTGGAATGGGTTCTCGTTACCATAGAGCGTGCATAGAAACTGGAGTGGGTTCTCGTTACCATAGAGCGTGCATAGAAACTGGAGTGGGTTCTCGCTACCATAGAGCGTGCATAGAAACTGGAGTGGGTTCTCGCTACCATAGAGCGTGCATAGGAACTGGAGTGGGTTCTCGTTACCATAGAGCGTACATAGAAACTGGAGTGGGTTCTCGTTACCATAGAGCGTACATAGAAACTGGAGTGGGTTCTCGCTACCATAGAGCGTGCATAGGAACTGGAGTGGTTTCTCGTTACCATAGAGCGTACATAGAAACTGGAGTGGGTTCTCGCTACCATAGAGCGTGCATAGGAACTGGAGTGGGTTCTCGTTACCATAGAGCGTACATAGAAACTGGAGAGGGTAGGCTGGCCCAGGCAGTGAAGCCAAGGAAGGATCGGAAAACGGCCTCTACTGCGCATGTTCAGTGCATAAGAGCTCGCTGCCCATTCAACGTAGAAAACCAAGGTGATTTAATGACCAAAGAAAACACCATCGTTCAATCTTTTGTGTTCATACATTTTATTATGTGTAGCAGTTTGTGAAACAATGATCGTTTTTGGTCCAGACGTTTTGGGAAAATATTTATTAAAATGTATTTATTGTACATTTGCCTAGAAAATTAAACATATTTTCACAATCTGCTTTTCATATGAAACGTAGCGATCATTAATTGACTTTAAAAATTTTGCCTTCAAAAGGTCTGATAATCCCCATTCACTTTTTAATGGGAGCTCCAATGTTCTGCACTCAACATGCGCAGTCGGGTTACTTCCAGGGCTGCACATCATTGATGGCTGAGGGCGTGTTTTCCTTTCTACTAAAATATGCAGCTTCATTTAAAATTAAGTCTACTCAGGAAACAAACCAAAATTTAGTGACCATAACATTTCATGCAGATTTTTCAATTTCTGACCTAATTTCAGTTAATTTTCTGGAATTGAATTAACCCCCAACCTCGGTTCCAGGAACAAAACTGAATCTATGGTCTACCCGTCTGACTACAGCAGTAATAACAGTATTGCCATAGACTTTGGTGAGATGCAGCCCGGTGATACATTTTCACTTTAGGGTTAAGTTTTATGGTCTCATTGTCTGTGCAATAAGGAATGTATTTGTCTTGTCTTGTATTTCCAGCTGAACCATTTGAGCAAATTAAATTCACAGCCTCACAAAACAAAAACAGAACGTTGAAGCTCTTACAGAACTTAATTTTGCGTCGTTTTTTCTCGGGATAACACAGTCCTTGTTTCAATAATTAATACTCAAAGCAGAAAAACACATTTAACAGAAATGTTCTGGGAACTTTACTCGACCTGTGGATTCAGAGTGTAAAAACAAATGCACAAACTTAACCGTGTCATTAGAAACAACAAACAACAAGAGAGAAAAAAGAAAAAGAAAAAGTTAATTCAAATGTACAGGTAAAAATGCAGTCTATTTTACAGTGGCGCACAGCTCCACTTCGTTGTCATGGTAACAGCAAGTCAGGAAGTGCTGGCTGGAATTCTCCTTGACCGTTTTATTGCTTCTGAAAGAAGAGGGGGCGGGGCCAGAGTCAAGGCACCAATCAGCATTTCTCCCCTTCAATTCCGTGACAGAAATCCTGCCCACCAATGATAATGAGCTCCTCCCTGTAGCCAATCATGAAGCGACCATGTGCTCCCGTAAGGCCAGCGTTTCAACACTAGGAACGCGTCAAAGTGCAAGAACATGCTTCAGTTCAACATACGGAGAGCACATCCATGACACACGCATTGGAACCGCACGGCGTGGGGAGGAAGGAAGTCAGAGTGGGTGAAACGGGGAGAGGGGGGTTTCTCTGGCCTCCTGCATGGCCAGGTGTGCACCACAGAACTGGATGGATCTGGCCTATCAGGCAGCACCGTCACGCCCACACATGTCCTGGGGCTGCGTGACTCTGGAGGGCCAGCAGGGGGCACTCTGGTGAGCGGAAGTCTTTCATTGGCTGGGTTCAGATAGCCATCATGTCTTTTCTACGTGGTGAGAAGTCCCAGGTCAGCCCGTCTCCGTAGGGGGCGTGGCTAGAGGGCAGGAGAACTCGAGTCAGCCAATGACTGCGGAGAAGAGGAAGAAACCAATCAGAATATGATTGCAGCACTGCTCATAGTCAGCCTTAATTGCATTACAATTCAGTCAGTTAATTAATTCTAAATTAATTAGAAATTAAATTTAAATTAAATGAATACATTTAAACAGCCTTAAAGAACATTATGGGACTTTTTCAATCCAAGAATTGAAATTATTTCAGATGCTGTTTTTTTTTTTTTTTTGCAGTTCACCAGCTGAGCTATGCAGCCGCTGAAACAGACAACTGCACTCTTAAGGCCTGGCTACCTGACCTGACCCAACCCAAACCTGCCAGGGCCTGACCAACATATTTATTACCATGACCGCACTTAGAGCTCGATCAGGTTGCTCAAAGCTTTACGGTACGATGTACATGCAGATTGCTCATTATGTGATCAGGCTGTATTGTGAGTTTTACCGCTGGCTGAACACCAGCAGTACTACTGGCCTCAAGGGTCAGATTTGGAGTGGTGGTACGCGAGGCGTGTTTACTGTACGCTGGACTGTGCCGCCATGCGCCTTTGTGTCTCTCATTGCCTGGTCCCGCCCTACCCGCCACCTATAGGAGTCGCCGTGGAGACTCACCTCCGCTTCTCCACGCCAAAGAAGAGCTTCCAATTGTTCAGTCGGCCGTAATTAAACGGGTTCCGGAACACCTGGCAGGGAGAGGGGGAGGGGGAGGGGGGAGGGAGGATTCCTTACTCTGCCTGCTTCTGCAGTCCAAGCCCCTGATATTTCATTAAAATAAATATCCTTTCTGGTGCACAGTGGTTTACTGCAATAGGAAATCATACGTTGTGCTGCCAAAAGTGCTATGACCTTGTGCAATAGGACAAAGCCCCGATCCTATAAGGCAGTTTTTTTTTCAGGTTTATTTTACCTTCCGTTTATACGTTTTGTGCAATTACCACGGTCTCACATCCTTGCAATGCCAAACACATCTGCACAGGGCCGCTCTGTGGCCAAAACTCACGGACTCCGCCAACACAACATGTACACATGTGCATCTACTTACACACGATACATTTAGGCAATATCAGTAAAAACATTTATATAATAGTGCCTTTAGAAAATGGTTCCACTAACTAGCCTATAAACTATATATCAAGTAATGATTGACATTGTGGGTTTTATTGATGTATATCAATCAATCTACTGTCATATACCAACACAATGACAGAACTATATTTATTGCACAGAGCATCGGCCTGTATTACTGGTGAAATTTGAGCGGTACTCACGGTAAACCACTAACTTACCTTTCCCTTCTTTTGCAAACGCTTGGTCTCTTTGCTGTTGATAAGTTTCTCAATACTGGTCTCACCCCGGGAAATGAGCACTGCATGCCACACAGTCAGGCCACCCAGAGCTAGCGCCACCGTGCTGCGGGGGGGACAAATTGCAGGAGAATGAAAAGCCAACGACGACACTGGAAGGTAACTTTCCGTAGTCTACCGAATCATCAATGCCTGACGCCCGGAACCCACCAGACGCGCAAGCGCACGCACACGCACACGCACACGCACACTGCTGCGCTTCACTTCCGCTCCCGTGCACACACGGCTGGCGGGCGGACGGCTAGCAGATTTTTCCGCGCTGGGAGGAATTGTACGGGCGTCCGCATGCGCAATCTCATAGAAATACATTGTATATGCACAATATCTGCATCATATCACCACATATTAATGTTTTTCAACCTACTAATAGTTTTACTATTGTTATTAATTATTTTAATACATATAATATTTGAATATAGGCCCTAATGAAAAAGGAAACAGAGACAATCACCATTGTGGGATGAATTAAGTTAAATCAAGTCATACATTTAGCACATAACCAGTTATTCCCGTTTTTATAATGCTTTTTCTTTATTATAGTATACAAATATATATATATTTGTTCAATGAAATAAGACTATGCTTACTTCTGTTTTTATTGTACTGATATCACTGTATCGATTTAAGGTACTACAGAATAACTGCTAATCCTGCTATAATTAAATGTTTAGAACATGTTGATTACTGTCCCAAATAAATAGATTATATAAAGTGAATTTTATAAAGGAGGCATTGTCTTGTTAGCTTTAAATTGCTAAATGTAGCTTTTAAGCAGTAGGACGACAAATGTAATCGCAGTATTTACTTCACCATTATTTAGCGAAGCTCACAAATCCGGACTGTAGATTGTTTGTTTGTACAGCGCGTCTCTGTCGTTCACGGAATGCGCTCCGAAAAAGCAATAAGCGTCTGGTGGGTTCGGGGCGTAAGACCAAGCTACAATTCAAGGTTTCTGACCAGACCAAAGCAGACCTGACTTTATAACACATTTACACCAGGGTTTATCAAACTCCAGTCCTGAGGGACCACAGCGTAGGTATTTGTGGTTTCCTTTCAATTAGCAGCCAATTAGCAAAGTAACAATCAACCAGCTATATTCCTCCCATACATTATGAAAAGGTAGACGTTTTCTGAAAGCAAAAATAGTGGTATGTTAACTGTATGATAAGTAGAAATACATTACGGTCCTAGGTTGCACATTATTTCTTGTGAATGAACTTGAGAGGTAGTGAACATCACAGGATTTTCGGAGAGAGGACTGACCTGGTAAGCACCCACATGTAAATAACACTCTTGTGGTACATTCTCTCCCTGAAGGTAAAAAGAGGAGGTGGTGTCTGATAGTAGCTCTAGAGGTGAACAAAAACAGGGAGAAAAAAACATGGCGGTTAAGAACTGTCCATACTCTACATCTCATTCCTGGCCAATCAGATTATCCACAAGCCTGGAATGAGTATCAAATACTGAGAATGAAACATTTCTTCTTCTCATATAGTACTACCTCTTTCAACAGTATCTACAAAAACATAACTAATATCTGATAATATTATCACTTTCAAAATGATTGTCTACAAAAACATAACTGCTTTTGTTTTTTTAGCCTCTGTTGGTGCCACTGATATTGACCAATCGGAGGTTC
The DNA here is from genome assembly GCA_022702515.1 of Ilyophis sp. 1 JC-2022. NCBI lineage: Eukaryota > Metazoa > Chordata > Actinopteri > Anguilliformes > Synaphobranchidae > Ilyophis > Ilyophis sp. 1 JC-2022. The sequence continues at coordinate 108,287,553 of CM040396.1, forward strand.
TGGTTCCACCAGGAATTTCAGGTAGAATTCCAGGTAAATATCAATGAACTGAACAGCAGGGTCCCAACGAGCAACGAAGCCGTAGGTGTGCTCTCACCTGAGACCAGCGAGCAGGTATACCTCAGAACACCTCAGCTCGTGGATAACATAAAAAACATTGAATCGTTACTTTCCGAGGGACAGGGTTAAGACAAGACAGAGGACGAAGAACACAAGGAGGAACATTTCTAGTCAAACACAGCTAGGTAACAACAAAGACTCGGGCTGGGGGTGTCAGCTCTACACACCCCAACAATCCCACTGGACAGCATGCCTCGTACTAAGAACATTTCAACCGGAATGTGAGGGCAGGCCAGGAGCGAAAAGAAACCATGGAAGATCTTTCAAGACTGAGGGGAAAAGATTTTGGTTCTTGGGCAAGTAAGCGAAAAACACCTCCACCCGCCATTTTGCACCAGGGAATTCTTCAAATCTGCAGTGAAATTGCCCAAAACCTAATTTTCTCTTTGAAGATAACCTATTTTCTCCTGGAAGAAACCTGTAATAATGGATAATGGATTTGAAAGTTATGTAAAGTTGAATAAATTGAAATATAATTTTTATTTTGTGTTTGACATGGTTTGTGGCTATTGTGGTTGGATATATTCACTTTAAAATTGATATCCAGCTAATAGTCTGATGCTTAGATTGCGAGGGTGGCAGTGTAATATAATGGTTAGGGAACTAGCACTTTTTATCAAATTGCGAGCAACGACCTTTTGTGAAACGCCTATTGGTAAACAATTTTCGATCTGCAAGTGAAAGTAGTCGCATATTGCTTTTGTGAAATGAGCCCCTATACTGTCCACTAACACAGGACTGCAGTCTTTAACGTCAAATCATTGTTATACATACGAACTGTAACAAACACGCCCATAGTGAGACGACCCATACGAGCTCAGACGGGTTATTCCAATTGGAACAGTGGGGTTTGAGAGGGAGAGTCAGTGCCTACGGGAATAATGTTCAACAGGAGCCAGTCTTTCTTTATGATACTGTCCAATAGGAGCTAGGCTCTCTTTACAATACTGTCCAATAGGAGCTAGGCTCTCTTTATGATACTGTCCAATAGGAGCTAGGCTCTCTTTATGATACTGTCCAATAAGAGCTAGGCTCTCTTTATGATACTGTCCAATAGGAGCCGGGCTCTCTTTACGATACTGTCCAATAGGAGCTAGGCTCTCTTTACGATACTTGTTTAATAGGAGCCGGGCTCTCTTTACGATACTGTCCAATAGGAGCCGGGCTCTCTTTATGATACTGTCCAATAGGAGCCGGGCTCTCATTATGATACTGTTCAATAGGAGCCGGGCTCTCTTTACGATACTGTCCAATAGGTGCCGGGCTCTCTTTATGATACTGTCCAATAGGAGCCGGGCTCTCTTTATGATACTGTCCAATAGGAGCCGGGCTCTCTTTATGATACTGTCCAATAGGAGCCAGGCTCTCTTTATGATACTTGTTTAATAGGAGCCAGGCTCTCTTTATGATACTGTCCAATAGGAGCCAGGCTCTCTTTATGATACTGTCCAATAGGAGCTAGGCTCTCTTTATGATACTGTCCAATAGGAGCTAGGCTCTCTTTATGATGCTGTCCAATGGGATGCAGGCTCTCTATACTACCTGCCCAGTCATGGATCCAGAGGGCAGGATGCCAATGAGCAACCCCACCCCGGTCACGGGCACGCCTTGCTTCTCCACGTCCAAGCTCTTCCAGCGCTATTGAAACATTGTAAAGACAAAGGGGAGGGGTTAACAGAGACCATCCTTTCCCCCTGTCACTATTGGCTGAGGGCAGTGCCTGGGTACAGGAAGCCAATTGTAAAGGGGTGGGGCCAGGCACAGGGACTGCCAGGAAAGGGGCGGGGTCAGGCAAAAGGACCCTCAGGAAAGGGGCGGGGCCAAGCACAGGGGCCATCAGGAAGGGGGCAGGGCCAGCCACATAAACCCTCAGGAAGGGGGCGGAGTCAGACACAGGGAATCTCAGAAAAGGGGCGGCGTCAGGCAAAAAAAAAAAAACTCAGGAAAGAGGCGGGGCCAGCCACAGGGACCCACAGGAAAGGGGCGGGGTCAGGCACGGGAATCCTCAGGAAAGGGGCGGGGTCAGGCACGGGAATCCTCAGGAAAAAGGCGGGGCCAGGGTACAGGCACTCCAGTGTGGGTGGGTGAGGCTTCATACTCCATAAATGATTAATCACTTCATAAATGTGAGGTAGAATGAGGGGCTACTGGTGTCACCCGGCTATTGACTCAACTGGACTAAGAACCTTCAATTGACTGCGGAATTTCTAGCCAATAAATCAATAATTCCGAAGCAACGGCCACTTTTAATAACTGAAGACATTTCTCTTTGCTTGCTTTCATGTCATCAGTATGCAAACCGACTGAACTGCTTTTGTACTTGCAAAACTGTTCGGCGTCTTGGGACACCTTAGTTAATCAAAATACCATTGGGGAAGTTTTATTTTGCCTTCAAAAGTCTGATATTCCTCATTCACTTTCATGGGGAGCGCCGATGTTGTGCGCTCAACACGCACAGTACGGACTCACTCCCGGGTGCTTCACAGGTTAGGTTAGCTTTTCTGTCTCGTCAAATATGCCTATGTGTCTATATGTCTATGCTATAGCTTCACAGAGCTGTACCATAGAGCGTATATCAGAACGTTAACATTATACTGTGTGTATGCATGTCTATGCTATAGCTTCACGGAGCTGTACCATAGAGCGTATATCCAAATGTATACATTATACTGTGTGTATGCATGTCTATGCTATAGCTTCACGGAGCTGTACCATAGAGCGTACATTCGAATGTATGCATTATACTGCGTGTATGCATGTCTGTGCTATAGCTTCACGGAGCTGTACCATGGAGCGTACATTCGAATGTATGCATGTCTACGAGCTTTGCAGCAGCACAGTAACGTTCTTCTTCGTTGTCATCACCCCCCCCCGCCAGAGGCACATTAGTCTTGATTAAGCTACAGTGCCACTCTGCAGTAGTGCCGTCGCTGCATGTTCAAATGATAGCAATCCGCTGTGCGCAGCGCTTTTGAAATGGGCTTTATTATTGCCAACACCAGCCACTTTTTTAGTCAAGGTGGCACAGAAAATGATCACGGTGGCTGCTTTGGAATTCTCTATGCAGGAAAAACCCTGTCTTTTGATCAAAACATTTCTTAAAAAACCGAAAGAACTGAAGGCGAGGTATGTGCGCAATATGTGCAAAATCTCACAAAGTGTTTGTGATTGGCTGAACATAGCACCCTCAAACTGCCAGGGAATAATCTGAAAGTTTTTACTTTAACAGGGAGCTGATCTAAACCCTTCATCTAATCTCAGATTTACAGGCATTTTGCCTGTTTATAAACTGTAAACGCCTGTCTTAAACCATGAGTAAGGGAAGTAATTAGGGAGACGCTGCTCCCCCTAGTGGTGAGGAGGAGGAGCACACCTTACCTCTACGGCGTTGTACGCTTCCAGGAACATGTTTCGGCCGCTGATGCTGCAGTACAGGCAGCCCAGAGTCATGGACAAGCAGAAACAGAAGAAGTAGCGGTGATTGAAGTGCCCCACACAGTTATTCAGCCAGGCTGAGAGTAGAGGCTTGTTAAGGACATTTCAGTGGATTAAGTGCAAGGAAAGCTGTCATCATTACATTACATTATAGGCATTTAGCAGACGCTCTTATCCAGAGCGACTTACACAACATTTTTTTTTGCATTTATACATAGTATCCATTGATACAGCTGGATATATACTGAAGCAATGCAGGTGAAGTACCTTGCTCAAGGGTACAACGGCAGTGTCCGACCTGGGAATCGAACCGGCAACCTTTCGGTTACAAACCCAGTTCCTTAACCGTTATACCACACTGCCGCCCATCATCAACAACATAAGGTGAAAATAATTATAAGAATAACCGTTAACAATAAAACCAAATGTTCATATTCGACCAGTCACCCAATCTGAACATGGCTGCTGCTTCATCTCTTTCAGGAGTACCTCATGGCTCTGTTCGCGCTGGTGTTCTTCTACACTATATCACTGGATTTTGTACATCACTTTTCAAAGGCACGTGTACACTTTTTGGAAACCTAAGTTGCTGCTGGAAGTGGTGTTGGTTGGCCAGTGGTGTTAGTTGGTTTGGCCCAATGCCCCAGTGCAGTGAGTAGAGTCATGACAAGCAGCGTGGGCACATCAGGCATATTACTTTTTCCAAATGCGAAATTAATGACTGGATGCTCTCAAAGTTTTCTGACACTTAAAAAAAAATACAAAAATAATAATAATAAAACAGCAAGAAGAGCAAAATAGAGGCTCTCCTTCCAGAGATCAGTGCGGGGATTCCCAAAGCATGCATTATACGCATATACAAGAGCCATGATCGCTCAGGGTACAACATTAGAGCAAAACCCGGGCAGTGTTGTCAAGAGTTCCGCACGGAAGTGAAACAGGAACAAAGTAGGATAGAGAAAAAAAGGTTTGGGGGCAAAAACATCAGGCTTCTAATCAGTCAGCCTTGAAAACCATAAAAACCTCTTTGCACTGAACAAGCTGACCTTGTTTGCCCCAGCAGTTCATCCAATCAAGAGTGACATGGAATATCCACCACAAAGGGCAACTCAGGAAAGGACCAACCTTACATTATTAATTATCTTTGTGGATAAGTAATGTAACATAACCTCTTTTGTTAAATGATCTATGGTAAGCGCTGGAAACTTCCTGTCACTCCAGAAACACTCACGAGAGAGGCAAGTCAAACAGTGTCATCGGTACAAGAAGTGAAAGTGTGCAGATCAAAAGTTATGACAGTTGTTTTTTTAAATATTCGTCTTGGTGTGCATTAAAAGGATACGGCAGTGATGGTCCATTTTCAGTATACAGCTGAAAATAAAGATAAGAGGTCATGCAATGCAACAAAAACAACCACCCTAAACAAACACGCGTGTGAGGCAAAGTGCTCCATATTTTAACCCTTTGAAGAGCAGGTTTTTTGGAATGGTCTTTCAAAAGTCAGTGTTCTAGAACTCCATTGCTTTGATTGTTACATCACCATTAGAATGTGCAGTTAAAAACATTCTAATCACATAATATGTGATCTTACACCTCAAAGGGTTGTTAAACAAGAGGCCTTCCGGAATTGACACCTAACGTTTGAGCATTTTTATCAGCTGGTTTGAGCGATGCAGGTTACTGACCTGTTGCAGATCCCACAGTGATGTGTTCTGGCAGGCTTGGGAGTGATACATTTCTTGCAGACGGAAACTGCCGGCATGTCACATTTCATCTGCAAGAAAAAAGATTCCTATGAATTTCTGAACATCTCATCAACTCTCATTTAACGCTCTGATTTCTTTGGTATTCATTAATGAATGATTGAATTAACTTTTATTGAACCAGGAGGTCACTTGAGATAAATATATGCTCTGCACCTGCGGAGGGCATCCAGGTGAGGTCTTGGTGGCCTTGTAGTAGTTGAAGACGATCATGACTAGGTTCCAGTGGCCGTAGCACAGGTGCCAGGTGATCCAGGCGGGGGAGTAGGTGCGGAGCACCATGGGAAGAAGGCAGAAGTACGCGATCATGAGGATGGAGCTGGTGAGCACCACCACCAGGCAAACAAACACCTGCAGAGAGAAAGCAAGATTACGCACATGCATGCATGTATGCATACACTCTAACAGGCACGCAGGCACACACACACACGCTCACACACACGCACACACTCACAGGCACACACTCACAGGCACACACTCACAGGCACACACACACACACACACACACACACACACACAAGCGTGCTCACACGCATGCACGCACACAACTCGTATTTGGTAAAAAAAGGTTAATTATTCATTACTATGTGGCTCCACAAGGCATGAAAGATGGTTCTGCCACCAGAAACCAGAATGAACGCTTCAGACAGAATTACGTAATTTGTGGTCCGGTGTCTGTTTCCCCTGGTGTCACCTTTAGGAAGCAGCTGGTACTGGTGGCTAATTATTTTAATACCAGATGTACCATATGTATGACATCATTCAAAACTTCACAATACCTGCTGCAACCAATACATTTATTGTATGGAATGCTGCATCCAAGTTCCCTACCTCATATAGTTTCAAATATATCAGTACAGATTCATCATAAAAAAATAACATCCCTCAAAAATGTATATCCACCATGGGGAAAAAAACCCATCTTGCCTAAGCATCTGGACTAACAATTTCTCTGTAACCGTGTATGACATACCACCCCAAACCAGCGTGTGATATGGTCCACCAGCCAGAAGATGGGTTCGAAGAGGCAGTCCATGATCAGGTCGGAGTTGGTGAGGCTGTTGAAGTAGAGGGATTTGAGCAGCAGCCGTTTGTAGCTGAACAGGTCGCGTAGTTTCCTGGGTACCCGACTGTGACTGTGCTTTAGGCACAGCCGAAACCAGCGCAGGAAAAGGCGCATGGCCCTGGAGAACATCTGCCTCCCGCACTGCATGTCCTCCTCCTGCAAACACGCACGAGACTGTCAATGGAGACCAAAGACTGCATGAACCCTGTTGACTATAGACAACCCAGCACAGACTATCCCAACACCAGTCTCCAACCTATCCCCTCACTAAACCCAACCCCAGTATCCAACCTGTCCCCTAACCCAACACCAGTCTCCAACCTATCCCCTCACTAAACCCAACCCCAGTATCCAACCTGTCCCCTAACCCAACCCCAGTCTCCAACCTGTCCCCTAACCCAACCCCAGTCCCCAACCTGTCCCCTAATTCAACCCAACCGCAGTCTCCAACCTGTCCCCTAACTCAACCCAACCCCAGGCTCCAATCTGTCCCCTAACCCAACCCAACCCCAGTCCCCAACCTCAACCCAACCCCAGTCCCCAACCTCAACCCAACCCCAGTCCCCAACCTCAACCCAACCCCAGTCCCCAACCTGTCCCCTAACCCAACAGAGGGTTATCCTCTCCCCCAGGGGAATGGAAACTACACTGTCATTTTGAGAACACAAGGATCACCTTTTATAACACAGGTGAACGAGGAATGACCTCACATAAAACAAGTCCCCAGATAATGAAACACAGACAATGGAGTCTCCCCAAGACTCCCTGCCCTTTATATCGTCAACCGGGTACTTCTCTGATAACCTCTAAAATGAGCTGAATACGCTCCAGCACTGGAGGATATCTGAGTACAGGCATTATTTACTGAAAGTGAGTATTAGTTACGTGACTACTAAAAAAACCTCTCTCGGATTCTCCAGAATGTTAGCGATGAATCTTTAATGTGCCACCTTTACATGCGGCTGGCATCGTGCTAACTGGCGCTCTCTTTCCCTTGTAAGCTAATTACACAGAAGGAGAACGCGATCGGGTTCTTGAAAGAGCGATGGAAATGCAATAATGCCAACGGGACTTGAAAGAGTCCTGTTGGCCCCAAGAGACTGAACGCCACGATCGAATTTACGGGGCTTACGAATTTTGGCAGGTTTTTATTAAGGTCTCCCACAGCAGGTGGAATCCATGGATAGTGTAGAAACTCAGCCAAAATGGAACAAGCTCCGTTCATTCTTACTGGAAAGACAAAGTAGGCCGGCAAGGAGAACAGCATGGAATGAATGGAGGACTGCATCCATGTGCATTTTTAAAAGATTAATGCCACATTTTCTGACTATCCACCAGTCCAACATCACATTTTGATGATCTACATTGATGATTGATTTAGCAGACACTCTTATCCAGAGCAACAGTTTTAAAAATCCAGTTACATAGCTGGACATTTCCTGAAGCACAAGTCAGGTTGACATCTTGTTCAGGGGTACCCCAGCAGTACCCGGGAATCAAACCTGCTAATTCAGAGTCATGCACCCAGTTCCCTGGCTACTACTCCACAAGGAGACACGAGTGAAACACGTCACACTTCCGCACACCGCCCGATAATCTGACTAATGCCTAAGCTGGTACGTCCCTGGCATGCCTATTGCTGCTACAGTAATCACTGTCCTCAGACCGTGAGGTGAGTGCCCTCAGACCGTGAGGTGAGTGTCCTCAGACCGTGAGGTGAGTGCCCTCAGACCGTGAGGTGAGTGCCCTCAGACCGTGAGGTGAGTGTCCTCAGACCGTGAGGTGAGTGCCCTCAGACCGTGAGGTGAGTGCCCTCAGACCGTGAGGTGAGTGCCCTCAGACCGTGAGGTGAGTGCCCTCAGACCGTGAGGTGAGTGCCCTCAGACCGTGAGGTGAGTGCCCTCAGACCGTGAGGTGAGTGCCCTCAGACCGTGAGGTGAGTGTCCTCAGACCGTGAGGTGAGTGCCCTCAGACCGTGAGGTGAGTGCCCTCAGACAGTGAGGTGAGTGTCCTCAGACCGTGAGGTGAGTGCCCTCAGACAGTGAGGTGAGTGTCCTCAGACAGTGAGGTGAGTGTCCTCAGACAGTGAGGTGAGTGCCCTCAGACAGTGAGGTGAGTGCCCTCAGACAGTGAGGTGAGTGCCCTCAGACAGTGAGGTGAGTGCCCTCAGACAGTGAGGTGAGTGCCCTCAGACAGTGAGGTGAGTGCCCTCAGACAGTGAGGTGAGTGCCCTCAGACAGTGAGGTGAGTGCCCTCAGACAGTGAGGTGAGTGCCCTCAGACAGTGAGGTGAGTGCCCTCAGACAGTGAGGTGAGTGCCCTCAGACAGTGAGGTGAGTGCCCTCAGACAGTGAGGTGAGTGCCCTCAGACAGTGAGGTGAGTGCCCTCAGACAGTGAGGTGAGTGCCCTCAGACAGTGAGGTGAGTGCCCTCAGACAGTGAGGTGAGTGCCCTCAGACAGTGAGGTGAGTGTCCTCAGACCGTGCCCTCAGACAGTGAGGTGAGTGCCCTCAGACAGTGAGGTGAGTGCCCTCAGACCGTGAGGTGAGTGCCCTCAGACAGTGAGGTGAGTGCCCTCAGACAGTGAGGTGAGTGTCCTCAGACCGTGAGGTGAGTGTCCTCAGACCGTGAGGTGAGTGCCCTCAGACAGTGAGGTGAGTGCCCTCAGACAGTGAGGTGAGTGCCCTCAGACAGTGAGGTGAGTGCCCTCAGACAGTGAGGTGAGTGCCCTCAGACCGTGAGGTGAGTGCCCTCAGACAGTGAGGTGAGTGTCCTCAGACCGTGAGGTGAGTGTCCTCAGACCGTGAGGTGAGTGCCCTCAGACAGTGAGGTGAGTGCCCTCAGACCGTGAGGTGAGTGCCCTCAGACAGTGAGGTGAGTGCCCTCAGACCGTGAGGTGAGTGCCCTCAGACAGTGAGGTGAGTGCCCTCAGACAGTGAGGTGAGTGCCCTCAGACAGTGAGGTGAGTGCCCTCAGACAGTGAGGTGAGTGCCCTCAGACCGTGAGGTGAGTGTCCTCAGACCGTGAGGTGAGTGTCCTCAGACCGTGAGGTGAGTGTCCTCAGACCGTGAGGTGAGTGTCCTCAGACCGTGAGGTGAGTGCCCTCAGACAGTGAGGTGAGTGTCCTCAGACAGTGAGGTGAGTGTCCTCAGACAGTGAGGTGAGTGTCCTCAGACCGTGAGGTGAGTGCCCTCAGACAGTGAGGTGAGTGTCCTCAGACAGTGAGGTGAGTGTCCTCAGACAGTGAGGTGAGTGTCCTCAGACCGTGAGGTGAGTGTCCTCAGACCGTGAGGTGAGTGCCCTCAGACAGTGAGGTGAGTGTCCTCAGACAGTGAGGTGAGTGTCCTCAGACCGTGAGGTGAGTGTCCTCAGACTGTGAGGTGAGTGTCCTCAGACTGTGAGGTTAGTGAGGTGAGTGTCCTCAGACAGTGAGGTGAGTGTCCTCAGACCGTGAGGTGAGTTTCCTCAGACACTGAGTTCAGACTCTAACGATCGAGATCTGGCCGCTGTGTTCAGACTCTAACGATGGGACCCATCAGGTCCCCTGGTGGACTAAAGAGCCCTGGCAGGAGTGAGTGGCCATCTCGGCCGTGCGTAATGCGCTTCGCTCCAGTTCTGGATCCGGTTCCACTTCCCTAACCCCAGATCTCCTACACCTGGCAGCCGGCCGCTGGATAAAGCCACAGCTCACTGCACCTCCACCCTCTCCTTAGCAGGACGCACATCTCATCCCGATGAGCTGCAGAGACAGCAGGCAGGTAGAAGAGTCCTTTACACAAGGTGTTCCTCTAGCGCTCAGGTTTACGTGATCACGAGGGCATAATTACTCAGAGAAAGCCGAGATGTTGCACAATGGAAACACTAGGAGTGCAATCCACGGCATGCTTCTTTCAGATCACCTGAAAAGTCACGCTTTTACATCAAGAGACCGCTTTGACTAACCTTTGAATCCTGTTTCTTATGTACTGTACCTGCACATGATACATGAAGGAGGGACACACACACACACACACACACATCACTAAATGATTTAATCAGGCCACTCATTTAGCCTACTTGATCTCACATTTTTGATAAAGACATGACCTACAGCTGCAGATTGCACACGGTGAGAACCTTTTACAGCGGTCCAATATAGGAGTGAACCAGCACTGCTTAAATACACCTGTGTAGAAAAACCAGAACTATTGGCAGGCACAAAAACGAGCACACACATCAGCCCTCCAGGAACGGAGTTGTACACCAGCCCTCCAGGAACGGAGTTGTGCACCCAACAGGCAGAAGAGGGTCTCCTGTGGCACTCATGGGAAGTCAGTGCTTTGTGTATGGCACTCACAGGTGCACGATTGGGTTATCCATGAAGTCAACTACAGAAAGGAGACCCAGAGCTAATTTAATCTCTGGGTTCTCTCGCCTGACCGCTTACCTCTTACACCAGCACAGCTGTGATTGGCTGGGCAGGGTGGTAACTTCCACAAGTTAAACGTCTTTGTTTTGCGTGGAAGCCTACAGAGACAAAGCCTGAGGTACTGATGAAAAATGAACTAATGGGAAAAGTGTAGTCACACACACACACAGAAATGTAGGCAGTAGAAAAAAAAGGGGGTCAAAGGTCAGAAAAAGTGCTCCCTTGATGTAAAAGAATCTTAACGCAATGAGCTTCAGCAAAGACCACCAAAGACCAGCCGCTCCACCGCCAATTGTGTCATTAATTCAGGATTAGCTTTAACCCAGATTCAATCCACCCATTTGCCAGTCATATAGTCGCAGTTTATTAATCATCATGTATGACTACACCGCACAATAATGAAACAAGGCCACACGATAAATGAGTAGCCTATTTATCAATGTGGTATGCGTGGCTTCTGTGGTAGGCTATTACCTAGGTTATGCAGCGAAAACAGTGTCAACATCGGATTCTCAGTCTTCATCGAGGTAACCGTCATTGTTTTGGCATTAGGCTATATTGGAATATTTCTGGTAAATTCGCTATTCAATATTTAAGTTATTTCTTTAAAATTGGGATTTAAATGAACCCATTATGTAGGCTATCACTATTTACAAAATTCACATTGAGTGAACTTTAAAAAGAAAAAAAACGTATCACGCAATGCGGTGCTCTGCAGTTGAATTGGGTATTTTATTGTATTTAGGTTTGATATCAAATTAATATGATCGAAAAATATTTCGCCTACAAAAACGAATGCATAATGTTATAATATAATTGCCCCGAACATAGGCTACATTAATCTAACTGGTAGGCTACAAACGATACAGCCTAATGCACGGCACTGTGCAGTCTGTAATATTTCCATATAAAACGTCAAACCATTCCGCGACTTAGTGTGACAGACAGTTCGCAAAAGCGCGCAGATTAAAAAGGATTCTTCTGCAGAATCAACCATTTCTAAAAAAAGCTTCCGTATCAAAATAATCCCGTTCAAATTTCCGACGGTAGCGTAGCTTTCTGGATTGTCTGCATTCCCGTAAAAGCAACGCCATGAGGGTGTAACTATAAGTCAAAGCGCAAGGATCAACATCCTGTCTGACTGAATCATCTCATTGAATCATCTCACTGAATCATGTTAGCCTGGTGTTTGAACGCTGAGTTTTATCTTTGACAAGCTTAGCTTTGTCGCTCGATACTTTCAGTGACTGATGTTCCCCCCATCCCCCATGCATTGCCACAACAAAACAATGTAGTCGCCAGAGACCGGAGGAAAGATTATGATTTTTTCTGTGACTTATTTCCCCCTACATTATGGAACGGAGAATAGCCTACACCTAACGTTACGTGTCTTTCAACGTTTCCCCGTTAATATGTGAGGCGAATACGGCCTCGTCCCGTTCTATGATAATGTACTTTATTTCAATTTCCATTGAGTCGAAATCTTTGTTTTTTCCCCTAAATTTTCATGTCAGGCATGCGAACCATCGTTAGTGTATCAAGAGTTTACACGCGGTAATATTCGCTCACCTAGATTTGATGGGACGCCAATGATGGTGAAAAGGCAGTTGAAGTCATGATAGCCTTCAAAGGTGTTTAATCTCCAGGATTGCAGTGACAAATACAGCGGTTCTACCCTTTAGCTCCGCTACTGCCCCTCATACAACGCAGATCTACCATAGAGTTGCACTCTGGGAATTGAAGTTGTTTTGGGGACATGACGACAGCCTCTCACAAACTCTACTTCCGGAAAGGAACCCTAGCTAAATTAAAATAAATTTTAACATGAAATTGCAATGATTAAAAACAGACTTTAATTATGCTTAAATTGTATGTATCGTAGTAACGATTATGTTATCAAGAAAACGATGAGCGTGAAGTTAAAATGTGCAAAGGCTTGTGGGGAATGAAGTTTATTCCCCCCCTGTCACCTCGTGAGGACGTGTTCATGCAATGCCATCGGTTTTTAATCTGCAAGTGCCTCCGTTCTTAACATTGGAATGGCATTTAGCTTCAACTTCGATCTGCAAATAAAAACAGATGAAGCCATCCACCAAGACAGTATTCAGAAGGATCAGGACCATGAACCGAAACCAATTGTTACGAGCGACACTGTGCGTAGCGAACGTTGTAGCGTATGCTAGCTAACTATTAGCAAGCGAGCCACATGGAATTGAAAACTGTCAAGCTGTCCAGCTCAATAGCAAGTTATTTATTACGAAATGTGTTTATTTTTGTCCTCGTGAAAAATCGCATGCTAGCTGAGAGGACATTCAAGTTGTAGCTAGATTTATTCCACGTTAAATAGCAAGCTTGTCAGGTTGCATGGTGTAGTAGTCCTAGTCGAATAATTTATAGCTGGTCAAAAACAAATTCTACTTTTTATTTTATTTTTTAAAGCGCATATATATTGTATGTATATTTAGTTACTCGCTAGGTGCCTTAAAAGTTATAGAATCTAAATAGTTAGTGTGCGGGCTAACGACCTCAATATTTTTCCATATGGAGATGCATAATATTAGAAGACTATTCTGATAGCTGCTATCAAGACATAACACTGGCTTTATTTTGTGAAATAAGATAATGTTACGTGCAATGATATTCTAATTTGTACTGAGACATTATGTATTGAATTATATGTATACACACAAATACGCGTATGTACATGCACACATCCACAAATGAGGCTAAATATTGGCATAATCACATATGTATGGATACATGCATGCCTAGGCCTACATACACACACAACTTAACACGTGAATATAATCAATAGAATGCACATGTATTATCAAGCTAAAATGAAAATGTAAGGGTATTGGATGGACTCCTTATATCTATCAAATGATCCATTTAATGTATAACATTAAACAAGTACTTAATATGTGGCAATTTAGGCCTACTTTTGTTGTGTAAGGGATGCTTGTTTGATGAATACGATTCATGATAATGTTTCTTTATATTATGTTTCAGAAAATTAACTCTGATGACCTGAAAGAAGCAAAAGAACACAGTCCTCCGCTGGACTGCCAGTCACTCCTGGAGGATGCAGTCTGTGAAACCTTCACTTTGGGAACTCTGCCCCCAATCCATTTTCTCAACGAGTCTGTCTTTGAGCAGACCATGTCCGAGCTGCTGGACAGCGAGAACATCCTGTCCAAGACCGCAGCCCAGAACACAGACCTCATCTCCGGCGTGTACGAGGGCGGCCTCAAGGTTTGGGAGTGCACCTACGACCTTCTGGAGCACCTGGAGGTCGAGGGAGAGGCTTTCTCTGGGAAGAGGGTGCTGGACTTGGGCTGCGGAGCAGGACTACTGGGCATTCTGGCCCTCAAGAGAGGCGCATGCGAGGTGCACTTTCAAGACTACAACAGCACAGTGATAGAACGGGTTACACTGCCCAACGTGCTGCTGAATTGCGAAGATGATGATGATGATGACGACGATGATGATGATGGCGCTGGCGAAGGAGATGAAGAGGGGGAGAAATATGGCTGCCCGCCACCAAAAAGAAGGGCCACAGGACCCCCACGGGACACAAAGTTGGCCAAGTGCAGGTTTTTCTCTGGCAGCTGGGCCAGCTTCCTCACAGAAATGCTGAGCAACGACCCCCTGCCGAAATATGACCTCATCATGACCTCTGAGACCATCTATAACGAAGCCTATTACCCAGCTCTGCACGAGGTCTTCCACAAGCTGCTGAACCAAGGCGGCCTCGTATACCTGGCCACAAAGGCACACTACTTCGGGGTCGGTGGCGGGCTGTACCTCTTTCAGAATTTTGTGGAGCAGAGAGACGTTTTTAAAATGAAATGCCTGAGGAATGTGGAGCAAGGCCTGCAGAGACACGTGGTCGCCTTGAGCTTCAAGAAACCAGACCAATGACTGAACAGTTCTGGACTGACGAGCTTTGGAGAATAATTCGGAGTGGACATTTCACTATTTCTGAGAACATGGCTATTGTATTTCACCGTCCATGTGAATTCTCGCTTGCAATTAAAGCTTTGTTCAAAGCTTTGGCCTGTTTTATGACTTAAATTGTGCATTTTGTTTGAGTTTGTTGCTTCAGAAGAGCATGAGGCGTTCCCTTAATCTATCTTTATGAACTGGTGATACCAACACAGCTGTTTGTAACATCTTTGTATGGTGTATGTAATCTTTTTCATTGGGAGAAGGCTACTTGGTGATTTTTGTGCAACCACATGGAAAAGTGCTAAATGGCCATCTTGAGGAACTTCTTAGTTACACGAGTATTCGCCTTGAGCTACATGGTAGTCCCCCGTTTTACCCTGGGCCATTGCTAATTCCCACACTATCGCTGAATCGGGGCTGATCTGTATATCACAGAAAGAGATGGAGGTCTAGTCAAGGCCTGATCAATTCTCATTATGTTTAGATCTGCTGACATGGAGCAGAGGTAAAGGTTTCTAAACATAGATCCTGCATTTAGGACTGGATTCGATCAAGTCCGTTCTTTACTTTGACGCATGATTAAATGCAAGACTTTTCTTAACAAACAAGTTTTTACCAAATGTTTGGTAAGGTTCAGCAACTTGCTGAACTGTATTTGTTTAGAAAAATATGACCATTTTCTATTAGTTATGAGCCAAATTAAGGACACACAGTATGTTGACTGTATCCAGGCCATAGTCTTGTCTAGATTTTGCATTATCTAGGCCTGTTCAGAGCAACAGGTTTTGATTAAATTATTTTGGAATAGTTACGTTCTGCTGTTAATAGTTGAGCTTTCTTGCTGAATGAGAACATTTGACTGAATGAGAACATTTGATGGCACACCCCATCCCACAAGCCTTCATCGTTAATGACGCCCCAGAATCACATGTATGCAGCATTATGAATGTTACTAAGGCTATTGTTTATTTTAATGTGATTCATATGCATGAAGGACATGATCACATGCAACACACAGGAGATGTCATATTCTCCACACAATGCATGTGACTCACTCACATTCCTGTCTTAAGTCTTCTTACGTCAATATCAAATAATAATGGGTCATTTGTTTTTTAGATTGTTGATATCATTAATGGCTGGTACTATTCTAAACAAGTAATGCAAATATAACCTAATGCAATGGCACATTTTGAGAGCCATGAAAATACTGGAAAATACCAAAAAGTCCAGGTACAGACTCCGTACTCACCTGTTTCATTCAAAGGACACACCCAGCACAAACAAGGTGCTGGATTTACAGGTTGGTTTAGTCTGGATTGTGTAGGGGGAACGGAGGGGTATACTACGACTATTAAGGGGATAGCGAACTAAATTAAGCTTCAACCCTGGGATTTCTGTATCACAAAGCCGACTCACTTTTAGTCGGGTTATATTGCCACGGCAACTTACTCAGCACCGCTAACCTGCTCCGGGGCAGGTTCATTACATTACATTACATTATAGGCATTTAGCAGACGCTCTTATCCAGAGCGACTTACACAGCATTTTTGCATTTATACATAGAATCCATTTACAGCTGGATATATACTGAAGCAATTCAGGTGAAGTACCTTGCTCAGGTGTACAACGGCAGTGTCCTATGTGGGATTCGAACCTGCGGCCTTTTGGTTACAAACCCAGTTCCTTAACCACTGTACTACACTGCCGTTCTGTTCAGAATAACAGATTGAAACATATAAAAGCATCGCCCTTTGACCAATCAACTCCTTGGCTTTGGAAAAATGCGTCTCCATTCCAAAGGATTCCAGAGAGATATGTGCAGATACTGAGGGAATCTCTTCGCAGGGCGAGATGTCCTGCAAAAGATTACGCAAAAGATTTTCTGAGTTCCGGAAAATGTTTGAGATACTTTTTTAATGAATGTAATGTGATTGCTTCAGCAATATTTTAAACGTGCTGTATCAAGTTTAAAGTTTAGGTGCTCTAGAATGTAGTAGTAGCCTACAGTTGTCACATTATAAATAAACTGACAATGTGCTGAGAGTATATATTTATTTGTGGTATGGTAAGGTGAATATTATTATTAAAAGGTATTAACTAGCCTAACGAATTTAAACTACACGATGAGCATTATTAAAAAAATTTTTTGCCAAAAGCTCCTTCCTGGCTTTGTTGGAGGCAACGGTGTTGCTTTTTGCTCATGATTGTTTCATGTTCTTATCCGTCAATTATATCTGTCCGTATCAGTCTTTTTCCCCACAGGAGAGAAATACTTTGCTCTAGTACAGCCCATGCTGCACCGCTATAGGCTCTAGTACAGCCCATGCTGCACCACTATAGGCTCGTTGTTGCAGGCACCGCCCCTTTTATGGGAATGCGCACGTACCTTGATTAATAAAGCCCGTATTCACTTAGCAAGTTGATAACCACATCCGTAGTACCGGTTAAGATAGACTGCGATGAAGCCAGCTAACGTAAAGAAACCCTGATTATGTTAAGCTTCCTTCGTAGTATACCCCCTAGATATCAGGACTCAATCAACATTTGTACTTAACAGGACTAAAATTTATATTATTTCTTTCTTCACAAACATAATCTGGCAAGTTCAATGATCACTAAAAGCAACGAAAGCCCAAACTGAGTTTATGCGCTATTACAGACTGGAACCCAGGGAGGTGCGCTATTACAGACTGGAACCCAGGGAGGTGCACTATTACAGACTGGAACCCAGGGAGGTGCGCTATTACAGACTGGAACCCAGGGAGGTGCGCTATTACAGACTGGAACCCAGGGAGGTGCGCTATTACAGACTGGAACCCAGGGAGGTGCACTATTACAGACTGGAACCCAGGGAGGTGCGCTATTACAGACTGGAACCCAGGGAGGTGCGCTATTACAGACTGGAACCCAGGGAGGTGCACTATTACAGACTGGAACCCAGGGAGGTGCGCTATTACAGACTGGAACCCAGGGAGGTGCGCTATTACAGACTGGAACCCAGGGAGGTGCACTATTACAGACTGGAACCCAGGAGGTGCGCTATTACAGACTGGAACCCAGGGAGGTGCGCTATTACAGACTGGAACCCAGGGAGGTGCGCTATTACAGACTGGAACCCAGGGAGGTGCGCTATTACAGACTGGAACCCAGGGAGGTGCGCTATTACAGACTGGAACCCAGGGAGGTGCGCTATTACAGACTGGAACCCAGGGAGGTGCGCTATTACAGACTGGAACCCAGGGAGGTGCGCTATTACAGACTGGAACCCAGGGAGGTGCGCTATTACAGACTGGAACCCAGGGAGGTGCGCTATTACAGACTGGAACCCAGGGAGGTGCACAATGAAGCAGGATTACTGAGTTAGCTGGATAACTGCACTGAGTAAAACCCGGAACAGCTCTGTTTACTTCAGTCCATGTTCCAGATTTGGAAGGATTCTGGGTTTTACTCAGTGCAGTTATCCAGCTAACTCAGTAGTCCTGCTTCTCTTTCTCAGTGCAGTTATCCAGCTAACTCCATAATCCTGCTTCACAGTATACCCCCCTGATCTTTTCTTATAATAAGGAGTTAACCCCAGAATTACTCAGAAGTATTGGCGACTTATCCAATGTCAAGGCTCAAACTACCCATTGACATGAATGGTCAGTGATGTTATTGCACCATTCTCTTTAAATTCACTTACATCTTTCAACAGTAAGCTTATAGACTACATAATATAATTCACACACGTTTACTGTTATCAGTCTACGACTAAAAATAATCTAAAATAATCACCAGTCTAAAGAAAGGGGCGAGGCAAAGACTTTTGCACACACATTTATTACATCTGCACAAGGTTCAGTGTACATTTAGACAGGGCATCGCAAAATAACCTAATCAAAGTGAGACTCGGTGAGATCAAGCAAACACTCAGGGGAAGAGCTGGGGATCAACAGCTTGCATATAAACACTCATACCCACGCACGCACGCACGCACTCTCTTTTTCTCTCTCTCTCTCTTTCACACACACGCACACACATGGCAGGGCGTAGACTCTGCTGCCAATTCTTTTGGGGAAACAGGGCATCACACAGTGCCACAGATACAGCAATGCTACACATATACCAGCAGGGGGCGCCAGGGAAGAGGAGGGAGAGTCTTTAATGTCCACAGCTCTTAGTGTAGTCCGAACCTGCTCAAACTCGCATAAACCCCTTAATTCTGGAATACAGAATAAATAACCACGAAAAGCAGCCGTTTTAAAACACTAAAGTAAAGGGCTAAGAGTAAAGAGCTATAAGTGCGGCTGTGGGACTGGAGCATGGTGCTTTTCAGTCTCAGCCATTCTTAACTTTTACATTCAGCTCAGAACTGCACAGAACCTCTTTCTCTGGTACCATGGCAACAGCGGTTGCCATGAAACTACAAAAAAAAAAAACTGCAAGGATGCGGCCCTGGTTTCCAAATGAGCCAAACCTTACAGTCCGCATCAACTGGGATCTCTTATGGTCCGCGTAAATAAGTCATCACTTTTGCAGAAAAACTCCACTGCATTTCTGAAACAGACACTAGGGCCTTGATATTAAATATATGGAATTTACACACTCAGATCAGCAGAATGTTTTGGCTATGGTCAATCACCTGGTCCATTAGTATAATCTCCATCATAAATAATCTGCTCTATTGCAGCATTCACTCCCAGTATAAAATACGGATAGTCTACACGATGCAGGTCTTACAATCAACTATGAAAGACGGAGGACGTGGGATAAAACTAAAATTCCATTAAATTATTGAAATATCCTCACAAAACATTACGGGGGCATTTTTTGCAATTAGTTTTCCTGAATTGACTGAAATGGACAACTTTCCTGCTGTTCCTCCATAAACCGTCTTTGCGATAGTTCTCTGTAAAAAGCGCTATACAATTAAATTTAATTGAATTGGAATTGAAATGGACTTTAACCCCCAAAACCTGGTACACTAGGTACGTGAATATCAAAGGTGTGGCGTATGAAAAGGGCGTATGCGTATACGACTCCCTCCGAAAGCTGTGGATCATTGCCCCTCCCACTCTGCGCTCTGGCTCCGCCCACACAGGCCCCTCCTACTTCTTGGCCTTGCCCTGGGCTGCCACGGCCTCCATGGCCTTGCGCACGGTCTCCTTGTCGCCCAGGAACTGCATGGGTTTCACTGGCTTCAGGTTCTTGTCCAGCTCGTACAGGATGGGGATCCCAGTGGGCAGGTTCAGCTCCATGATGGCCTCCTCTGACATGCCTGTGAAACAAGAGAGCAGCCAGTGTGTTAGCCATATCCCCAGGATAAACACACAGCCAGTGCATTAGCTATGTTAGCCATATCCCCAGGATAAACACACAGCCAGTACATTAGCTATGTTAGCCA
Source organism: Ilyophis sp. 1 JC-2022 (assembly GCA_022702515.1). Classification (NCBI taxonomy): domain Eukaryota; kingdom Metazoa; phylum Chordata; class Actinopteri; order Anguilliformes; family Synaphobranchidae; genus Ilyophis; species Ilyophis sp. 1 JC-2022. The sequence goes on from CM040396.1 coordinate 108,307,681, forward strand.
TGTCCCCAGGATAAACACACAGCCAGTAATCCCCAGGATAAACACACAGCCAGTACATTAGCTATGTTAGCCATGTCCCCAGGATAAACACACAGCCAGTGCATTAGCTATGTTAGCCATGTCCCCAGGATAAACACACAGCCAGTACATTAGCTATGTTAGCCATATCCCCAGGATAAACACACAGCCAGTGCATTAGCTATGTTAGCCATGTCCCCAGGATAAACACACGGTAGGAATTTTGTAGGTAATTTAAAGATCACGCTCAGGACTGAGAACCCCTGGCAGAGAGCTTGTTGTTGCGAGTAATGTTATTGGTCTATAAATGTGGGGGTGGAGCTGGGGGGGGGGGTGAGTAATGTTATTAGTCTATAAGTGTGGGGGTGGAGCTGGGGGGGGGGTGAGTAATGTTATTGGTCTATAAGTGTGTGGGGTGGAGCTAGGGGGGGGGGGGGGGGGGGGTGAGTAATGTTATTGGTCTATAAGTGTGGGGGTGGAGCTAGGGGGGTGAGTAATGTTATTGGTCTATAAGTGTGGGGGTGGAGCTGGGGGGGGGGTGAGTAATGTTATTGGTCTATAAGTGTGGGGGTGGAGCTGGGGGGGGGGTGAGTAATGTTATTGGTCTATAAGTGTGGGGGTGGAGCTGGGGGGGCGAGTAATGTTATTGGTCTATAAGTGTGGGGGTGGAGCTAGGGGGGTGAGTAATGTTATTGGTCTATAAGTAGAACTGGATTGGCCTGTCAGGCACTGCCCTGTCATGGTTCTATACGTATCTCACAGGCAGAAGCTATTTTGTCAGTCTCGAGGGCTTTGCCTCAGAGAAACTTGAGATCCTGTCTGGTATTCCGCAGGGTTCTATCCTTGGCCCATTATTATTTTCTTTATACATGCTGCCACTGGGAGAAATTATCAGTAATCATGGAGTGAATTTTCATTTCTACGCTGATGACACTCAGTTATATCTTTCTGTAGCGCCTGATGACCCTGATGCTCTTGACCCCTTGGTGAACTGCCTGTCTAGTATTAAACTCTGGATGACCAAGAACTTTCTTAAACTAAACAGAGATAAGACTGAAGTTCTCATAATTGGTACTAGTGCCCAGAGAGATTCAATATCAAGTAGACTGGGCTGCCTATCTGTACAGGACAAGAGCTGTGTAAAAAATCTAGGTGTCATCCTTGATTCTGAGTTAAATTTTAATGCACACATTAACAATGTCACCAAGATCGCCTTCTTTCATCTAAGAAACATTGCAAGAATTAGAGCCTATCTCTCTCTCGATGATGCTAAAAAAGTTGGTTCATGCTTTTGTGTTCTCCCGGCTAGACTACTGTAATGCGCTTTTCTCTGGCCTGCCAAAAAAATCTACTGATAGACTACAACTCGTTCAGAATGCTGCAGCCAGAGTTTTAACAAAAACTAAGATGAGAGAACATATTACTCCAATTTTTAGCAACATTGCACTGGCTCCCGGTTACATTCAGAATTGATTTTAAAATTATTTTACTTGTCTTTAAAGCACGTCATGGTCTAGCACCATCTTACATCACAGATTGCCTGTCTGAGTATGTTCCACACCGTCCCCTTAGATCGTCCAATGCTGACCTGCTCCATGTGCCAAAAATGAAATATAAAAGACATGGAGAGGCAGCCTTCTGCTTTTATGGACCGACGGTGTGGAACAAACTGCCACTTCACATCAAACAGGCAACAAGTTTAGACATTTTTAAGAGACAACTAAAGTCATACTTTTTTTCTCTTGCTTTTAACTGATTTTAACTTTCATCTGCTGTTGCCCTTGCTTTTATCTTGATGTTGTTTTATGCTTTTTAATGCTTTTATTTATCATTGCTTTTATCTCTCTCCATTGTTTTTATTTTTAACTTGCACTTTATGGAAAGCACTTTGAGCTGCATTTTATGTATGAAAAGCGCTTTATAAATAAACTTTATTATTATTATTATTATTAAGTGTGGGGGTGGAGCTGGGGGGGGGGGGTGAGTAATGTTAGTGGTCTAGAAGGGTGGGGGTGGAGCTGGGGGAGGGGGGTGAGCAATGTTATTGGTCTATAAGTGTGGGGGTGGAGCTGTGGGTGAGTAATGTTATTGGTCTATAAGTGTGGGGGTGGAGCTGGGGGTGAGTAATGTTATTGGTCTATAAGTGTGGGGGTGGAGCTAGGGGGTGAGTCATGTTATTGGTCTATAAGTGTGGGGGTGGAGCTGGGGGTGAGTAATGTTATTGGTCTATAAGTGTGGGGTGGAGCTAATGGAGCTGGGGGGTGAGTAATGTTATTGGTCTATAAGTGTGGGGGTGGAGCTGGGGGGGGGCGAGTAATGTTATTGGTCTATAAGTGTGGGGGTGGAGCTAGGGGGGGTGAGTAATGTTATTGGTCTATAAGTGTGGGGGTGGAGCTGGGGGGGGTGAGTAATGTTATTGGTCTAAAAGTGTGGGGGTGGGCTGGAGGGGGGGTGGTAATGGGGGGGGTGAGTAATGTTATTGGTCTATAAGTGTGGGGGTGGAGCTAGGGGGGGTGAGTAATGTTATTGGTCTATAAGTGTGGGGGTGGAGCTAGGGGGGGTGAGTAATGTTATTGGTCTATAAGTGTGTGGGGTGGAGCTGGGGGTGAGTAATGTTATTGGTCTATAAGTGTAGGGGTGGAGCTGAGGGGGGGAGCGAGTAATGTTATTGGTCTATAAGTGTGGGGGTGGAGCTGGGGGGGGGGGGGGGTGAGTAATGTTATTGGTCTATAAGTGTGGGGGTGGAGCTAGGGGGGTGAGTAATGTTATTGGTCTATAAATGTGGGGGTGGAGCTGGGGGGGTGAGTAATGTTATTGGTCTATAAATGTGGGGGTGGAGCTGGGGGGTGAGTAATGTTATTGGTCTATAAGTGTGGGGGTGGAGCTGGGGGTGAGTAATGTTATTGGTCTATAAGTGTAGGGGTGGAGCTGAGGGGGGGAGCGAGTAATGTTATTGGTCTATAAGTGTGGGGGTGGAGCTGGGGGTGAGTAATGTTATTGGTCTATAAGTGTGGGGGTGGAGCTGGGGGTGAGTAATGTTATTGGTCTATAAGTGTGGGGGTAATGCAAGGTGTCGTTCATACCCTCCAGGTGCTTGACGACGCCCCGCAGGCTGTTGCCATGGGCGACGATCAGTACCCTCTTGCCCTCCTTAATCTGTGGGGCAATCTCCTCGTTCCAGAAGGGAAGCGCACGGGCGATCGTGTCCTTCAAACTCTCACACGAGGGCAGCTGGTCCTCCGTTAGGTCGCCATAGCGACGGTCCTGCCCCAGTAAAAGAAGACGGACAGATTTTAGCTACACTACCGTTCAAAAGTTTGGAATCACTGAGATGTTTTTATGTTCAAGGTAGCATTAAATTGATCAGAAAATACAGTCAAGACATTGATAATGTTACAAACAACATTCTACTTCTACTTACGTAACTCAAAGAAAGACATTTTATAGCTTCATTAAACAGGCACAATTGTTTTCAGCTGCGCTTAACTCATTCAATGCCAGAGTGTTCTGGAACAATAAGGCCGTGTCCGAATTGCGACCCCTACACCCTTTTGAGTGCGCATATTTGAGTGAATTTTGTCAAAAAGCTTTTGAGTGGGTGACTTTTTCTTAAAAACGGGGGCACTTAAATTACAAGGATGAACCCCTTATTTCCGGGGTTTTGTTGAGGGAATTCAGGAGCACGCTCATCTGCAGAACAATGCACTCATCCGACAATTTCAGTCAGTAACCCGGAAGTAAAAGCGTAAAAGACGTAGAGCGTATATGTATATCTATGGTATAAGATAGGTTCATATTATTTTTGTTAATTCTATCTTCATAAATAATCTACACTTTGTAACAATCGTCATATGTTAACTGATTGATATTATCAATAAAAAAAATATTACAAACTACTTCTTCACTAGTTTGGAAAGGGATTTATTTCGCACACTGCTTGCAAAGTGAGGGGACAGGGCACATAGAGACAGGGGTATGAGTGGACAGGGCACATAGAGACAGGGGTATGAGTGGACAGGGCACATAGAGACAGGGGTATGAGTGGACAGGGGACATAGAGACAGGGGTATGAGTGGACAGGGCACATAGAGACAGGGGTATGAGTGGACAGGGCACATAGAGACAGGGGTATGAGTGGACAGGGCACATAGAGACAGGGGTATGAGTGGACAGGGGACAGTAGACAGGGAACAGGGGTCGCATTCGGTCACGGCCTAAGCCTCAGCAGTGCCCAGCCAATATGGCTGCTGGCTGCCAGCATAATCGTTTGTTAATGAGGATAGATGGCAAAAAATCTTTCAAAAACATAAGAATTCCTTAGTGATTCCAAACTTTTGAAAGGTAGTGTAAATGCAGGCACCTGGGCTGTGTTATAAATAGGAATGATATTTCAAAATGTTAAAAACAGAGACTGAAGTCCTTGCACATGTACTACATGCAGCGACTACAGTACTAGCGTTACTCCTGAGAGTAATTATTCTTTCATACCTTACACAGGGCTACAGTACAGTACTAGTGTTACTCCTGAGAGTAATTATTCTTTCATACCTTACACAGGGCTACAGTACTAGTGTTACTCCTGAGAGTAATTATTCTTTCATACCTTACACAGGGCTAAAGTACAGTACTAGCGTTACTCCTGAGAGTAATTATTCTTTCATACCTTACACAGGGCTACAGTACTAGTGTTACTCCTGAGAGTAATTATTCTTTCATACCTTACACAGGGCTAAAGTACAGTACTAGCGTTACTCCTGAGAGTAATTATTCTTTCATACCTTACACAGGGCTACAGTACAGTACTAGCGTTACTCCTGAGAGTAATTATTCTTTCATACCTTACACAGGGCTACAGTACTAGCGTTACTCCTGAGAGTAATTATTCTTTCATACCTTACACAGGGCTAAAGTACAGTACTAGCGTTACTCCTGAGAGTAATTATTCTTTCATACCTTACACAGGGCTAAAGTACAGTACTAGCGTTACTCCTGAGAGTAATTATTCTTTCATACCTTACACAGGGCTAAAGTACAGTACTAGCGTTACTCCTGAGAGTAATTATTCTTTCATACCTTACACAGGGCTAAAGTACAGTACTAGCGTTACTCCTGAGAGTAATTATTCTTTCATACCTTACACAGGGCTAAAGTACAGTACTAGCGTTACTCCTGAGAGTAATTATTCTTTCATACCTTACACAGGGCTAAAGTACAGTACTAGCGTTACTCCTGAGTGTAATTATTCTTTCATACCTTACACAGGGCTAAAGTACAGTACTAGCGTTACTCCTGAGAGTAATTATTCTTTCATACCTTACACAGGGCTACAGTACAGTACTAGCGTTACTCCTGAGAGTAATTATTCTTTCATACCTTACACAGGGCTACAGTACAGTACTAGCGTTACTCCTGAGAGTAATTATTCTTTCATACCTTACACAGGGCTAAAGTACAGTACTAGCGTTACTCCTGAGAGTAATTATTCTTTCATACCTTACACAGGGCTAAAATACTATCAATATGCATACAGTCAAAAATTACACTCAGGGCCTGATTTACTAAGACCTTCAGCGGGTGCAAAACCTTTTAATAACTCAGCCATTGATTGGTGCAAAACAAATACCATGGCCAATCATTGGTCATGTCATTGGTTTTGAGTGCGCTAAAAGGTTTTGCACACACTAAAGGTCTTAGTAAATCAAGAACAAATGTATTCTTAAAATTTCTTTATTTTTTTTAATTTATTTTTTGGCACAGAGTTATAAAACATACAAAAAAGAGGCTAGAAACCCATATTACACGTGAAATACATACAGGAAGTAGCTTTTGAAATGCCCCTGTGAGTGTCACTGCTGTCAGCGATGTAAGGGAAGCTGAACAGAGAGATTTTCATTTAAGGTGTTGAAGATCTGTGGAAGACACGTGCATGGTGTGGTGTAACACTGGCTGGATTGCTCAAGCCTAATTCTGCAGCACCCAGTGCTTTCCAGGGCACTGTGTGTCCAGCGAGTCTGACCCGTGTCCCTGTGTGTACTGCTGTAACGCTGAAACCCACATGACTACAAGGACACCTGCCACCTGCGCTATCAGCTGTTTTCACCAATTACAGCCTCAGCCTTGGGCTGCCTTTAAATATCAATCATCTCTTAAGACTGTCCTTTGGAATGTGCACCATTGGCCTTTTCTGCAACACATTAACTCACCGGAGGGTTAAACTCTGCTGTCATAAAGGGTCCTGCTGGAGCAGGTGGGGAAGAAATACTTTTTATAAATGCTTTCAAAATGTGATCCTGCCTGTGGCCAGCAGGGGGGGCACACAATCGGCTTTGCATCGTCTAAGGCAGGGGTGGCCAATTCCAGGCCTCGCGGGCCGGTGTGTATGCATGTTTTTACTGCCACCAGTTACCACGGTTCAATCAGCTAATTAGTCTTACACACAATCACTGATTCACTTGTAAATTACAGAACGATAAAATGCTACAATACACGCGTACCGGCACAAGAACATTCATCAGCTGCTGTTCATATCACGGATATGTAGATTAAAATATCAGATCGTGTAAATGATTGGGCTAATTAAATAATTGTTAACTGGCGGCAGCAAAAACCTGCATACACACCGGCCCGCGAGGCCTGGATTTGGCCACCCCTGGTCTAAGGCAGTGTTTTTCAACCTTTTTTGAGCCAAGGCACATTTTTTACATAAAAAAAAATCCTGAGTCACACCACCAACCAAAAGTGTTACTAATTAAGTGAAGTTGGATCATTTCCCACGGCACACCTGACGATCTCTCACGGCACACTAGTGTGCCGCGGCACAGTGGTTGAAAATCACTGGTCTAAGGGATATAAGAGAGGGCATCAGGGATAGCAGTGTTCATTGCTGTAGCGACGCCTGTTGGCCGTCTGGGCGCCCATGGCTTGCTCTCTGCGTACGCGTATGAGTTTCCTCCGGCCCCTCCCTGTGCGTGCGCGGCTTGTGGCTGAAATGCAGGGCCGTGTCTGAATCAGCGCACTTGCCTACTATTGAGTTTGCCAGTTAAGTATACTTTTTAAAAAGGTGTTGGGTATGCGACAATTCTTAAAATTGAGTGTTCATAATATAATAATAATAATAATGCCTTGCATTTATATAGCGCCTTTCTTACCAACCGGTGACTCAAAGTGCTTTACAAGGATGAGGGGGAAACTCGCCTCTACCACCACCAATGTGTAGCATCCACCTGGGTGATGCAACGGCAGCCATTTTGCGCCAGAATGCTCACCACACATCAGCTGAGGTGGAGAGGGAGAGAATGATTTTAGCCAATTAAATTGGGGGATGATTAGGTGGCAGATTGAAAGAGCCAAGTTGGGAGTTTACCCAGTTTACCCCTACTCTTTACGATAAGTGTCATGGGATCTTTAATGACCACAATTTCCCTGGATGATATACTTATTTCCCCGTTTTTGCTGATGATAGTACGGAGGATATTTTTTTGCATACTGCATGTCACTAAACAGCATACAGTAAGCAGTATACAGTAAGGACGCAGTAGACAGGGCTCCGATTCGGACACAGCCCAGGTCTTGGATTCACGGTGATTCAACGCAGGCTTTTGATTAACAGAGACAAACGTTACATTCTGTCAGATGGGCGAAAGCTTGTTAAACCTCCCCTCTAATCCTCGAGCTGGCTCTGAGCCGAACATCCCATAATAATCCCAGAGGGTGCCTCCTGATCTGTGGTTCCACTGTCACTCTTGTGGGGGATGGGCAAGTGGGTAGAGGGGTCTCTGCCTTGCTTAGTTTCATGTTTCCCATATTTCTTCCCATTCATTTATTATATTTATATTGTGAGTTTAGACATTGCGGAACACTGACTTGCCCACCAAGAACAACAAAAATTGATTCATTGATTGATCACATGACTACATGGCAAGCTGTAACGCGCGCTGACGGACCGAAATTGGGGCGCGGCCATACCTTGCTAATGTTGGCGTAGAAGTCGTGGTCGGGGTCCATAGGAGGTGGGGGGGTGTCGTAGGAGCGCCTCCAGATTTTGACCTGCGCCTCGCCGTGCTTGGCGGCCGTCTCGGCCTTGTTCAGACCCGTCAGGCCGCCGTAGTGGCGCTCGTTGAGACGCCAGGTCCTGTGCACGGGCAGCCACATCTGATCGATGCCGTCCAGCGCGAGCCACAGCGTGCGGATCGCCCTCTTCAGCACCGACGTGTAGCAGATGTCAAACTCATAACCAGCCTCTGCAAATTATTGGATGAGACGGCCGAGCAGAGCATTTAAAAAAGAAAATTGTTTATTTATTCGTTTACCTCTATGTGATGGTTATAGTTCAATGTTCAGAATGCCACAAATTAATTTTATAGAATCTAATTATGAGACATCAGGCACCAAACTACTGATTGAAAACCACAGCATGTTTGGTTGCGGTTCTAAATCATATGCATACGCATACATACACACACTGAAATAAGAGTGCCACAGTTACCTGACCTATGTCATGACGGTGCTTTTCAACATGGTGCTACTACCGTTTTGTACATGTATTAATTTCAGAAAAACGTTATTCCAATTCAATAGGCTAACGGGCTGGGTTTCTGAGGACTTTAGCATTAGCCTTTTTTTTTTTTTTTTTTACAATAAGCGATACATACGAACAGACTATGATCATTGTACACCTAAACATGGATACAAGATCTTTAAAGGGAGGGTCACATTGCTTCACTTGTTTTTCAGTGAAGTATGCATCACATACCCCCAAAATCTATATTATTTTTTGCAACTGCACAGCTCCGTATCAGCTCGACATATCTACTACATATTACCTGCATTATAGAGTATATGTCACACGCAGAGGGGACATGCGCCTATAAGAAAGAATCCAGGCAGTACGTGACGTTATGCGGCACGTTCAAAGCGGCACGTCCACATACGGAGGACAATTACCGGACCTTTCTGCCCATGCGCAGCAATGTCGCTTTAAGAAATAAACGTAAGTTCGCCACGAGAGGAGAGAAAATGGGCGGAGTTACACCGAAGAGACTAGAGGGAGGATCGGGTCTATCAAAGCAGACGAGTCTGGCTGCAAAGACACGCCTCCATCCAACCTTTATCTTCCATAACAGTATCCGGCAACCGAGCTACTCACCACCACTGGATGTGCAACGTTTTTCGCGAAGGGAACACATCACGTTTTGACTTAAGACACATTTTTCCATTTAAATATGGCATCTGTGCCGGCCCAATCGATGGAAGCAGTTTTGAAGGTCCATATTTACCAGAGATTTGTCTGCTTATTTCAATTAAAAGCAAGCACGCCTACGCCACTGAGATCCCGCATACTAATAACCTTATTTTCACTGCAACAATTGGCTAGTGTTGTAATGTTCTGTCAAATACAATTAACAAGCACTGAGGCCGAATGGCTGTCGCAGACAATGACTATATGGAAACATACCTAAATAGCTATAATAACTACCAACAATGTAGGCAGTAGTCTACCTTTCAGGGCCTGTCCACCTCTCTTCGCCTCACGTTCCCCAGTCTCGCTCAAATCGGCATCAAACCAGCCGCAGAATCGGTTTTCCTGATTCCAGCTGCTTTCTCCGTGACGGATCAGCACCAGTTTATACGCGGCCATTCTAACAATTTTAACCTCGTTTGACAACCGTCCGAAGACTGAATTACGGACAGCTTCAACAGTCAACGTGCAAAGACTGTGCAAACCCGCTCACCGATACAGACCGATTCTGACTGCACGTACAGGAATATGATAAGTTCATTTACCATTATAACCGTGTGATTGGACCAAATCTGTTTCTGAACTTGACATGATTTGCGTATCAGTACTTCCTACAAATATTTCATCCAATGGGAAAGCAGCTAGCGTCCTGCAGCGAGAACGCCTATTTCCGCAAGTCGGCACCATGTTGCTCTGTGCAAAGCAATGTGACCTTCACTTACCGTAAATACCAGTGTTGATGGAAACCTGCATAAATCAACTGAAAAAGCGCAAAATTCGTTTCATAGTGAATACGAATTATTCGTTTTTTAAACCTAAATTACCCTCTGTAGCCTGCTTTCATAAAAATACTTGTGCTCTGGTAATGTTTTTTCAATTTTTATTTTATTTAGGCCTGTATGACTTATTCGAAAGTTATGATTTCTAAAAGAAGCATACGTATTTTCAGATTCTTATTTTAAAATATTCTTACCTGGAAATCACAGTAATAGATTTTTGTAAAAGTAAAAACATGTTTATTTATGTTTTATAATATCTATTATTTATTTGTTATTTTATCTTCGATTGCTATTATACATTTTAATTACAGACAAAGACAATAATAAGAAAGTTGTTCACACGTAAATAGTGCAGACACTATAATTGAGGAATGTAGATGGGCCTACTGGCAAACATATTTTGTAAATTCTTTATCTCCCTACCTTGACTGGATGTTGGGGCCATGGAAGACAATTTTTTTTAAATTGTATTTTCATTTGACAAGTGATAGCTTGAGGGCATTTAAAGAAATGTATCCACAATTAAAATAATGTTATGATATTTTTCCATTGTTACCAAATCCAAACAGTTGTGAAAGCGGCATTTTATGACACCTATAAATGAAATTTCCAAGATTTTGGTCATTCTTTTAGCCAAAGCAAGAGTTTCCATGCAAGTTTAGATTTATGTATTTTTTTGGTTGAGATGTAGTAGTACAACCAATATGAAACATGCTATGGCATGAAATGCATTTGTGTAAATTAATGTGTGCTTGTGTGTGTAGAGAGCTGTGCATATCACAGTGAGGAAGATAAATATTGAGTGTCATTATTGTAAAAGGCTAGCGGCACGGTGTGGACAATACAAACAACAACACTGACCCATGGACAGAACCTTGAGGTACTCCTATTGAAGGAGGTTGAGGGGGGAGAGGGAGAGAGCGTTGATAGAGACCTGATTGAATCAGTCTGGGGAGAAGGGGGCTTAGGACTGCCATATATGCCAGATATATGGGGAGTTTTTTCTCTCCACTGTTTGAGTGAAAAAGTTAATGGGAGATGACAGTGGGAGGACAGTGGGTGGTAGTTTTATATACTGTATATATTACATTACATTACATTATAGGCATTTAGCAGACGCTCTTATCCAGAGCGACTTACATACTTCTTATTACATATATCCATTCATACAGCTGGATATATACTGAAGCAATGCAGGTTAAGTACCTTGCTCAAGGGTACAACGGCAGTGTCCTACCTGGGAATCGAACCTGCAACCTTTCAGTTACAAGTCCAGTTCCTTAACCATTATACTACACTGCCGCCCTACGCCCTAAAACATATATTATGATGTTTTTAAAAAAGACATTTCATTGGAGGAGGCTTGAGCTTAAAATAGGCCTAAATGTTTGAGGTTGTACAAAAGAGTTTGTTCCTGTGCAAGTGACATGAAAGTATTGACCAGTGGGCTAGCTTGTCTTTTTTGCCATTTGTTAGTGATTTTGCTGTTCCAGTGAGTGCTCAAACCACATCCAATACCTTGGCCAAAGAAGGGCACCGAAATATTGTTTTCAAATATGCAATATAAGGCAGCCAAGTGTTACTTAAAAACTGATCAAAGCTTTGAATAGCTTTTTAAAGGTGGTATTAAAGCCAGCAAACACATTTCTTAGATCAGCACGCAATCATAATTGTATAAGAACGTTAATGTTAAAAAAAAAATGTTTATGTGAATGTTAAAATCTTAGCATTAATATATACGTTAAAAAAATATTAATTTCCACTTTTCAATATTGGAATTCCTGCATCAGAAGATAATGGTTCATCAGTCCACGTATTAGGTTCTCGTACCTTTTGTTCGTACCTGCTTGCGAACGCGACACAGTATCTCTGGACATCTGTAAACCAACATTCAGAACATTTAACTGCAAAGTAATAAGCCAACGCTACTGCTAGATTTGGGAGTTTCCTCAAATACGGATGAGACCCGGTTTGTAGCCAATGGTAGCGGGCATTGCGCTTTGGATAAGCGGCACTTTAAAGCGATTGGTACCCCAACAGTGAATGATTTTGATTGGCGGGAGGGCTGTTCTCCGGAAGCTGACAGTCAGCTGATCTGCTTGTTGAAGCTCTCCACAGGCAAGCATTGGGACTTCACACCTTGTCCTGTGGTCTATTACCTTCGCTGTTTTAGCAACGTACTATTTCTCTGGAATGGACGAAACTAGCCCCCTAGTTTCCCCTCTCCGGGATTCCTCCGATCTTAGCTACTGCACTACCGAGCCCACAAGTCCCCGGGGCGGATTTGGAGGGACGCCGGGCTCGGTAGTCCGAGTCCCGGCTGGAAGCCCTGGACGCAGCCGAGAGCGACAGCCGCTGCTTGACCGGGAGAGAGGAAACTCTCCGCGCGACCCTCACAGGAACGAGTTCCCCGAAGACCCCGAGTTTAGAGAAATCATCCGAAAAGCAGAACGAGCGATCGAGGAGGAGATTTTCCCTGAAAGAATTTATCAAGGTTCCAGTGGCAGCTATTTCGTCAAAGATTCACTGGGGGTAATACTTTTTTGTTGTTGTTGTTGCATTGCTTACTTCTAGTAATTAATTCATAGTTAATTTCATTTTTGCTTGGTATTCGGTTATAATGTGTCATCGTTTTCCGGTCTTCTTTTGTGACGCCTACCTGCAGTAGAGCGTCTTGTAGAAGTGAAACATCAGCCAAACAACCATGATGCAGCAACCTTAAGGCCCTGGTTTTATATGAGTTGATATTCCTTTGATTCAATGAGATTATATTCTGGTTACACCTCCCAGGAAATATCTGTTTATACAATGTAATAGACTACATTTAATGCAAGAAATTTGCAACCGATTTAAGGAGGAAATATTGAGTGGTAAACAAAGATGGAACAGAACGTTTAAGCATCGCTTTCGATTTAGGCGTACGGCAACATCCTGTCAGTCACTGTAAGACATCGGCATTGATACTGTAACAGAATAATTTATCATGTGATGGCGCATAGTCCGTTTGTTACTCGGCTGACAGCCCTGGCCAGACCTGTTTTTATGGAATGTGAATCACAACAACCCTTACTGATGATGGATAGCCAATCTGGCTTCAATGTGCCAGGTACAACACTCTCTTACTTGTTATTGAACTCTGATCAACGTGACGTCCCAAAACACAGAACTGGAGACGTTTGGGATGCCCAGGAAGTTAAACATTTGTGCTGCCTCTGTGACTCCGCCTTCATGGCCAAATGGCGTCTCCGCCCACTCTGTGGGGCAATGAGAATGACATAATCTACCCGGGCCTCTGGAAGTCTTGCAGCCCCTCATTAAAATGTATGCCAGAGCCTAGACCAGGCTCACACAACTCCAGGCCTGGATAGCTGCCTTTTAAGCAACTTTTTGGTCTAGCCAAATATTATTAACCTTTTGAAGAGTAGGTTTTTTATTATTATTTTGGAATGTTTTTTCTAAATTTTAAGTCAGTGTTCTAGAACTACCAGTAGTGATTGTCACATCAGCATTAGAATGTTCAGTAATGTTTTAATCACATATTAAAGCGCTAAGCTGTATTCACCTCCCCAATGCAGATTCACTCCAATATCAGACCACCGTAACACCTTATAGAACCAAGGGATGTGTGCAGTCTACAACTTTGATCAAAAGAGTCAACTATATGACTGGGGCTAAGTGAGTGATTTAAGAGCAGTATTTGGTGTGAAATCCTGCAACGGATCAGCCCTGGCTGTGTGTGCACCCCTGCCATAGACACTGGCTGAGTGAGGTCTGTGTTCTTATGAGGTTGCGGTTGTGTAGGCTGCTAGCACTGCTCACATGCCTGTGAGATATTCCACATACCTGCCGGAGTTCTTTTGTGGTTATGTCGCCCTTTGTCACACCTTTTTTTTCCCCCCGCAGAGTGCCACGTTTTCAGCAGAGTGCCACGTGCCCGTGGTACAGGCGCCTAGCCGTTTGTGCGCATTTCTCTTGCCGCTAACGAGGCTAATCATATTTGGAAGCGCCTGTCTCGCCACTGTTATGTCACGTCCCTGCAACTAGATGCAACACATGTTATTAGAGTGTATTTATGTTCTTTATTTGTGGTCATTTAAGTCCCAAAGGGGGTGAAAATTGTAACCTCCTTTTGTTACATGGACAGATGGCTGTGTACGGAGTGCGGTCCTGTCCTGTGCTTGATCAGCCACATAACCTGTCATGTGAGGAAACTTAAGCTAATCTCATTGACGTAATGAGTCTCAAACTCTTCTAATTCCGCTCCGTTGGCCACAAGAGAATGCCGCTGTAGAGCCATAATGGACGCTCTTTGATGCAGTCTCCTAGAGTCGCTGGTCATCAGACCATGACAAGCCGCAGAACGCCCCCGTTGAGCCATAATGGACGCTTTCTGATGCCGTCTCCTACAGTCACTGGTCATCAGAGCAGGTTGTGGGCCCTGAGAGACGCGGAGACTTCCTCTCCTTCCTGTCCCACCTCCAGAATTGTTGTGTTATGAAATCAAAATCTGCAGCGTACGAGCCCCAGTCCTGGCAGATCCGAGTACGGCCCGTCTAGGCGGGAGAATCGTCACGCACATAGCGGTCGGTCAGGGGCACGAGGAGTAACACCATCGAGAAGGCGTGGCGGCCTTCTTCCTACCGCCAGCCGATGGGGTTGTGTAGTGGTGAATTCTGAGCAACACACAGGGAATTGATTTGTACTAAGGTATAATTGGCTACCACATTGGAAGAATAATGGGGAAAAATCTGAACTAAATAGAATAAAATGTTTTTTAAACTCCAGCACTATATTTTGCAATTTTTTTTGTACTTCTTACAGAAGATCATCGGAGTGTTCAAACCCAAGAATGAGGAACCGTACGGTCAACTGAACCCAAAATGGACCAAGTGGCTGCAGAAGCTCTGCTGCCCGTGCTGTTTTGGGCGGGACTGCCTGGTTCTGAACCAGGGCTACCTGTCCGAGGCTGGAGCTGGCCTGGTGGACCAGAAACTGGAGCTCAACATCGTTCCCAGAACCAAGGTAAAGATCTGAGATCGAGCGCTGCTTGCTGCGTGCATTGTGGTGGACTGACTCACTGACTCACTGACTCACTGACTCACTGACTCACTGACTCACTGACTCACTGACTCACTGACTCACTCGCTCTTCATACAGGACACACTATTAAATAATAAAATGGAAAACTCTCTCTTCCCCGCTCTCTCTACCTTTCTCTCCCTCCCTCTCTCTCTCTCTCAGGTTGTGTATCTCGCCAGCGAAACATTCAACTACAGCGCCATTGACCGGGTTAAGTCCCGCGGCAAGAGGCTGGCCCTGGAGAAGGTGCCCAAAATGGGCCAGCGTTTCCACCGGATAGGGCTCCCACCAAAAGTAGGCCCTCTCACCGTGATGTTCCCCTCACCAAATCCTCTCCTTTCAAAAACTAGGCCCTCTCACCGTGATGTTCCCCTCACCAAATCCTCTCCTTTCAAAAACTAGGCCCTCTCACCATGATGTTCCCCTCACCAAATCCTCTCCTTTCAAAAACTAGGCCCTCTCACCGTGATGTTCCACTCACTAGAGGGTGGCAGTCGCAAGTAGGCCCTCTGCAACATTCTCCTCGTCTCCCCCTTCGCACAAAAAATCGAGGGTAGAAGCAAGCAGTTTGTGCGCCTCGGGTCCTGTCTAAAATGTTTGCACCGCATTTCCAGCAGGGGTCAGTGTCTTTCTTTGATGGGATTAAGGTTAAAGGAGCTACCTGATTGTGATAGCCACTCTGTTTGAGAGCGCTCTAACACTGCATCAGTCACTGCTTTTATTGAGTATTGATCAGCATTGATAACCTCGAGTGGTGATGGATGTTCATTATCAAAAATGTAATCTTTACCCAATTTTCAAAAACAAGGTGAAGGGAAAATAGTGGATGATTAGACCCACCCAGTTCAGTTCAGATAATGTTTAAATGTTTATCTCAGGTGATGAGTCATCGTGACCTTCCTGAAAGTTTTGCTAGAAAAAAAATCCTTCATCAAGTTACAATGAGTTGTAACACAACACTCAGTAAAGTAAATTAATCTAATTATCAACAACACTAAGCAATATTAAACATATAAGCACATGGTGACATGAAAGGCAAAATCAAATCATTAGATCCACGAGTGAACTGCATCTTAAAATGTCAAATGGTCATCTAGTTGGAGGTCAATATCATGAGAGGCAGGGAACATATATTTCTGCCCAGAATATAAATAATTAAGACATCATTTAAAAAAAGGAAACGATAATACTGCTTCTACATCAATGTGTAAAACGGTCCTTTTTAAAGTGTGGATCTACAATGTTTTTCCACAAATACAAGAACCTGGTATTCTAACAAGATTATCCAATAAAAGATGTTCTTCATCTGGCTGTTAATTCTTTCCGGCCAGGTGGGATCGTTCCAGTTGTTCGTTGAAGGGCACAAGGACGCGGACTTCTGGCTGCGGAGGTTTGAGGCGGAGCCCCTACCCGAAAACACCAACAGGCAGCTGCAGCTTCAGTTCGAGAGACTAGTGGTTCTGGATTACATCATCAGAAACACAGGTCAGCACCTCCTCTAGTGGCAGGGAAGACAAACTGCGGCTGGAAGGAGAGTTTTTGTGATTAACCTTGTGCTTGTGTACTTTGAGCTACATTTTAAAAAAATGTTTCTGTTCTGCAGATCGAGGCAATGACAATTGGTTGATAAAATACGACTGTCCAATGGACGCTGGAGGGACCAGGGTGAGTTCATGTAGATGTCCGCTGTTAGGGCTGAACATGTTTGAGATCCTTTTTGGAGTAACTAAAGTTGACTGACATTACATTACAGGCATTTAGCAGACGCTCTTATCCAGAGTGCCTTACACAACTTTTAAGCATTTTTTACATATTATCCATTTATACAGCTGGTTATATACTGAAGTGATTCAGGTTAAATACCTTGCTCAAGGGTACAACGGCAGTGTCCTACCTGGGAATCGAACCTGCAACCTTTCAGTTACAAGGCCAGTTCCTTGACCGTTATACCACACGACATCACGCAACGCCGTATTTTGGGACACACCACGCAGCGCAGTATTTTTGGAAATATGAGTTTGAGTGACATCATGTAGCACAGTGCTTGAGTACCGTAATTTCCGGACTATAAGCCGCTACTTTTTTCACACACTTTGAACCCTGCGGCCAATACAACGGTGCGGCTAATCTATAGATTTTTACGAGCTAACGGCCTCCAGGGGGGCGCTCTAGCAGGAAGCGCAAGAGCGAGACAGACAGAGATAATGCGCCGAGGAAGACGCTAGTTTGATTGTGTTTTGAACAGCCGTTTTGCGCATCATGCACACACCCTCATCATGGAAAACACACGAAGAAATGCATATGATGCAGCTTTTAAGTTAAAGGCAATCGATCTGGCTGTCGAAGAAGGAAATAGAGCTGCTGCAAAACATTTTTAGGAAACGTGCCTGATTATTACAACGGTATTTGCATTGGGTGAACGCGATCGCGATCGCATAGCAAATACAGTAAAAAATAATAATCGGTCATCAGAAAAACTACCAATAATAGGCCCACAAAAAAATAACAATTACGTAGGCCTACTGATCGACATTAGATTAGTTTTATTGGGCTATTCAACAACGCGATAGGGCTACTTACTTTTTCCACCTCGCTGGTTTAACTTGCAGGGCGAACAGGCTAATCCGTTTTGTTTTTTTCCTTCGTTTAAAAGTTATTATTATTATTTTTAATCCTGCGTTGTTAACATAGTAACGGATGCTCGTTTTTTTTATAAGGCAACATTTAACCAGGAAAACATGACATTTCAGTGCAAATTATGTCAATATGTCATTTAAATGTGTACATTAATAAAATAATAAGTTTAACCGACTAGTATTTCTGGTGCCGACTAGCGAGGGTAGCAACGTTGAATCGTCTAGTCGACTAAACGCGCACATCCCTACTGTGTATCATCTTTCTGTGTACGTAAATATCTCATGTTACAACGTGGACACCTGCGGCTTATAGACAAGTGCGGCCTATATATGTACAAATTTTTTTTTTCTTCTAAATTTCGTTGGTGCGGCTTTTATTCAGGTGCGCTCAATAGTCCGGAATTTACGGTACTTGTGTGTTTTAGAGCCTGTTGAATCGTGGTATTCTTGTTGCATATCGTTCCTCTGAACAGGATTTATACCTGTATATTACTGTCTGTAAAACTGCAATCCTCCATCATCTATTTTTAAGATGGACGGTACATTTGTGTGACCCGTGTAACTCCTCTTCCTGCCTGCAGGACACAGACTGGGTGGTTGTGAAGGAGCCCATCATTAAGCTAGCGGCCATAGATAACGGTTTAGCTTTCCCCCTGAAGCACCCGGACTCTTGGAGAGCTTGTGAGTAGCCCTGTCTGTGATGTGCAGTACAGAGCTCTCTAACTCGACTACTCTCTTACTCGCTCTCTTACTCGCTCTCTTACTAACTCTGCTACTAACTCTGTGTTAGTCTGTTATACACTCTGCTCCTTACTGTTTTGCTAATTTACTACTTGCTGTCACTAACGCTGTTACTTGCTGTTAAGTGCAGTAATAGCTTGTTGCCTCTATGGGGCAAGTAGGCCATAGTATTCACAGCCACGGGACGGCGCCTGATCGTTTCTTGTTTTCGCCCACAGATCCGTTCTATTGGGCCTGGCTAGCTCAGGCTAAAGTGCCCTTCTCTCAGGAAATCAGGGACCTCGTCCTGCCCAAACTCTCAGACCCAAACTTCATCAAGGACCTTGAGGAAGACCTCTATGAGCTGTTTAAGGTGATTTTGTAGTTCTGGACTGTACCAGGTTTTATTTTTAAACCTCGTACAGGTAGTGAAAGGGGGACGAGGCTTCATGAAACCAACAATGTTCGTACGCTAGGACTAGCTCACTGATTTAAACCAAACTATGTGTTTTGCTGTAAGATGGAAAAATCCTTTGGCTCAAGCAAATCTGTGATCTCATTATAGCACCACCCATTTTGGGGTTTGTGAAGCCTCCCTGCCCCATCAGGGATATCTGAAATAGAGTTGTAAAAAGTAAATATAAACCAGTGTGCGTTCGCTCAGGTGTAGAAGGCACACACTAAGGTAACTGAAATACCCAACACAATGCCTTCCAGAGTTCTCTACGGTGTGTAGCTTTTTGTTTGGTTCAGCTGATCCGAATGGGTGTGCAGCTCAAAGATCAGGGCGAACCAGAGTCAGTATAAGGATATTTACGTGTTTAATAATGTAGTCGATAAACCTTTCACTGATTCACATCAACTGTAGAAGTATTTTTTTTCCCCCACCATCTGAGGCTTTAAGAATGAGTAGACTAACACTCATCCAGACATTGAGATAAAGCTGTGCACAGAGCATGCCTGCATGGTTTAACAGCGTGTGCGTGTGTGCGTGTGTGTGTGTGTGTGTGTTCCACTTTCAGAAAGATCCTGGTTTTGACAGAGGCCAGTTCCACAAACAGATCTCTGTGATGAGAGGACAGGTAAGCAGTGTGCGTGTGGGGCTCTGGGTCACGCGCGCGTGTGGGGCTCTGGGTCACGCGCGCGTGTGGGGCTCTGGGTCACGCGCGCGCTTGGGGCTCTGGGTCACGCGCGCGCTTGGGGCTCTGGGTCACGCGCGCGTTTGGGGCTCTGGGTCACGCGCGCGTTTGGGGCTCTGGGTCACGCGCGCGTTTGGGGCTCTGGGTCACGCGCGCGTTTGGGGCTCTGGGTCACGCGCGCGTGGGGCTCTGGGTCACGCGCGCGCGTTTGGGGCTCTGGGTCACGCGCGCGTGGGGCTCTGGGTCACGCGCACTTGGGGCTCTGGGTCACGCGCACTTGGGGCTCTGGGTCGCGCGCGTGTGGGGCTCTGGGTCACGCGCGCGCGTTTGGGGCTCTGGGTCACGCGCGCGTGTGGGGCTCTGGGTCACGCGCGCGCGTGGGGCTCTGGGTCACGCGCGCGCGTGTGGGGCTCTGGGTCACGCGCGCGCGTGTGGGGCTCTGGGTCACGCGCGCGTGTGGGGCTCTGGGTCACGCGCGCGTGTGGGGCTCTGGGTCACGCGCGCGTTTGGGGCTCTGGGTCACGCGCGCGTTTGGGGCTCTGGGTCACGCGCGCGTTTGGGGCTCTGGGTCACGCGCGCGTGGGGCTCTGGGTCACGCGCGCGTGGGGCTCTGGGTCACGGGCTCTGGGTCCCGCGCACTTGGGGCTCTGGGTCACGCGCACTTGGGGCTCTGGGTCACGCGCGCGCGTGGGGCTCTGGGTCACGCGCGCGCGTTTGGGGCTCTGGGTCACGCGCGCGTGGGGCTCTGGGTCACGCGCTCTTGGGGCTCTGGGTCACGCGCACTTGGGGCTCTGGGTCACGCGCACTTGGGGCTCTGGGTCACGCGCACTTGGGGCTCTGGGTCACGCGCACTTGGGGCTCTGGGTCACGCGCGCGCGTGGGGCTCTGGGTCGCGCGCGTGTGGGGCTCTGGGTCACGCGCGCGCGTGGGGCTCTGGGTCACGCGCGCACGTTTGGGGCTCTGGGTCACGCGCGTTTGGGGCTCTGGGTCACGCGCGTTTGGGGCTCTGGGTCACGCGCGCGTTTGGGGCTCTGGGTCACGCGCGCGTTTGGGGCTCTGGGTCAACACTAAGATATAAAATATTCACATATTTGATGCTGCAGTTCTGTGTCATGACTCATTACATAGAGATTTGCTGTCAGTCACACATTCTGCTCAGTTTTATCACATCTCCTGTGTTGATCAGACGGGATTGACTTTTATGCTAATGAGCAAACGGAGGTATATAATTTGAGCGGCCATACCGCCATGCACTCTGCTCCTGCTGAATGGCTGAAGCTAAGCAGGTATGTGCTTGGTTAGGACTCGAATGGGAGACCTCATTTGTATGCGTTTCTCTCAGATCCTGAGCCTGAGCCAGGCGCTGAGGGAGGGGAAGACCCCACTACAGCTGGTGCAGGTGCCGCCTGTTACCGTGGAGACGGCGAGGGCGCCGCAGCGGCCCAACAGCGAGTCGTACACGCAGAGCTTCCAGAGCCGACGCCCCTTCTTCACCTGGTGGTGAGGTTAGGGGTTAGAGGTCAAGGTTCAGGGGTTAGGGGTGAGGTTTGGACAAGCTGAAGCAAAAAAGACTACAGAATGAAGCAAACTGGGAGATTTGGGGACCGAGACAGTGACAAATAAATAACTAAAAAAACTAAAAAACTTAAAAGGAAAGAAGAAATGAGGGAGCTGGACGATGAGAGAAGCAGACGGCCTCGTTCATCCCTCCTCCGTCCTCCTCACTCCTCCCTCCTTCTCCTCCTCTCCCTGCGTTTGGATGGAGGGGGGGGTCCCGCCCTCCCTCCCTCCCTCGATTTTGGTGCCTTCTGCTTTCTAAAGGGGTGGGTGGGGAGAAGAGTAATGTGCTCCTGTATAGCTGATTGATTGGTCCATTTCACGCTCTCTGTCACTTGCCCCTCCCCCTTCTGCACACCTTCTTGTCATTTGTTTTCACCTGTGATTGACATTCCTGGAGGCGTCTCCCAGCTCGCATGCAAAAGCATGTTTACGGACCGTACCAATGCAGCCAGGGCGGGGGGGGGGGTTAGTCTGTCTCCAATCACATACTCCCTCCCCATGAGGAGAAGTGAAGATTGGGACCAATCCTCCCCCGATGAGAGCCCTTGTCATTCCTGACAGGATCTGATAGGCTGAGAGAGACTACCCCCCACCCTGTTCATTGGCCCTGAAAACCCCCCCCATGCTTTTGGTACAGAGCATGCAGTAGCCCCGCCCCTCTGGCTCAGCGGCCACTGCTTTTCCCACCGTACTGATTTAATAATGTTACGGTTTCCTGTTACGAACGTCGGTTACCAAGCTGCTGTTTTCCATGTTTTTCCACTTTATTTCCCCCTGGACTTTGACTCGTTGGCAGACTGTTGAGGTAAATTGTGATGTTCTATTGTTTACATGGGTGAGATGAAGGCCACACCCCTTTAAACACAGGTGTTGGGCCAGTGGTACACATATGGAAAACTTAACATTCACCCCATTAGAAATGTACTGGTACGGGTTTAGAGCAAAATACACCCCCCCCATTAGACAGGTACTGGTATGGGTTTAGAGCAAAATACACCCCCCCATTAGACAGGTACTGGTATGGGTTTAGAGCAAGGATTTATTTGGCTCTCGTCTCGTCAAGTGAACGTGCATATGTGTGTTCTTTTGAGTATGCACACGTACGTGTGTGTATACATAGACGTGTATATATGATGTCCCACACACGCACACGTATGTGTATCCATGCATATTTTTATTAACCTTTATTTATCCAGGGTAGGTTGACTGAGCACTCGTGCTCTATTACTGCAACGCTCTGTTATATTTACGTGTCCGTATATGTGCACACATTCACATGCACACGCATGTAATAAATGTCATTAAAAGTAATAGATTTATTTGAAGTAGAAGCCATTCTTAGAGAGCTGAACAGGAGTGGAGACCGACGTGATACAGGGGCAGACGAGTCTCGCTTTGACCTTTAAAGAAAAGGAAGGTTTTTAGCGCTAAAGACTCTGGAGACCAGACTCCTCTCTATGGGCTTCTCTCAGTACAAACACTGGCATGTCGAGGAAATATCTACATGGGAAAAGAAACGTACTGCAGGCTGCTGTCGGAAGGTGAAATTCAGGGATAAATCTACCTTTTACTCTGTCTGCTCACTGCCATCCTGGGGGTTCGTTTTTTTAAAGTCTAATTTATTTTGCTTTCCTGAATTGCAGGCTTCAATAACGACAGTAATGTTCTTTGTTAAGTTTACCTACGTTTTAGATCGTCAGGCTGGAGCAGGGGTCTTTAATCTTATCCAGAAAGGGCTGGTGTGGGTGCAGGCTTTTCCAACCAAGCAGTTACACACCTGATTCTACTAATCAACCTCCAGATTCTTTGCTAAAGACCTTGACTGTGTCCCAAATCGTATACGTCCATGCTCCGGGCACGCTTAGCGAGCACACGCATCCGTGTGAGTTCATAGCGAAGTACGGTAGTGCGGAGCACGGGAGCATGCGATTTGGGACACAGTCCTTGATTAGTAGAATCAGGTGTGTAACTGCTTGGTTGGAACAAAAGCCTGCAATCACACAGGTCTTTACTGGATGAGATTGCGAACCCCTGCAATCACACAGGTCCTTACTGGATGAGATTGAGAACCCCTGCAATCACACAGGTCCTTACTGGATGAGATTGAGAACCCCTGCAATCACACAGGTCCTTACTGGATGAGATTGAGAACCCCTGCAATCACACAGGTCCTTACTGGATGAGATTGAGAACCCCTGCAATCACACAGGTCCTTACTGGATGAGATTGAGAACCCCTGCAATCACACAGGTCCTTACTGGATGAGATTGAGAACCCCTGCAATCACACAGGTCCTTACTGGATGAGATTGAGAACCCCTGCAATCACACAGGTCCTTACTGGATGAGATTGAGAACACCTGCAATCACACAGGTCCTTACTGGATGAGATTGAGAACCCCTGCAATCACACAGGTCCTTACTGGATGAGATTGAGAACCCCTGCAATCACACAGGTCCTTACTGGATGAGATTGAGAACCCCTGCAATCACACAGGTCCTTACTGGATGAGATTGAGAACCCCTGCAATCACACAGGTCCTTACTGGATGAGATTGAGAACCCCTGCAATCACACAGGTCCTTACTGGATGAGATTGAGAACCCCTGCAATCACACAGGTCCTTACTGGATGAGATTGAGAACCCCTGCAATCACACAGGTCCTTACTGGATGAGATTGAGAACCCCTGCAATCACACAGGTCCTTACTGGATGAGATTGAGAACCCCTGCAATCACACAGGTCCTTACTGGATGAGATTGAGAACCCCTGCAATCACACAGGTCCCTACTGGATGAGATTGAGAACACCTGCTCTAGATGCACTTTGAGCAGGTTGTATTTGGCATGTTGCCAATTGGGTGGTTCTTCAGCTGTATGCCATTGCAGTTCATATCGCATCCTCAAGGGGGAGCCCCTCTGGTGATGTGTCTCCAATGCCAGAAGGGAGTTCTCCATCTCGCATCTTCACATTTTATTTCCAATGTTAAGAGAGCTAAGTGAAGGATTTGGGTCTAAAGATTTTGCTCTCATCACTAGAGTCTGAGCTGCTAATTTTCCTTGTAGCTACGAGCAGCTTCAAAGGCACCCTGCAGAGTACTAAACTACCTTCAGCCAATCAAGGTCTTAACACTCAGTAGGTGAATAATGTGTTTTAGTGCGAGCAAAGCCTGCAGCGATGATGGGCATTTTATGATAAGATTGGACACCCCTGGCCTCTGGCCCCTGTGCTTTTAAACAACGCTGTACTTTATGAAGAGGCTTACTGTGCAGACTCTCGTGTTGCAGTTGACTGAACCCAGTAATTGTAATTAGATTAATTTAGCGATCTCTTATCCACAGTGACCACCAGTTTCCTCTCAGGAGATGGTGCTGTAGGAAAGATTTTAAGCAGGACAGTTGGGCACGAAGTTGTGTGTGCATGGGTTTCAATGTCTTACACAGATTCAAAGCACACATATCACCCCCCCCCCCCCCCCCCCGGCTCATTTGAAGCTAAGAAGAGGAACTTTCCACACAAATGTCTGTTGAATGATACTGTTTTTAAGGCCGCTGTGTTTGCACTTTATCCTTGAGGGTCTGTACAAACTATCTGCAGTGAGTGGGCAGGGCTTGAGTAGAAGACTGGAATAGTCCATGCGAGGAAGAGGGGGGTTTGGGGGTGACCTCTAACTAGAGGGCATTGCTCACTGTCCTCTATCTCCCCTGGTTCCTCTGTTTTTTTTTTTCCTCCTAAAATGTATTTTCTTTTTTAGTCGTATGTTACTGCTGTAGCTACCAAACTGACCTAAAATGTATTGTTCTGGCAATGCACTGTATAAATTGTATGTAATATATTTAAAGAAAGAAATACAATACAGATTTACTGTATTACATTATTAAAATGTCTTTTCTCATTTATTATATATATATTTATTTTTAATGATTTTTTCCCATTTTGGTAGCCAATTGAATCCCTATTCTAATTCAATTCCCCCGTGTAGCAACCACTAGAGAATCGCCGCTACACAACCCTGTCAGCCGGTAGTAGGAAGGAGGGCGCGACTCCCCAAGCCCCTGACCGTGATTCCAACTCGCCCAGGGCCGTTGTGTGCGCAGCGATTCTCTCCGAGCCCCTCCCCCCACCCGAGAGCAGCCGCCAATTGCCGCTCCCACAGGGCACCGGCCACGCTCGGATCTGGCAGGACCGGCGATCGAACCCCCGATCCTCGGAGCGCAGGCACACAGACAAAGTCTGTGTCTTAGCCCGCTGCACCGCCGTAAAAGGTCATTCTTTGGCAGAATCAAATACTGAAATGGAAAACATTCGTTGAAGGATATTGTATAGAATAAGAGGCATTTGTGTGTATTTAATAATTTAATACAGCTGGATAAACCCTATACATTCGGAGTAGGCCCTGGTCCTGGAGTACTGGAGACGGTCCTGGTTTTTGCTCCATCCAAACCTATAACTATAATTGGACTCATTTTAATTAATGAGGTTTAATGAATGCAGGTGACCATGTGCTGGAGGCACTCAGCATTTCACCATTCAGAATATTCAGGCTCAGACTTTTGATCACCCATCAAACTCTTGTGATCAAGCTCAGATGGAACAAAAACCAGAAAAGGCACCGGCGCTCCAGGACCGGGATTGCCTCCCCCTGCCCTATGTGATGGAAACATCCACATTGCACAGCCCTGGAACTATGAGGCAATGGGCCACTTGTTAGCCAGTTTTTCCTCAGCCGGTTGCTTACCTGGTAGGGCACTTGCTTTTTGGTGTGCGTGGATTTTCAATCATTTTGAACTTCACAGGGAAAGAGGTGTTTGATGGCAATGATCATTTCCGTCTTGTACGGTTGCATTTTTCCAAATATCGCTGGTTATGTTTTGTGGTCGGGAATACTTCAGAAGGTTACCAAACTATCCTCAGCCGGGGTACAAGTGACACGACAGTTCCATTTAATTTCTCTGCACGGAACCCCAGAACCTGCATATTTATAACGCCTTTGACACAGACCACAGACCGCAGCCTGATATGCCTCGCTGGTTTGTTTGGTAACCCTGCAGCATTCTGAAGTTGAATATAATATGAGCGGGCTGGGCAGCAGTTCCATGGTTTTCCACAAGAGGGCACTGTGGATCAGGAAATACAGAACCCGATGCATAACAAATGCTTCAGTCATTCATTTGCTTGGGAGAGAAGAGAGCAGGACAACTGTGGGACATTTATTGGAATCGTCTGTTCCACAGTTGAGTTTTGGGCCATCGTGCTGGTATTACACTTCCTTATAAAGATGGATGTCTTGTCATGTGTTGATACAGTGCACAGAAATGTCAATTTATTGTTTATTATACAATTATTTAATATTATTAAAAATAATACATTCCCAACACACTATTACTGCTTGTTTGGGCAAAACCACGAACATCATATCAGCTTCATATTTTCTTTCTTACGAATGTAATTTTTTTCTACTTTGGAAAAACTGTTTAATTGCGACAAATATGTTTTCTGAAAAATGTTCTGAATATATTGTTGGGTGACATCATTGTTGGCATGGGACACTGCATTTTAAGTTGGGGGGTTATTATTATTATATGAGAATTCTATTATGCAAGTATTATATGAGGAAAATTTAGAAATTTAATTAAATGATAAATAAATGACTGTTAAGGTGAGGACAACGTTCTTTAACGTCATCCCCATGTCGAAGAAAGAATGCAGCCATTCAGTGTAGTGAAATGTTTACCTGCATATGCTGTGGTCACAGGTCTTGAGATTGGCTGTAGCCCCTGGCACAAGCACACCGTTTTGTAACACAGCATAATATGAACACATGCAATCTTATGATTGTGAAGCAATCCGTGAGCCACATGATCGGTCTCATGTCCTTACACTGTGGTATAAAAACGTGGCAGCTTAAAGGATGGGGATCTTCTGTATCATCTGAATTTCTGTAACACAAACCAGCGTACATTATGTCCACAGGACTAGCTCCTGATCTACAGGAGAACAGGATGGGAACTAATTCACTTTGGATAATCGCGCTCTGCTGACCTTTTAGCCCTCTAGTGGTGAAACCTTAGTACTACTTATTACGATTACTGCGGTAATGCTTTGCGACCACAAAAGCTACCCAGAATTTCGCTTTCTAAATTGCTATTGAATTGTTCCGAGAAACTTTATGAATAAATTACTACGGATACATACATAAAGAATTGTAGCGTGTGGCACACAGATGAGAAATTTTCAAAAAAATAAGTAGAGCAGTTTAAAACGGAAGCGTCAAAATTTATTTGAGCACACAATAACATGCATAAATAAATATAACAGTTTTTGCCCTCTCAAATGGTGCATAGCCTTTTAAAAAAGAGGATCATTTGATTCAAGTGCAGAGTGTATTCTTTAGCTGTGGGAAACCAAAATAATAGTCTCAGGTTTTAGACATGTAATTCACTCAGTTTCTAACGTCCTGCCACAAATGTATTTACAGTATCACAACCCTGTCAGTGACTAGCTTTTGAAAGTATGAGCAAACCTGAGCCAGTATATTTGAGTTTATGAGTACTTGTCACAAGGTCACATACACTGCATATAGGCCATTGATGAACAGTCAGTTTTATTGAAACTTAAAAGAAATAAAAAGATCCAAAGGAAATCCCAGACGACGCTCTGCTTATAAAAGTATTTTTCTAAGAAGGGAGAGTCGCTTGGGACTTCTGTTTTCTCCTGACACGTCTCTTCTGTACACTTTTAGAAGCTGCAGCGTCGTTCCTCTTTATCTCTAAAATCTGCAAAACTCCTTGAATGCTCAGCTTGTCAATCCACCGGCGAGAACACACTGGACCACGAGCCAAATCTCACCGCAAGGAAAATCCGCAAGTTGCGCATTCTGCAAATTTGTGTTGGTTCAGAAGGCTCCCGGGAGACGCCAGCAGTGTGTCTGCTTTATGTTTCGAGGGGAAAAAGGCCTCGGCTATCTCAGCTTAAACACAACAAGCAAGATAACATGACTGGACAATGTTCTCTGGAGCATTCTAGATGCCAGATTTCCCTGCTGTGTGCAACTTCATCAGAAACACCACTCTTGAAGAAAGAGAACCGCTGTTCTGTTTGCGCAGGGTATTTATTTATCTATAAATACTTTTATAAGTTAAGACCAATTCTCAAACCAATTTTAAAGGGGGATTTCATTAGAACACTCATTTGTTTCTGTCAGCAAACAAAATTATTGTTAAACTGCTACTTGAATTGTTAATGAATCTGTTAGTGTGTCAAGAAATGCATAAATACATGTTCTATTGTATATTCAAAGGTACCATTTTGTTTAATTATGCTGTTTCCTTGTATGCACGCTTCCAATTTGCTAACTTTAGATTGACTCAACAGTTATAGAGGAAGTATTGGTGCATTTCCATTTTTTTATCAATGGAAAGCGTGATTCAGCACTTTGGACAACGGACATCTGGAAACGCCACAAACCACTGTTACAGACCAGAGCCTCCCAGAGTTAAGAGAGAGGGAGTACAGACTGACTGTAGAGAGGGAGTACAGACTGACTGTAGGAACAGATTATCTGGTTAGTCTACAGAATCTGTTA
The DNA here is from genome assembly GCA_022702515.1 of Ilyophis sp. 1 JC-2022. Classification (NCBI taxonomy): domain Eukaryota; kingdom Metazoa; phylum Chordata; class Actinopteri; order Anguilliformes; family Synaphobranchidae; genus Ilyophis; species Ilyophis sp. 1 JC-2022. The sequence continues at coordinate 108,336,435 of CM040396.1, forward strand.
GGCCTGGGGAAGGGGCACTGTCCTGTCAGTGTAAGATTCGGTGGAGGTAGCGTTCACAGTTCCTCTCTCCCCCCTGCCTCAGTGACCCTGCCCCGCCCCAAAGACCCCCCTTGGGCGTGACCTGCTGGAGCCGCTCCGATTCGGTAGGGCCGTCCGCGGTCGTCATTTCCCCCTGGCTCTCTGCTGCCCCCTGCAGCACCGTTCCGGCCTCTGTTTCCCCGTCCGCCATGTTGTCTTCCTTTGGGCCGCTCAGCGCACTCTCGTTTATTCTAAAAACCACGGAAATGAAAAAACTTTAACACCGCCCTCCTCGTGAATCTGCATTAGCGCGGGCAGTCAAAAATAAAACGCAGGAGGCCTGCGGGTTCAAATCCTGCCTCAGACTCCTATTGTACTATAGGTACTTAACCTACACTGTGTCAATACATATACACCTGTAAAAATGTACGTGTAACTCTCATGCTACTTTATAGTATTACAGCACCACAGTTTATATTATTTATACATATTCACTGACATACAGTATTACCATGACATAGGTACTGCAAACACATTTAAACATTACATTACATTACATTACAGGCATTTAGCAGACCCTCTTATCCAGAGCGACTTACACAACTTCTTATTACATCTCTTTACAGTTATCCATTGGTACAGCTGGATATATACTGAAGCGATTCAGGTTAAGTACCTTGCTCAAGGGTACAACGGCAGTGTCCTACCTGGGAATCGAACCTGCAACATTTCGGTTACAAGGCCAGTTCCTTAACCATTATACTACACTGCCGCCCAGATGTATAAACTATGTCTCACCTGGGTTCTGTGTTGTGAAAAAATGCTAATAATTGAAGTTAGATGTTCTGTAGTAAAAATGCTAATAATTAAAGTTAGATGTTCTGTAGTCCTAATAAGTCACTTTTAGACTTAATTTCCCATCAGCCCCAAGGGGGTGGAGTCTCTCTCACCTGAGATGTCCGAACGCTCTGAGCCACTTGTGTCCCAGGACCCCCCCGGGTGCCTCCGACCGCAGCCTGCTCCTCCTCCTCTGCGTCCGCGAGCCAATCAGAGCCTGCGCAAGCTTGGCCGTGTCGCCCTGCCCCCAAACCAGCTCCGCCCGCCGCTCGGCATGCTGGTCCCCCGCTGTGCGGAACAGCCTCCGCAGCTGCTGCAAGCTCACGCCCTGGAAGATATGGGGCGAGCCGGACTTCCGGACTCGGCGTTCCGGCTGGAACGGGCCCACCGTGGCAGATGGCGTGGGGGCGGCGGGAGCCTCCATCTTTGCCAAGAGAGATGGAACACCTTCCTCACGAGACTCGCCGCCCGGGCCTGTAGGTACGAGTGGAAACAGTCACTAAAACCTAGACCTGAGATCCTCACTGCAGCCAGATCAGGAAAGTAGTTAGCGGAGGGGGAAGTGCCCCAGAGAGTAAGCAGCAGCAGCGGTGGTGTGAAGCGGCATGCCGTGGTATTCATATATAGCCTACACATGACCCGGTGAAAGCTGAGCTGTGTTAGTCACATGGTACAGCCTACACCTGACCTGGTGAAAACATGACTACATGATACCAGTTTTGTTAAATAGTGTCACTGTTTCCCTTTCCATGGAGATTGGAGTGTGAGGTTTAAATGATTTTTCTGTGATATTTGTAGAGGCGCTGGTGATCGTCACCGTATCCCATCATCCTCAGGGTCTCAACATCGTCACGGGACAAAAATCAGAAGCAAACCTCGGTCTCTTGCTGTCCCCAGATTAGAGGTGATCACAGGCCACTGAATTAAAAGCTATGTGCAACAGTCAGGCCACTGAATTAAAAGCTATGTGCAACAGTCAGCCCATTGAATTAAAAGCTATGTGCAACAGTCAGGCCACTGAATTAAAAGCTATGTGCAACAGTCAGGCCACTGAATTAAAAGCTATGTGCAACAGTCAGGCCACTGAATTAAAAGATATGTGCAACAGTCAGGCCACTGAATTAAAAGCTATGTGCAACAGTCAGGCCACTGAATTAAAAGATATGTGCAACAGTCAGGCCACTGAATTAAAAGCTATGTGCAACAGTCAGGCCACTGAATTAAAAGCTATGTGCAACAGTCAGGCCACTGAATTAAAAGCTATGTGCAACAGTCAGGCCACTGAATTAAAAGCTATGTGCAACAGTCTGGCCACTGAATTAAAAGCTATGTGCAACAGTCAGGCCACTGAATTAAAAGCTATGTGCAACAGTCAGGCCACTGAATTAAAAGATATGTGCAACAGTCAGGCCACTGAATTAAAAGCTATGTGCAACAGTCAGGCCACTGAATTAAAAGCTATGTGCAACAGTCAGGCCACTGAATTAAAAGCTATGTGCAACAGTCAGGCCACTGAATTAAAAGCTATGTGCAACAGTCTGGCCACTGAATTAAAAGCTATGTGCAACAGTCAGGCCACTGAATTAAAAGCTATGTGCAACAGTCAGGCCACTGAATTAAAAGCTATGTGCAACAGTCTGGCCACTGAATTAAAAGCTATGTGCAACAGTCAGGCCACTGAAGGTGCTGGTTTTTTGACTTGACTCTTTAAGCCCAAATAAGGGAAAGAGTAAGTGAAACAGGATGATTCAAAGCCCGTTGTGAGATGCTTGTGAATCAGGGTCCATCTGCTTTCTCCACCCACAAGTGAAGCAACAAAGTGAGATGTTAATAAACAGATATAAAATGGCCGCATACTATACTGCTCTTAAATAACAGGGAGCTGTGCTCTCTTAAAGAAAAGCACAAAGTGAAAAACAGTTCAAACAGTTTGGTTTAAATGTGCTTGGAGTTACCTTACTTCTTTCTGTCTCCAAACTTTGAGTCTTTTCTTGTACCTCAAATGTTATATTAGGACTGCATGGCATGATATCTGTTAATATTAGAATTAATTATATCTCTGTTAACATTATTATAATTAATTATATCCGTTAATGTTCGAAAAGTCTCAAAAAGTATACCGCTACTCTCTTTGGTTTATTCACAGCAAAAACGGTGGTGTACATTTAACACCTTAGGGTGTTTATGAGACTATGGGGTGCACCCCAATATTCTTCACTCCCCACCTCCTTCCCTCCACTCCCCCACTACCACTCCTCTCCTCTCCTACCCGGAAGTATGCAAAACTGCCTGAACGTTTCAAATACAGGTATTTGCATGTACAGTATACAATGTACCCGACATTGCCATTTGCGTCGAGACATTAACATGTAACCATTAATACGTAATTAAGATGTAATCAGCAACATTAGATTAAAACACAAAGATCTGTTTCCGGGGTACGGAGGAGAGGAGGTGGTAGTGGAGGAAAGGAGGGCGCAATTTTTCAAGTATTGAGACGCACCATGTGGTATCATATATACACCCAAGGGTGTTAAATGTTCACCAGCAGTGTTAGATTTACACTGACATTTTTGGCTGTTCTTACTACTGAGTACTACTAGAAGGCAATATGTTTTATGACTGGCTGCCACAAGCTGTCAAGACTTATTTTATTATTAATGTACGTTCAGACAGTTTTAACACACTTCTTTTTCTACAATGGAGCCAATAAATAGACTAATACTCCAGACGATTCTGGAGGTACACTTTTTAGAAAACTGAAGGTACTTCACCAAGAGAATTGGACATTTTGTAGGCTAATGGAACATATACTACAAGTACGTGAATACATTACATAATCACTATCACAGTAATATAATCTCTGTAGGGGCAAAGTAACTTCAACATAGCGAGCATCGTTTCTGTATCTGTTCGGAGATTCCCATATTGCAAAGGCAGATGGCATAAATACTAGACAAGATATGCGTTTCTGTTGTCGCGTTCAGATGCACCGGCTGACAATGATTCACAGAAGATGCGTAATTAGAGCCACTGGTGACAGGCACAAAACAGTGTAGTGTTCATTCAAATATCGATCACGTTCTGGCACACCGTTTAGTTATGGAAAAGAACTGCAGTCGTAAATCGCATACATTTTCTTACCCTCGGTGAAGAAGGTAGACGCTGTCTCAATAGTTCAAATTGTACATCACAATATGATTAATTGCCCTTTGAATATTTATCGACGGAGTTGGCTACACAGGAGCCCTGACAGAGTTCAGGCCAAAAGCTTTCAAACGGCTGAACAATTAGATGCTTGCCGCGGCGCTCGGACGCGCATCTGATTTGCGGTTTGGATGCGATCTTGCAGTATGTCCGTGGCCATTCAGGGACCGTGTCTACAGGAGGCGGGGCGGCTATTATTGGCCAATAAGGCCATTCGGAGGCGTGTTTTAGTTGACACCATCCCGGCCACACATCACCCCCTCCCTACCCCCAAGATGTAATCCATTGACGTCAATGCCCGGGCTCTGTGCGGACTGTGATGGATTTGTTAAATGAGCGTAAAGGGGTTGATTCGCTGACTCTGTCCATTCGTGAGTTGCATACAACAGCATTGCATCAGCAAGTGTCACGTCAGGGGCGCACAGAGTATCGCAGTACGTGTTGTGGTCAGAATCAGATTTCTGAAAATGTAACGTCATCTCATACTTTGGCATGGTTAATATTTGACCTGATAGTGCTGCTATCAGTGGAGCTACACACGACTTTTGAGGGGCACTTTTTTGGAATTTTGTACACACTGCAGTGACTGAAGCTATGTGAGATGATACAGAAATATTTACGGGGTACAGTACGTTGCTAGTTCTGAGGTAAAACCACAATGGTTCTGACTGGATCAAGCACATTTGGCAGAATAAGGGCGCTCAGACTCGGCCCTGGTGCTCAGACCGGTAGCTGGAGTTTTTGTTGAGCATGCAGAACCTGAATTGCAATTCTCCAAGTGTGATGAGCTGTAAAATGTTACACTATGAATAAATAACTATGACTTATCTACCGGTAAACAGTAGTATGAATTATATACAGTATGCTGGAAACATGCTTTCCAATGGGGGCCCTGGGAGCAGTGGTGGTGGTAGTGGGGAGGGGGTCTCTGCCCAAAAAGTCTCTGCCTGGCCCTGTGTCTCAGAGAGCACGCTATGCATTGACAATCATGCCATGCAGTTAAATCATTGTACAGGCAATCATGCCATCCAGTGAAATCATCGTACAGGCAATCATGCCATCCAGTGAAATCATCGCACTGGCAATCATGCCATGCAGTGAAATCATTGTACAGGCAATCATGCCATGCAGTGAAATCATCGCACAGGCAATCATGCCATGCAGTGAAATCATTGTACAGGCAATCATGCCATGCAGTGAAATCATCGTACAGGCAATCATGCCATTCAGTGAAATCATCGTACAGGCAATCATGCCATTCAGTGAAATCATCGTACAGGCAATCATGCCATTCAGTGAAATCATCGCACAGGCAATCATGCCATCCAGTGAAATCATCGTACAGGCAATCATGCCATTCAGTGAAATCATTGCACAGGCAATTATGCCATCCAGTGAAATCATCGCACAGGCAATCATGCCATGCAGTGAAATCATCGCACAGGCAATCATGCCATGCAGTGAAATCATCGCACAGGCAATCATGCCATCCAGTGAAATCATTGCACAGGCAATCATGAAAAATAAACAGTTTGGCAACATCAATCAGGTGCATCAAAAAGCATCTAAATTAAATATCGATTCAATAATTGATTTGATGTCAAGGAAAAGGTACTATCTTCTATACTTTATCTGGAAATGTTAGTTTATGAAGCCATTTCTGTTTCCTCTGCCTGAGGTTTCCAGCGTCCATTGCAAAGCCTTTGTCTTGGATATCTATACAATATTGGTGAAAAGATTGATGGGAATTGTACTATAAAGCCAAGTCAGATGACTGATTTTGCCAAGCAGAACTTCATTTTAAAAAGTAAAATTTTAATAAAAACTATGTATTAGTTACTTCTTCTGCGATAGATAACGTAACAATATATACATTTAACCTGATTCCTTTTATATACGGCTGAATAATCAAATCAGTTTTCATACCACAAATGCTGTAGACAACATTTTATGTAATGATCTCTGTGGCAAATAATTCCTTTAGAAAGAGGCTGCATCTTGTAGTGACTGATTGGTAAAATCATAGTGAGGTTCTGAACACTACCAGACTTATAAACCGTGTGTGGAAGGGAAGAGTTCAAAGAAAAGACACTAGGCATTGAGCCAAAACTGCATTCTATTCAAATACATTTAAGGACTAAATTATTAACGTGCGTAAAGATGTTTTCAATAACCTTAATTGGCCAAGAGATTCTGCGGAATGAAAGCCGGCATGCGTGGCGAGGTTCCGGGAAAGGTCTCGCTTTGAGACGCCCTGTTCCAGATTATTCTGAAGGAACACCTATCATTTTAAAATGACCATACTGAGCAGGAAACATCTCTCCTGCTGCTCGAAGCGATGCATTCTCTTATGAAAGATGCTGATTGAACAGTCAGGCACTCATAGGTCATTGCATTGTACAGTTTAGAATAAGCTTGTGAGTTTAAAGGCCGTTTCTTACCTAGTGTTTATTATGTTATATTTTTACTCTTGTTGATTGTCATTGCTGTTGATTGCCATTGTTATTGTTGAATGTAAGTATAGTGTGAGTCACTGTGAACCAGAGTCAAATTCCATACATGTGTGTAAAAAGCATGTTTGGCCAATAAAACCCGATTCTGATTCTGATTCTGATATTTAAATTAATTCCTTAATAATACATTACTATAAATTTTTTTAATGAATGTTCAAAACAAAAAAACAAAAAAAATAATCTGCAATTTGTGAAAGCATATACAAAAAAGAGCAAAAAAGAAGTTATATGCATATTATTGGCAACGACGTTAACATACAAAATTATTTATGACAATTTTGGGCGATGATACAGAAGCAGTGGTTGATTTATCATATTCATTCATGTATTGGTAACACACAAAAACATTTTTTAATTTTCATTAATTTTAAAAAAAAAACAAAACAAAAATTTTTTGCACTTTTGGAAAAAAAAAAAAAATGCTTTGTTTATCTGTATGATTCCCTGTGCATAGAGAATGATGCTTTCTTTATTGAGCCACCATTTTAAAAACATATATAAAATAGACACAATGTAGTTCAAGAGTATGACTGTTTCTTGCGAAATGACAATATGCGCTGGTCTACTGTAACGTCTTATGATTATGAGTTCACTTGAATCAGCAACAGATATTTATTTTATTTCAGAGTTTCTTTAATGTGATTTTTATTTCACATTACAGGACATTTAAGAATATTTCTGGGTGATCACATTGGCTGCTTTAACCTGGCAACCCTCACTTCAAAGCAAACGTGCACAAAGCCAAACGTTTATAGACTTTATGTGACTCAATAGAAATGGCGGGTGACCCTGTACCCTGTGCTCTGTATAGATAGTGATTGCTGTATGTATTGTATACAGTGTTATGTATGATAGTACCCTGTGTATGTATTGTATACAGTATTATGTATGATAGTACCCTGTGATCTGTGTAGATAGTGTTTGCTGTATGTATTGTATACAGTGTTATGTATGATAGTACCCTGTGCTCTGTATAGATAGTGATTGCTGTATGTATTGTATACAGTGTTATGTATGATAGTACCCTGTGCTCTGTATAGATAGTGATTGCTGTATGTATTGTATACAGTGTTATGTATGATAGTACCCTGTGCTCTGTATAGATAGTGATTGCTGTATGTATTGTATACAGTGTTATGTATGATAGTACCCTGTGCTCTGTATAGATAGTGATTGCTGTATGTATTGTATACAGTGTTATGTATGATAGTACCCTGTGCTCTGTATAGATAGTGATTGCTGTATGTATTGTATACAGTGTTATGTATGATAGTACCCTGTGCTCTGTATAGATAGTGATTGCTGTATGTATTGTATACAGTGTTATGTATGATAGTACCCTGTGCTCTGTATAGATAGTGATTGCTGTATGTATTGTATACAGTGTTATGTATGATAGTACCCTGTGCTCTGTATAGATAGTGATTGCTGTATGTATTGTATACAGTGTTATGTATGATAGTACCCTGTGCTCTGTATAGATAGTGATTGCTGTATGTATTGTATACAGTGTTATGTATGATAGTACCCTGTGCTCTGTATAGATAGTGATTGCTGTATGTATTGTATACAGTGTTATGTATGATAGTACCCTGTGCTCTGTATAGATAGTGATTGCTGTATGTATTGTATACAGTGTTATGTATGATAGTACCCTGTGCTCTGTATAGATAGTGATTGCTGTATGTATTGTATACAGTGTTATGTATGATAGTACCCTGTGCTCTGTATAGATAGTGATTGCTGTATGTATTGTATACAGTGTTATGTATGATAGTACCCTGTGCTCTGTATAGATAGTGATTGCTGTATGTATTGTATACAGTGTTATGTATGATAGTACCCTGTGCTCTGTATAGATAGTGATTGCTGTATGTATTGTATACAGTGTTATGTATGATAGTACCCTGTGCTCTGTATAGATAGTGATTGCTGTATGTATTGTATACAGTGTTATGTATGATAGTACCCTGTGCTCTGTATAGATAGTGATTGCTGTATGTATTGTATACAGTGTTATGTATGATAGTACCCTGTGCTCTGTATAGATAGTGATTGCTGTATGTATTGTATACAGTGTTATGTATGATAGTACCCTGTGCTCTGTATAGATAGTGATTGCTGTATGTATTGTATACAGTGTTATGTATGATAGTACCCTGTGCTCTGTATAGATAGTGATTGCTGTATGTATTGTATACAGTGTTATGTATGATAGTACCCTGTGCTCTGTATAGATAGTGATTGCTGTATGTATTGTATACAGTGTTATGTATGATAGTACCCTGTGCTCTGTATAGATAGTGATTGCTGTATGTATTGTATACAGTGTTATGTATGATAGTACCCTGTGCTCTGTATAGATAGTGATTGCTGTATGTATTGTATACAGTGTTATGTATGATAGTACCCTGTGCTCTGTATAGATAGTGATTGCTGTATGTATTGTATACAGTGTTATGTATGATAGTACCCTGTGCTCTGTATAGATAGTGATTGCTGTATGTATTGTATACAGTGTTATGTATGATAGTACCCTGTGCTCTGTATAGATAGTGATTGCTGTATGTATTGTATACAGTGTTATGTATGATAGTACCCTGTGCTCTGTATAGATAGTGATTGCTGTATGTATTGTATACAGTGTTATGTATGATAGTACCCTGTGCTCTGTATAGATAGTGATTGCTGTATGTATTGTATACAGTGTTATGTATGATAGTACCCTGTGCTCTGTATAGATAGTGATTGCTGTATGTATTGTATACAGTGTTATGTATGATAGTACCCTGTGCTCTGTATAGATAGTGATTGCTGTATGTATTGTATACAGTGTTATGTATGATAGTACCCTGTGCTCTGTATAGATAGTGATTGCTGTATGTATTGTATACAGTGTTATGTATGATAGTACCCTGTGCTCTGTATAGATAGTGATTGCTGTATGTATTGTATACAGTGTTATGTATGATAGTACCCTGTGCTCTGTATAGATAGTGATTGCTGTATGTATTGTATACAGTGTTATGTATGATAGTACCCTGTGCTCTGTATAGATAGTGATTGCTGTATGTATTGTATACAGTGTTATGTATGATAGTACCCTGTGCTCTGTATAGATAGTGATTGCTGTATGTATTGTATACAGTGTTATGTATGATAGTACCCTGTGCTCTGTATAGATAGTGATTGCTGTATGTATTGTATACAGTGTTATGTATGATAGTACCCTGTGCTCTGTATAGATAGTGATTGCTGTATGTATTGTATACAGTGTTATGTATGATAGTACCCTGTGCTCTGTATAGATAGTGATTGCTGTATGTATTGTATACAGTGTTATGTATGATAGTACCCTGTGCTCTGTGTAGATAGTGATTGCTGTATGTATTGTATACAGTGTTATGTATGATAGTACCCTGTGCTCTGTGTAGATAGTGATTGCTGTATGTATTGTATACAGTGTTATGTATGATAGTACCCTGTGCTCTGTATAGATAGTGATTGCTGTATGTATTGTATACAGTGTTATGTATGATAGTACCCTGTGCTCTGTATAGATAGTGATTGCTGTATGTATTGTATACAGTGTTATGTATGATAGTACCCTGTGCTCTGTATAGATAGTGATTGCTGTATGTATTGTATACAGTGTTATGTATGATAGTACCCTGTGCTCTGTATAGATAGTGATTGCTGTATGTATTGTATACAGTGTTATGTATGATAGTACCCTGTGCTCTGTATAGATAGTGATTGCTGTATGTATTGTATACAGTGTTATGTATGATAGTACCCTGTGCTCTGTGTAGATAGTGATTGCTGTATGTATTGTGTATACAGTGTTATGTATGATAGTACCCTGTGCTCTGTATAGATAGTGATTGCTGTATGTATTGTATACAGTGTTATGTATGATAGTACCCTGTGCTCTGTGTAGATAGTGATTGCTGTATGTATTGTATACAGTGTTATGTATGATAGTACCCTGTGCTCTGTATAGATAGTGATTGCTGTATGTATTGTATACAGTGTTATGTATGATAGTACCCTGTGCTCTGTATAGATAGTGATTGCTGTATGTATTGTATACAGTGTTATGTATGATAGTACCCTGTGCTCTGTATAGATAGTGATTGCTGTATGTATTGTATACAGTGTTATGTATGATAGTACCCTGTGCTCTGTATAGATAGTGATTGCTGTATGTATTGTATACAGTGTTATGTATGATAGTACCCTGTGCTCTGTATAGATAGTGATTGCTGTATGTATTGTATACAGTGTTATGTATGATAGTACCCTGTGCTCTGTATAGATAGTGATTGCTGTATGTATTGTATACAGTGTTATGTATGATAGTACCCTGTGCTCTGTATAGATAGTGATTGCTGTATGTATTGTATACAGTGTTATGTATGATAGTACCCTGTGCTCTGTATAGATAGTGATTGCTGTATGTATTGTATACAGTGTTATGTATGATAGTACCCTGTGCTCTGTATAGATAGTGATTGCTGTATGTATTGTATACAGTGTTATGTATGATAGTACCCTGTGCTCTGTATAGATAGTGATTGCTGTATGTATTGTATACAGTGTTATGTATGATAGTACCCTGTGCTCTGTATAGATAGTGATTGCTGTATGTATTGTATACAGTGTTATGTATGATAGTACCCTGTGCTCTGTATAGATAGTGATTGCTGTATGTATTGTATACAGTGTTATGTATGATAGTACCCTGTGCTCTGTATAGATAGTGATTGCTGTATGTATTGTATACAGTGTTATGTATGATAGTACCCTGTGCTCTGTATAGATAGTGATTGCTGTATGTATTGTATACAGTGTTATGTATGATAGTACCCTGTGCTCTGTATAGACAGTGATTGCTGTATGTATTGTATACAGTGTTATGTATGATAGTACCCTGTGCTCTGTATAGATAGTGATTGCTGTATGTATTGTATACAGTGTTATGTATGATAGTACCCTGCCTGTGCTCTGTATAGATAATGATTGCTGTATTCAGTGTTATTTACCTAATACTGGACAGGCTTCTTCTATGACACCTATGACATGGTATAAAATTATTTGAATAAAAATGGCAAAAGCTGAAATATTTGAAATATGCGGCTTTTTTTTTTACAATAAAAATTCACATGTGCAATTCCCACCCTGATATCTAATTAGCTATTTGTGTCAACGTTCATACAGTATTCCTGCTGCCGATTTGGTGGAGTGTTGATGTCCGCGGTTCTTTTCCGAAACACTTGGTGCCGCCAGCCTGCTTTTTTTTCACACCACAAACCACATGCAAGCTCACACAAGGCGGAGTCGGAGAAAGACCTCTCGTGCGGCTTTATCAGCAGTTCCACAATGGACCAGCGGGTGTCGGTAGAGAGCGATGAAACACTAACCGACTGAACCCTCTCATCCTTGGGTGCTCCTCGGGCCTACTAGCCAGTCAGCACTATGTGCCACATATAAGTTTAAATAATATATACAAAAATTCGCTTTTATTCATGTATTTTGTAAACAAAACGCTGAAATATAGGCCTAAATTTATTGAATATAAGTTTTGAAATGAAAAAAATATACAAATTTTTTCTGCATGTTTAAAAAACAAAACATGCTCTATACTTACTGAGTTGTGTAAATTTACTGTGATTGACAGAAAATGTAAAAGTGTTTTTATAATTTTTTACTGAAAGCCAACGTAAAGAAGCCCAGCGCTTGACTGTAATTATGTATGTGTGTGTATGTGTGTGTGTGAGAGAGAGAGAGAGAGAGAGAGAGAGAGAGAGAGTGGGAGTGGGAGTGGGGGGGGGGGGGGGGAGCATATGCAAACAAACAACTTACTCAAGATATACTCCACTGCATGTATTATATAAATTACTGCTAATTTCATGTTTTTATATGCTGTCTATTTATATACAGTATATTGTTTAGTGTTTGCATAAAACTGTGTGTACAAATGTGGAAATATCTAATTAAACATTACAATAAATGCCACATATAATAAAACAATAATCCCGTGCACTTTTAATTCTATATTTCCAGCATGTATTGACAGGCATTATCTTTTTTTCTGAGGGTAGCTGCATATTTACAGAATGGAGGGGGTTTATCTTGATTTTGTGGGCGCTTTGCTCCAGAGATTTTGGGAGTCTCCAGCAGCCAAAGCTGGGGCGTTGAGTCGTGATTCATAAAGATCCGGTGTTCAGACGGGCTGTATGTGGCCTGGGGCGTTGAGTCGTGGTGCTGGCATGCACTTCCTCCCAGGAGAGAACCGCCTCAAACAGCTGAACAGCTCCTCTCGGGCTAAAATGGCACACCAAAAAAGCGTACACATTCACGCTCGCCTTTGTTTTTCGAACCTCCTGCTTCTTCACGGCCTTGCGTTGTGGAAAAAGCTTGGCGTGTTTATGAAGACATTACAAGCTAAATGTGTGCCCGATGTGCGTAGACATTAGAAAATAGTTTGGCGGGTCAGTGTACCCCCCCCCTCCCACTCCCATCCGTTTCATGTTTTATACGGCAGTAAAACAGAAGAAGTCATTCCTGCCCTGCTGCCGTTTCGGCAAAGTTTAAAGAAGAAAAAAAAGTACTTTCATCGTGAGGTTATGCTGTCGTCACTCGTCCACACTGGAGTTTGCACGGGACGGAACGCACTGGGATTAGTTCTTAAGATCAGAAAGTTTGAAAGAATGAAGTTTAATGATGTGCAGATAGAGTGGTCTGACGGTATACGTGGTCGGTGAAGAGCTTCCTTTGTACACACATGCGCACACACGCACATGCGCACACACAACGCAGCCTTGGTAGATTGTGGTGGAGAAGGAGGAGGAGGAGGACGGGGGGCTTTAAATTTCAGGCCAGCCCCTCCCGTTTTCCTCGCCTTGCACGCCCACCCCCTGGAAGAAAAGTGGAAAAGGGAAGAGACGCTGCAGAGCGAGGCACACTCAGAGGAAGAGGAGAAGAGCCATTCCATAACCCCGAGCTACCTTCGTCCCGTTTGCCCCTCCTCCTCCGCCCTTCCTTTCTCAGCTCCAAAAAAAAAAAACCTGGGTGACCCCCCCCTAGGAGAGGGGATCCCAGCCAGCCGGTTGCCGTGGAGATGCCCCCCCAGCCGCAGGTGAAGAGGAGGTTCACTGAGGTCCTGAGGAGTCCCTACGGGATCCTGCGCCTCCTCCAGATCCTCCTGGGAGCCAGTCTGTGGGTCACCATCGCCGCCAACAAGTATGAAGGGGCCATGCACTTTGTACTCTTCATCGCCGTCCTCTTCTGGCTCCTCACTCTCGCGCTCCTCTTCCTCTCCGTGCTGGGCAAGCAGGACCTCGTCCCTCTGGTGGGAGGGGAGCGCTGGTTGCCGAGCAACGTCGCGCACGACCTGGCCGCCACCTTGCTCTACCTTCCCGCCGTAGGCGTCGCCATCTACAAAACGGAGAAGTACACGTACTGCAACCTGGAGGCGTACCAGCACAGCTGCCTCTACAAGGTTTACCTCACCGCGACCGTGTTCGCCTGCCTCAACGCCACCGCTTACCTGGCGGCGGCCGTTCACGGATGCTGGCGGAAGCAGAGGGGCGAGGTGACCGTGGCGTGAGAGCGGAGTCGGAGAGGAAAACTTCCACAGTCGGCTCGACTCTAATACGCAGTTGGGCAAACGTGAGATAAAAAGAGGCCTTTTCTGTACGTTACAGCAGAGACTTTGACCTTGGCTCAGAGTGAACAGGTTTGTTGATATTTGTTACGGTCATTTAATGACACGACCAAGATCAATAACTTACTGAAATTTATATTTTCTTTTCACAGTGTCTGTGATTTTTGAAAAAAAGTATTTTTACAAGAAAACAAGCTAGTAGTTTCACACTTCAGAAATGCCTTAAATGTTAGCAAACTAATTCAGAGAGCTTATGAGTTGGTCCTTTTAATGAAATTATCTGTAAAAATTAACTCCCAGTGGTTAATGCTTGCGCTCTGCAGAGTACCATGGTTTAATGTCACAAATGTGTGATTAGAATGTTCTTAACTGAACACTCTAATGCTAATGTAACTGGTAATTGAAAGTAATGGAGTTCTAGAACATTGACTTAGAATGTAAAAAACCTACTCTTCAAAGGGTTAACATTCCAGAGTTGATGGAGATTGCACTGAGCATGCTCAGACATTCCTGTAGCTCAGGCTCAAAAGAAGATATCGAACAATCAAAACAGCAAGCGTGTTGTCGCCTTCTAACACTAGTGTAGGGAAACCAAACAGCATAGATCACGCTGTACGAGATTAAGCATGGAGCTATCTGATGAAAGGCGAGACAGAATGTGTTTTTGTCATGGTATTTTTCTGCCAAATGTAACTGAACACCAAACACTGCTAAATAAAATCAATACCACTAAGCACTAGAGAGACATTCAAATATTATTTCTTTGCTTGCAATATTTCATTTATGGTTCCACCAGTTATGTCTGCGATTGGTGTGAAAATCTGGTCTTATCTTCTTCTGTAGAGATGGGAGACGAGGGCCTTTTGTTACTGGCAGAAACCATCATTAGACGCAGTCAGATACATGGTGTACCACACTAGTGAAAATATTCTTACATGAGCCGAAATGTTATTGCATTCCCGAGGTACACAAGCAAACACCCTCTCTCGGTCTCAGTTTCACCATTTCTTCTGGAGAACGTTCGAGGGAGCTGCAAGCTCTGCTGCCATTTAAATGGTATAAAATAACACGCTGCAATTTTCAGTGTAAGATCAACTCTGAGATCTGGTCCCTCCCAGTCTCGTAGAATTGATTTAACACGGATAATTTAGCCTTTTAAGTTGAAATATGCAGAGTGAACTAATTTCTTATTTGTTTTTAAAAAAACATTATCGCTACATATAACATAATATTCATTTTCATCGTTTAGTTACATCCCAGCAATTCTAACAATCTGTGGTCTCCCAGGGCTTATTTGTGAACAGCAGCGGGATGTGAGTTTGACATTCCCAGGGGAAGTAACTTTTGGGAAGGAGGCAGGTCTTACAGGAACACTGACGGAGGGTAACGCATCCAGGAAAGGAGAACGGTCCCAGCAGGAATGTGCCACAGATGGATACGAGTTTACACAACAACTGTGACTGTCTCGCTTCTTTTTTTTTAAAGGCGGAACTCTTTGCGACTGCTCGGGCGCTGCACCTTCAGAGCCACAAAAAGCAGGTCCACCTTAAGAGGGAAAAAAAGGCAGGATTGACTGCTAATGTTTCTGAAGTTGAAATGTCTCTCTCTCTCTCTCTCTCTCTCTCTCTCTCTCTCTCTCATTTATCAGTCAGTTAGCATATTCCTATCCAGAGAGACGTATAACGTGCATTTTCCTGATTTATGACGTATAGAGGGAGGAGAGAAACAGTCTCTCTCAGGTTGGGGGGGCAGGGATGTCTGGCCGGGTGGAGGGGTTTGGAGATCCGTCTGGATTCGTTCCATCAACTGCTCCGTAGGCTAGAACCAAGGCTTTAAACTTGAGCAGCAACAGGCAGCCAATGACGTGAGACGATGTAGAGAAGTTGTGCAGCTACATTCTGCACTGTTCAGCCCAAAGAAATGATTGGTCTAAATGAAATAATTGAGTTGGCAAAAAATCCAAAAACAGGTGGGCCCTCATAGTGCTCCCTTGCCTTGGGGGACGCCCGTCATTGTCAGCAATGTGTAAGAGGCCACTGTACAAAGAGAGCAGAGAGCAGAGAACTGCAGCAGTGAGCATGCGGGGATGCTAATGACCAACAGATGTGACACAGAGATGTGAATGTAATCTATTTAAGCTGAAAACCCCTTCCCCCTGTGAGAGTAACAAAAGAACATTGTATCCCATTTAGTGTTTGCACGTTCATGCACACGCCTGGTTTGTCTGAGTCAGAACTAAATGTATGTGTGTGTGTGTGTGCAGCTGTGCATATGTGTGAGTGTATATGAGTGTGCCTGTGTGTGTGTGTGTGCATGTGTTTGTGTGTTTGTATCTGTGTGCATGTGTGTGAAACTGTGCATGTGTGTGAGTGGGCCTGTATGTGCATGTGTGTGTATATGCGTGCATGTTTGTGTTTATGTATGAATGTATGCATGTATGTGTGTGCAAGTGTGTGTGTGTGTTTGTGTGCATGCATGTGTTTGTTTGTGCTTGAATGTGTGTGGTTGTAGGATTGGGGGGGGGGGGTATACTATGAAGTAGAATATCTGAGTTAGCTGGATAACTGCACAGAGTAAAACCTGGAACTGTCCCAAATCTGGAACATGGACTGAGTAAAAAGAGCTCTCCTGGGTTTTACTCAGTGCAGTTATCCAGCTAACTCAGTAATCCTGCTTCATGGTATACCCCGTGTGTGTGAGTGTGTGTATGTGTTTATTTATGTATTTGCGTGTGTATATAAACATACACCATGTGTATGTCTGTGTGAATGTATATGTGTGCCAACACTTGCAGATCAATATGTACGTCTTCTTGTCCAAACCATGGTATTTTCACCTCTTGGTGCGACTAAAATTAAATAAAAAATTCCACTGCTAAACTTCTGCATCTGCCCTTGGCTAGGCAGTGAAAACTTCAGAATAATTTGTGAATATTTTTTTTAAAAGTTTTGGCTTATGGAAAATGCCGAATTGTGCATTGGGACTTGATTGAGCAATGCTTTGGATAACCGGGTTAACACAGCCAAAACAAAACAGTTCTAGAACATGAAAGAACATTGCAATTTGAGTCCCATTTTGGTTGTATGATAACATTATGATAAGAACATTCCCTAAACATTTTAGGATGTAAGTATCGTTCTATCAACGACCAAGAAAGTCCCTAATGGTTACCATTTAGTCATACATTTTTTTTTGGAAATGGAAGCATTTTTAATTTCAGATTGGTTGAATTTAGCTGACCTTCCTGATAAAAAATTAAATTAATCCATAAATAAAAATTGTTATAAAATCCAATACATTTTGTGGACATCCAAGAAACCAGACAAATTTGCACGTTGGGAATGTTTATCCTAAATTTCAGGGAATGTTCTGGAAACCAAAAACTGTTGGCTTATCCTTAGGCAAAAAATATTTTGCCATATAATGTATTGGCATTCTTGCATGGTACCGTTTGTTGTGAAAGTGGATGGCTGTTCTGATAATATTTTCAATACTTTCAGAAGTTATCTATACATACTAATGATTTCAAGACCTAACACTGACTGACTCACTGTTTGTGAGATTGGTTACTGGAAATGTGCGATACTTTTCCATTTGTATTGAAAAATATACATAAAGAGACAGACTAAATCCTCTCATGTTAGGTTCAATGCTGTTCCTGTAACATATCGGGAGCACAGGAGGGTAAGAAAGTCACAATAAGCTCTATTATAATTCGGTGAAAGCACAGAAACAGTAATATTGAGTTTAATATTTAAGGTATGCATTTCTTCAGTCTGGACCTGATGCATCTGGACGAAAAAAACAAAGACACTAATGTTCCATGTGGTTGCCACAGTAACTGACAAACATAACAAATAATCCAGCGTGGTCTGTATAGCAGAGCTTTAATTCTTATCAAATGCTGGACTAAAGTGATTCTTCAGAGCTTAATCATGACTCCAGGCCCGACCTTTTGGCGTGGGTGGGGACTTTGGGTTGTTTTTTTGGGGAGGGATTGTGATCGTGGATTGGGGCGTGGCGGGGCTGTAAGCACGTTGTGGAAGCAGCTGATTCCAATTTCTTCTTCTAAGTATAATCTTTGCGCTCAACAGACATGCTCAGTTGTGTCCTTGGAGTCACATGTACAACATGGAGGGTGCAGACAGTGGAAGATATGATGAAGGTTACTTCAAAGCCTTAAGCTTTTGCAATTGGTTGCCAACTAGCGAAAATATGATGTAGGCCAGAATAAATAATACAAATTCATATCCTTGTCTGTGTGGTACAAACAAATATTTGACCACGGAAAAATAATAAGTAATTAAAAAAATTATTTACAAAGTTAACATAAATAAATGAGTGGAAGTATTAGTATTAGGCATAGCCGCTAACAAGCTACACTGGCTTAGGAGTCGCACGATACATCGTTAGCACACCAGGTCGGGAGCAACGTCTCGCTTCCCTCCAATTCCCTTTGCTTTACTTTCTAAATATACTGCGGCAGCCTTCAACTGCACATGTCATATTTCAACAAACTAGGTAGGCCTAATTATTTGCTGTACGTAGGACCTTACAGTGAGACACTCCTCACCATATAGTGTGAGACGCTAATTAATGTAGAAACACATGTTCTGTGTTGGTCTCTTTTCTCAGCATCTGATTATGTAGCCACCGTCGCTCGTTAGCACGTTTTTAATGACAATAAGACAAATTAAGCAGTTGTATCATTATGGGTATGGGCACAACTACACATACAACCACCACCATGACTCATTTTCTCAAATTAGTTTTTTAAAATTAGTTTCAGTGTTTCAAAGATTTTAAGACAGAACTTTAGTGAAGCCTTTTACATACTAATCAATTCTGAAAAAAGAGAGAGCTGTCACTGTTGGATAGAAACACATTTCTCAAGGTGAACTATCCGTGTCGGTCCACTCTACTCTGGCAGGGTGAAATGTGTATTCCACTGCTATGGACTCCCGATCAGTTAACCACACAACCCAGACCCAAACGAGCGATGCTCGATTCTTTCAGAAGGCAAAGTATTTTATTCTTATAGGCCATAATAATGTGTCTGTGAACTCAAAGCAGGGCGGCGCAAACTGACAATAATCAATACCGTCATCAACCACGACGATATACACTCGGGGGTCCCCTGGAGAAGTGACATCACTTCCTTTCTCATAAAGCTTCAGTTAGCGTTTCTCTCTGTTCCAGCGTTATGTGGCATAGGGCAGGGCAGGCTGTGGGATGCTTGTGGTGCTATTTATAAACCCCTGGAAATGCCATGACTTCCTGTTCGCTGCCAGCCGCAGAAGGTAAAGAGTTTGCTGTTAGCTGAAGTATGCATTGCCAAATTATCGGAGCGGAACAGGTCTCACGTGCTAGGCTTCTACCTCTCCATTATAGTCTAGCATTGAGATGTATAAGAACAAAAGCAATGTGGTTTAGAGCAATAAACCCCAACCAATTTCTGGGGGTGTAACCTATTTCTTTTTTTTTTACCAATCATTTTATTTTTTTTATTTTCTATTTCTCATTGAGATATCCATCTCTTTTTCAAGGGAGCCCTGGCCAAGAAAAACAACAAGTAGTCAGATTACAACATAAATCACCATTACACAAATCAATGCCAATAAAACTACATATTATACAGTACATATTTCAGATAAGACACAAATTATACATTTCAGATAAAACAATTACACACCTCAGTTTTTTAAATCTCCAAATTCCTTAAAATTATCCAAAGGGATTAAGTCTGCCATTTTAGTTTTCTTCTGGAGCTGGTTCCAGGTCCGTGGGGCATAATGACTAAAAGTTTCCTAATTCTGTGGAAAGGCGAGGCACAGTAAAACAGGGTAGGCGTTGTGAACGCAAGTTGTAAAAACTTGTCTCCCATTTAAAAAGACAATGTAAATAATTAGGAAGTTTTCCTATAATGGCTTTATAAATAAAATGTGCCAATGAAACCATCTACGGTTTATATCAGGGACCATGATGGAAATAAGTGCTTGCACTTTATCATGTTTTTATCCCTTGGAAGATGTCTTGTTTATTCCACAATAAAATCAATCAATCTACGGTAAGCTAAAGCTGGCAGGCCTGCTCTTTCATACAAGAGACAATGATGCGTAAGTGATTTGGCATTTGTAATGAAACATAAGGCACCATGTTACACTGTCGATAGCCTGTAGTGTGGAAGCAGAGGCATGCGTGTAAATGATATCACCTTTAGTCAATCATTGGGAGAAAGATGGCTATGATAAATGTATTTCTAGCTATCATATCTCCTCAGTGAAGGTGGGTCTAAGGCAGTGGTCCCCAACCCTGTTCCTGGAGATCTACCGTCCTGTAGGCTTTCACTCCAACCCTAACAAAGCACACCTCATTCAACAGCTAGAGATCTACCGTCCTGTAGGCTTTCACTCCAACCCTAACAAATCACGCCTCATTCAACAGCTAGAGATCTACCATCCTGTAGGTTTCACTCCAACCCTAACAAAGCACACCTCTTTCTACAGCTAGAGATCTATACCGTCCTGTAGGCTTTCACTCTAACCCTAACAAAGCACACCTCATTCAACAGCTAGAGATCTACCGTCCTGTAGGTTTTCTCTCCAACCCAACAATGCACACCTCATTCAACAGCTAGAGATCTACCGTCCTGTAGGTTTCACTCCAACCCAAACAAAGCACACCTCATTCAACAGCTAGAAATCTACCATCCTGTAGGCTTTCACTCCAATCCTAACAAAGCACACCTCTTTCTACAGCTAGAGATCTACCGTCCTGTAGGGTTTCACTCCAAACCTAACAAAGCACACCTCATTCAACAGCTAGAGATCTACCCTCCTGTAGGCTTTCACTCCAACCCTAACAAAGCACACCTCATTCAACAGCTAGAAATCGAATTGAGTTGCTCATTAGTAAAATCAGGTGTGCCAAATTAAGGTTGAAATGAAGAGACCGGTAGATCTCCAGGAACAGGGTTGGGGGACCACTCACCAAAGGTGTTTCAAACATAAACCATGAGACACAGAGAAAGGGTTGAATAGTGAGAACTCTGACCATGCACTGAGAATGAAATAATAAAACTGTGTGAATAACTATCCAACAGGACTTTTTGAATCACTTAGATTTTACTCAATTCCGTTTTCATCTACATTTCGAGGACATATTTTGGTCAGCAACCCTGAGGTCCAATGGGTGGACAAGCAACCCAACTAGCAGTCTTAAGCTTGTGCGTGAGGCTCACAGTCTTACTAGCAGTCTTAAGCTTGTGCGTGAGGCTCGCAGTCTTACTAACAGTCTTAAGCTTGTGCGTGAGGCTCGCAGTCTTACTAGCAGTCTTAAGCTTGTGTGTGAGGCTCGCAGTCTTACTAGCAGTCTTAAGCTTGTGCGTGAGGCTCGCAGTCTTACTAGCAGTCT
The DNA here is from genome assembly GCA_022702515.1 of Ilyophis sp. 1 JC-2022. Classification (NCBI taxonomy): domain Eukaryota; kingdom Metazoa; phylum Chordata; class Actinopteri; order Anguilliformes; family Synaphobranchidae; genus Ilyophis; species Ilyophis sp. 1 JC-2022. The sequence continues at coordinate 108,358,092 of CM040396.1, forward strand.
TAAGCTTGTGCGTGAGGCTCGCAGTCTTACTAGCAGTCTTAAGCTTGTGCGTGAGGCTCGCAGTCTTACTAGCAGTCTTAAGCTTGTGCGTGAGGCTCGCAGTCTTACTAGCAGTCTTAAGCTTGTGCGTGACGCTCGCAGTCTTACTAACAGTCTTAAGCTTGTGCGTGAGGCTCGCAGTCTTACTAGCAGTCTTAAGCTTGTGTATGAGGCTCGCAGTCTTACTAGCAGTCTTAAGTTTGTGTATGAGGCTCACAGTCTTACTAGCAGTCTTAAGCTTGTGCGTGAGGCTCGCAGTCTTACTAGCAGTCTTAAGCTTGTGCGTGAGGCTCGCAGTCTTACTAGCAGTCTTAAGCTTGTGTGTGAGGCTCGCAGTCTTACTAGCAGTCTTAAGCTTGTGCGTGAGGCTCGCAGTCTTACTAGCAGTCTTAAGCTTGTGCGTGAGGCTCGCAGTCTTACTAGCAGTCTTAAGCTTGTGCGTGAGGCTCGCAGTCTTACTAGCAGTCTTAAGCTTGTGCGTGAGGCTCGCAGTCTTACTAGCAGTCTTAAGCTTGTGCGTGAGGCTCGCAGTCTTACTAACAGTCTTAAGCTTGTGCATGAGGCTCACAGTCTTACTAACAGTCTTAAGCTTGTGCGTGAGGCTCGCAGTCTTACTAACAGTCTTAAGCTTGTGCGTGAGGCTCGCAGTCTTACTAACAGTCTTAAGCTTGTGCGTGAGGCTCGCAGTCTTACTAGCAGTCTTAAGCTTGTGTATGAGGCTCGCAGTCTTACTAGCAGTCTTAAGTTTGTGTATGAGGCTCACAGTCTTACTAGCAGTCTTAAGCTTGTGCGTGAGGCTCGCAGTCTTACTAGCAGTCTTAAGCTTGTGCGTGAGGCTCACAGTCTTACTAACAGTCTTAAGCTTGTGCGTGAGGCTCACAGTCTTACTAACAGTCTTAAGCTTGTGCGTGAGGCTCACAGTCTTACTAGCAGTCTTAAGCTTGTGCGTGAGGCTCACAGTCTTACTAGCAGTCTTAAGCTTGTGCGTGAGGCTCGCAGTCTTACTAGCAGTCTTAAGCTTGTGCGTGAGGCTCACAGTCTTACTAGCAGTCTTAAGCTTGTGCGTGAGGCTCGCAGTCTTACTAGCAGTCTTAAGCTTGTGCGTGAGGCTCGCAGTCTTACTAGCAGTCTTAAGCTTGTGCGTGAGGCTCGCAGTCTTACTAACAGTCTTAAGCTTGTGCGTGAGGCTCGCAGTCTTACTAGCAGTCTTAAGCTTGTGTGTGAGGCTCGCAGTCTTAAGCTTGTGCGTGAGGCTCACAGTCTTACTAGCAGTCTTAAGCTTGTGCGTGAGGCTCGCAGTCTTACTAGCCGTCTTAAGCTTGTGCGTGAGGCTCGCAGTCTTACTAGCAGTCTTAAGCTTGTGCGTGAGGCTCGCAGTCTTACTAGCAGTCTTAAGCTTGTGCGTGAGGCTCACAGTCTTACTAGCAGTCTTAAGCTTGTGCGTGAGGCTCGCAGTCTTACTAGCAGTCTTAAGCTTGTGCGTGAGGCGCGCAGTCTTACTAGCAGTCTTAAGCTTGTGCGTGAGGCTCGCAGTCTTACTAGCAGTCTTAAGCTTTTGCGTGAGGCTCGCAGTCTTACTATCAGTCTTAAGCTTGTGCGTGAGGCTCGCAGTCTTACTAGCATTCTTACTAGCAGTCTTAAGCTTTTGCGTGAGGCTCGCAGTCTTATTAACAGTCTTAAGCTTGTGCGTGAGGCTCGCAGTCTTACTATCAGTCTTAAGCTTGTGCGTGAGGCTCGCAGTCTTACTAGCAGTCTTAAGCTTGTGCGTGAGGCTCGCAGTCTTACTAGCAGTCTTAAGCTTTTGTGTGAGGCTCGCAGTCTTACTAACAGTCTTAAGCTTGTGCGTGAGGCTCGCAGTCTTACTAGCATTCTTACTAGCAGTCTTAAGCTTTTGCGTGAGGCTCGCAGTCTTATTAACAGTCTTAAGCTTGTGCGTGAGGCTCGCAGTCTTACTAGCAGTCTTAAGCTTGTGCGTGAGGCTCGCAGTCTTACTAGCAGTCTTAAGCTTTTGCGTGAGGCTCGCAGTCTTACTAGCAGTCTTAAGCTTGTGCGTGAGGCTCACAGTCTTACTAACAGTCTTATTAGCAGTCTTAAGCTTGTGCATGAGGCTCGCAGTCTTACTAGCAGTCTTAAGCTTGTGCGTGAGGCTCTGGGTATGAACTTCTGAGCTTCCCTGTAGCACTCAAGGTTGACACAGTGGTGACATTTTCTCAAATGTCATTTATATTTATGAAGTTCATGAATTATCCACTGGTTTTGTATTGAATGGTGTTGGGTGTGTATTTTAAAAGAATATATGGAGGGAAAGATGTTGAAAATGTATATGGGAGTTAAAGAAACGTGAGGGGTTTTGAGAAATATTTAAGGATAAAATGTAAAAATAAAAAATAAAAACACAGTGTAGGCCTACAATAAGTTGCATCATTCCTGAAAGAGCACCTTAAGATTAAAAGCGTAAAGGAATTTAACTAAACATACATTAAATTAGGCCGGGGGGTAGTCCCCTCACAATCATGTCAAAGAAGTTTAAATAAAACATAGAGGTGAATCCCCCTCTGATGTGGGATTTTTGAAGAAAAGGAGACTGAAGCGGATTCAAACTTGGCTGTGACATTGGCTCGAACAGCGAGCGCGAGCGCTGAGCGCGCCAAATGAGAGAAACACAAAAGCCGGTAAACTCGTTCGCCAAACATGCCCCTTAGTAGGTTTATCTCAATTAATGGCAGCACACCCGAAAGTCCACCTGATAATTTGATGCCATTTTATATAGCTCATATCATATGGTTATTAACAACACAGCGCAAGGTTGGCAAGCCTGGATATTTAAACGAAATTAATATTGAGTCAACATGCCGCAGATCGTTGCTGTCAGTGTGGGCGTTCTCTCTGGATCAATCAGTGTACTGGCCACACTACGTTTCAGCGTCGGGGAAAGCGATTATTGCTTGTGGGGTCAAACTGTGAGATCGCTCTGGCAAATCGGAGCGGCCGGTGTGAAACAGTTCCAGCGGTGCCTGTTTCCTTATAAGTAGATTTGTTATGGTCAGATATCACACCCACCTCAACATGTCTTACACTTAGAATTATAAACTATGCTCAGCATAGCATTCACCGGTAATTTAAAAGGCCTTATTTTGTTCAGCAAAAAATTATGTCCAGTTAGCCACTGTTTACATTTTTATAATATTTGAAAACCAATTTAATATTTTGTGTAAATTTTTTTTCTGCTGTATCGAAAATGTACCGAACCATGAAGTCAAATCCGAGGTACGTAGTTACCGACGTGGGGGGTGCTGGAGCCTATCCCAGCATGCATTGGGCGAGAGGCAGGAATACACCCTGGACAGGCCGCCAATCCATCACAGAGCACTCACACCATTCACTCACTCATTCATACCTATGGGCAATTTAGAGTCTCCAATTAGCCTAACCTGCGTGTCTTTGGACTGAGGGAGGAAACCGGAGTACCCGGAGGAAACCCACGCTGACGCGGGGAGAACATGCAAACTCCACACAGAAAGGCCCTCGGCCGGGATTCGAACTCGGTACCTTCTTGGCGACAGTGCTAACCACTGCACCACCGTGCCGCCGTTTAGGTACCATGTGTTTGTTTATATTGAAGGAGCACTATGATTAAACATTGTGACAAGGTTGTACCAAGCCTTAAAAAAATAACTTACCCTGAATGACCACTAGATGTCACTGTGGGTTTGAGGATCATATCTCTTTTTTTCACAAACATAAAACATATTTACTGGTTCTTGGAAAGCGGATGAGAACACTCCATTTCAGGCAAGAAAAAAATACATTTAAAATTATCCAGTGATGAAGTGTCTTTGCTCCCTCTATCCAGAATGTGGAAATAAAGTTTGTATTTTATACAGTATTTCTACTTTCTCACTCAGAAAACTGCTATTGCATTACCTGTTTGTTTCAGAAAATGCTTCATATAATTCTCATGTAATTCAAAAAGCTGAATATTTATTCAGGACTGCAGACACTACGTAGCCTAGCCTTGTCAATCACTGCTTTTCACAAGTTTCTGCAGCGCTGAGGTAAAAGCCTAGTTTAGTAGCCACTTAAAGCCTAGTAGCCCAGGTGTTTGGAAACACACACTACAAATCTGTCTTTCAATGTCTACAATCCTCTCACATTTGACTGTCAATCCAGTCAAGTTACTCGATTGATTACAGGGAAATAAACTATTCCGTAACTTTAGAAGTCCACTGAAATATAATGTGCATGTAGATGAAGTGTATAGCACAGGGAATGCTGGGTAACGGGATGCACGGGATGTGGGAACGTCAGTGTTTGTGAACTCTGTGCAGGGAAGTAGTTTTGAGTTATCGCTGTAGGACCGCTGGGGCTAATTCAATCAAACTCCTGTCGGACAGCACGAGGGACAGCTCTGTATGGTACGAGGAGCACCCAGTCGGCACGTAACATTCTCCCAACGCTGACGCCACGGCAACCACTGCGGCATTACATTAAGGTTCTCAGACCATTTTGGGATCACCGGGCAAGGGCGTCGCTGTGCAGAACAAGGCCTCAGCCAGGTGCCTCACCAAATAGACTGTATACTGACTGTGTAATGACAACGTACATTTGTCAAGAGTGGCAACATTTTCTGACTGAGCACTTTCTCTCTGGAGAGAGAGAGAGAGAGAGAGAGAGAGAGAGAGAGAGAGAGAGAGAGAGAGAGAGAGAGAGAGAGAGAGAGAGAGAGAGAGAGAGAGAGAGAGGAGAGAGAGAGAGAGAGAGAGAGAAGAGAGAGAGAGAGAGAGAGAGAGAGAGAGAGAGAGAGAGAGAGAGAGAGAGAGAGAGAGAGGAGAGAGAAGAAAGAGAGAGAGAGAGAGAGAGAGAGAGAGAGAGAGTTTGGTGTTTGGTGTGTGTGGTGTGTGTGTTTGAGAGAGCGTTTGCCATTTAATTATTTGATCGTGTGTCCTGCATGGTGAGTGATTCAGTGAGTCAATTCAATGCGTGACAAAGCTGGCTGTTAGATAAAAAAATAGAAAAGTGAGATAGGGAGTTTAGGTACTAGGTAGCCTACTTATTAAATAGACATGTAAACAAAATGTGTGTGTGTGTGTGTGTATGTGTGTGTGTGTATGTGTGTGTGTGTGTGTGTGTGTGTGTGTGTGTGTGTGTGTGTGTGTGTTTGCGCGTGTCTCCATTAGGGAGGAGTTTTTAAGAATACTTTTTCAAGTGAAATTGCTTGTGCCTGCATGTCGCTTATTTGAAAAGCTGGAAATAACTGCCTCTGCAGTGTTATCAGAACTGTTTTGTGATGGTCCCACCCCCCCCCCATATTCAGCATATATTTACAGCCCCCCCCCCATATTCAGCATATTCAGCATATATTATTCAGCATTATTCAGCATATATTTACAGCCCCCCCATATTCAGCATATATTTACAGCCCCCCCCCATATTCCATATATTTACAGCCCCCCCCCATATTCACCATATTTTTACAGCCCCCCCCCCAATATTCAGCATATATTTACCGCCCCCCCCCCCATATTCAGCATATATATACAGCCCCCCCCCCCATATTCAGCATATATTTACAGCCCCCCCCCCCATATTCAGCATATATTTACAGCCCCCCCCCCCATATTCAGCATATATATACAGCCCCCCCTCCCCCCACCCCCATATTCAGCATATATTTACAGCCCCCCCCATATTCAGCATATATTTACAGCCCCCCCCTCCCCCCCCCCCATATTCAGCATATATTTACAATACAGCCCCCCCATATTCAGCATATATTTTACAGCCCCCCCCCATATTCAGCATATATTTACAGCCCCCCCTCCCACCACCCCTATATTCAGCATATATTTACAGCCCCCCCATATTCAGCATATATTTACAGCCCCCCCCCCCATATTCAGCATATATTTACAGCCCCCCCCATATTCAGCATATATTTACAGCCCCCCCTCATATTCAGCATATATTTACAGCCCCCCCCATATTCAGCATATATTTACAGCCCCCCCTCCCCCCCCATATTCAGCATATATTTACAGCCCCCCCTCCCCCACCCCATATTCAGCATATATTTACAGCCCCCCCTCCCCCACCCCTATATTCAGCATATATTTACAGCCCCCCCCTCCCCCCACCCCTATATTTAGCATATATTTACAGCCCCCCCCCCCCCCCACCACCCCTATATTCAGCATATATTTACAGCCCCCCCCCCCCCCACCCCTATATTCAGCATATATTTACAGCCCCCCTCATATTCAGCATATATTTACAGCCTCCCCTCCCCCACCCCTATATTCATCATATATTTACAGCCCCCCCATCCCCCCACCCCTATATTAAGCATATATTTACAGCCCCCCCTCATATTCAGCATATATTTACAGCCCCCCCTCCCCCCACCCCTATACTTAGCATAAATTTACAGCCCCCCCCCCCCCATATTCAGCATATATTTACAGCCCCCCCTCCCCCCACCCCTATATTCAGCATATATTTACAGCCCCCCCTCCCCCCACCCCTATATTCAGCATATATTTACAGCCCCCCCCCCATATTCAGCATATATTTACAGCCCCCCCCCCTCCCCCACCCCTATATTCAGCATATATTTACAGCCCCCCCCCCCCCCCCCCCTCCCCTCATATTCAGCATATATTCACAGTAGGACATTATGACCTCGAATGTGAAAATGTGATTCAACAGAGATGGTAATTTGGTTCATAACGGCCCAATTTTTTTTATCACTTGTACCCAATTTGTCACTTTGACTGCAAATAACTTCCTTAATGTTCTAAAAAAGCTTGTTTGCAAACCTACTGTTAATGTTGTTAGATTTTGGGCGATGTATTACATAGACGGCAGATGGTACTCTTTGAGCCACCCCTTACAATAAGGATTTGCCTTTTTAGAAAGCTTTTTTTTCCGGCTGGAATTGTTTTATTCCTGTGTTCTTCTCTTAATGGAATTCTAAAATAAAATCCGACTAATCATTTAAAATGATTATGCATTTATGCATACGTTTGATCACTACCTTCATTATATCATAATCAGTGTCAGTGAAGTTCTGAAGTTCTCTCAATCCACAGTTTGGTGAAACCTACCTACGTTCATTTGAATCAAACTGGGTCGCTGAGAGCATTTCAATTTAACGTGATTGCTCTTGGGCCTGTGCTTGATTGGCAGTGCTTGATTGCCCCTCTCAATCCCAACTGAAGATGATCCAATCGAAGTCTCATGTGGAGCCGTGCAGTGCTCATGACTACTTGTGTGAAATGAGCACCCAGAGAACACTTCAACTGTAGGGGCTCAGACGGGCCTGCCCTGGACGCTGAGATTGAACTATAGCATTCTGGGTAGAAAGCAATAGAATCTTAAAGGTACAATTGATTTCCCACTGAAAAATTCAAACCCAAGCTGTCCAGTGGCCCACAACACGCTGAATGCTTATTGTAGACTTGTACAGCACTGTATCCTAATACCTATTCAAAACAAACTGTAGAGCCGTACCGTGCTTTACCCTAAACCCCATTCAACACACTGACTGTAGAGCCTTACTGTGTGCTATATACCTAAACCATATAACTACTGTGCTTTACCCTAAACCCCATTCAACACCCTGACTGTAGAGCCTTACTGTGCTTTACCCTAAACCCCATTCAACACCCTGACTGTAGAGCTTTAGTGTGCTATACCTAAACCTATATTCAACACCCTGACTGTAGAGCTTTAGTGCAACACACTGACTGTAGAGTTTTAGTCTGCTATACCTAAACCTATATTCAACACACTGACTGTAGAGTTTTAGTCTGCTATACCTAAACCTATATTCAACACACTGACTGTAGAGCCTTACTGTGCGATACCTAAACCTATATTCAACACCCTGACTGTAGAGCCTTACTGTGCTATACCTAAACCTATATTCAACACACTGACTGTAGAGCTTTAGTCTGCTATACCTAAACCTATATTCAACAACCTGACTGTAGAGCCTTACTGTGCTTTACCCTAAACCCCATTCAACACCCTGACTGTAGAGCCTTACTGTGCTTTACCCTAAACCCCATTCAACACCCTGACTGTAGAGCTTTAGTGTGCTATACCTAAACCTATATTCAACACACTGACTGTAGAGTTTTAGTCTGCTATACCTAAACCTATATTCAACACACTGACTGTAGAGTTTTAGTCTGCTATACCTAAACCTATATTCAACACACTGACTGTAGAGCTTTAGTGTGCTATACCTAAACCTATATTCAACACTCTGACTGTAGAGCCTTACTGTGCTATACCTAAACCTATATTCAACCTATATTCAACACTCTGACTGTAGAGCCCTAAACCTATATTCAACACACTGACTGTAGAGCTTTAGTGTGCTATACCTAAACCTATATTCAACACACTGACTGTAGAGCTTTAGTGTGCTATACCTAAACCTATATTCAACACACTGACTGTAGAGCCTTAGTGTGCTATACCTAAACCTATATTCAACACACTGACTGTAGAGCTTTAGTGTGCTATACCTAAACCTATATTCAACACACTGACTGTAGAGCCTTAGTGTGCTATACCTAAACCTATATTCAACACACTGACTGTAGAGTTTTAGTCTGCTATACCTAAACCTATATTCAACACACTGACTGTAGAGCCTTAATGTGCTATACCTAAACCTATATTCAACACACTGACTGTAGAGCCTTAGTGTGCTATACCTAAACCTATATTCAACACACTGACTGTAGAGCTTTAGTGTGCTATACCTAAACCTATATTCAACACACTGACTGTAGAGCCTTAGTGTGCTATACCTAAACCTATATTCAACACACTGACTGTAGAGCTTTAGTGTGCTATATCTGAACCTATATTCAACACACTGACTGTAGAGCTTTAGTGTGCTATACCTAAACCTATATTCAACACACTGACTGTAGAGCTTTAGTGTGCTATACCTAAACCTATATTCAACACACAGACTGTAGAGCCTTAGTGTGCTATACCTAAACCTATATTCAACACACTGACTGTAGAGCTTTAGTGTGCTATACCTAAACCTATATTCAACACACTGACTGTAGAGCTTTAGTGTGCTATACCTAAACCTATATTCAACACACTGACTGTAGAGCTTTAGTGTGCTATATCTAAACCTATATTCAACACACTGACTGTAGAGCTTTAGTGTGCTATATCTAAACCTATATTCAACACACAGACTGTAGAGCTTTAGTGTGCTATACCTAAACCTATATTCAACACACTGACTGTAGAGCTTTAGTGTGCTATACCTAAACCTATATTCAACACACTGACTGTAGAGCTTTAGTGTGCTATACCTAAACCTATATTCAACACACTGACTGTAGAGCTTTAGTGTGCTATATCTAAACCTATATTCAACACACTGACTGTAGAGATTTAGTGTGCTATACCTAAACCTATATTCAACACACTGACTGTAGAGCTTTAGTGTGCTATACCTAAACCTATATTCAACACACTGACTGTAGAGCTTTAGTGTGCTATACCTAAACCTATATTCAACACACTGACTGTAGAGCTTTAGTGTGCTATACCTAAACCTATATTCAACACACTGACTGTAGAGCTTTAGTGTGCTATACCTAAACCTATATTCAACACACTGACTGTAGAGCTTTAGTGTGCTATACCTAAACCTATATTCAACACACAGACTGTAGAGCTTTAGTGTGCTATACCTAAACCTATATTCAACACACTGACTGTAGAGCTTTAGTGTGCTATACCTAAACCTATATTCAACACACTGACTGTAGAGCCTTAGTGTGCTATACCTAAACCTATATTCAACACACTGACTGTAGAGCTTTAGTGTGCTATACCTAAACCTATATTCAACAAACTTACTGTAGAGCTTTAGTGTGCTATACCTAAACCTATATTCAACACACTGACTGTAGAGCTTTAGTGTGCTATACCTAAACCTATATTCAACAAACTGACTGTAGAGCTTTAGTGTGCTATACCTAAACCTATATTCAACACACTGACTGTAGAGCCTTAGTGTGCTATACCTAAACCTATATTCAACACACTGACTGTAGAGCTTTAGTGTGCTATACCTAAACCTATATTCAACACACTGACTGTAGAGCTTTAGTGTGCTATACCTAAACCTATATTCAACACACTGACTGTAGAGCCTTAGTGTGCTATACCTAAACCTATATTCAACACACAGACTGTAGAGCCTTAGTGTGCTATACCTAAACCTATATTCAACACACTGACTGTAGAGCTTTAGTGTGCTATACCTAAACCTATATTCAACACACTGACTGTAGAGCTTTAGTGTGCTATACCTAAACCTATATTCAACACACAGACTGTAGAGCTTTAGTGTGCTATACCTAAACCTATATTCAACACACTGACTGTAGAGCTTTAGTGTGCTATACCTAAACCTATATTCAACACACTGACTGTAGAGCCTTAGTGTGCTATATCTAAACCTATATTCAACACACAGACTGTAGAGCTTTAGTGTGCTATACCTAAACCTAAATTCAACACACTGACTGTAGAGCTTTAGTGTGCTATATCTAAACCTATATTCAACACACTGACTGTAGAGCCTTAGTGTGCTATACCTAAACCTATATTCAACACACTGACTGTAGAGCTTTAGTGTGCTATATCTAAACCTATATTCAACACACTGACTGTAGAGCCTTAGTGTGCTATACCTAAACCTATATTCAACACACTGACTGTAGAGCTTTAGTGTGCTATATATAAACCTATATTCAACGCACTTACTGTAGAGCCTTAGTGTGCTATATCTAAACCTATATTCAACACACAGACTGTAGAGCTTTAGTGTGCTATACCTAACCTATATTCAACACACTGACTGTAGAGCTTTAGTGTGCTATATCTAAACCTATATTCAACACACTGACTGTAGAGCCTTAGTGTGCTATACCTAAACCTATATTCAACACACTGACTGTAGAGCTTTAGTGTGCTATATCTAAACCTATATTCAACGCACTTACTGTAGAGCCTTAGTGTGCTATATCTAAACCTATATTCAACACACTGACTGTAGAGCCTTAGTGTGCTATACCTAAACCTATATTCAACACACTGACTGTAGAGCTTTAGTGTGCTATATCTAAACCTATATTCAACACACTGACTGTAGAGCTTTAGTGTGCTATATCTAAACCTATATTCAACACACTGACTGTAGAGCTTTAGTGCGCTATATCTAAACCTATATTCAACACACTGACTGTAGAGCTTTAGTGTGCTATACCTAAACCTATATTCAACACACTGACTGTAGAGCTTTAGTGTGCTATACCTAAACCTATATTCAACACACAGACTGTAGAGCTTTAGTGTGCTATACCTAAACCTATATTCAACACTCTGACTGTAGAGCTTTAGTGTGCTATACCTAAACCTATATTCAACACACTGACTGTAGAGCTTTAGTGTGCTATACCTAAACCTATATTCAACACACTGACTGTAGAGTTTTAGTGTGCTATATCTAAACCTATATTCAACACACTGACTGTAGAGCTTTTGTGTGCTATACCTAAACCTATATTCAACACACTGACTGTAGAGCTTTAGTGTGCTATACCTAAACCTATATTCAACGCACTTACTGTAGAGCTTTAGTGTGCTATATCTAAACCTATATTCAACACACTGACTGTAGAGCTTTAGTGTGCTATATCTAAACCTATATTCAACACACTGACTGTAGAGCTTTAGTGTGCTATACCTAAACCTATATTCAACACACTGACTGTAGAGCTTTAGTGTGCTATACCTAAACCTATATTCAACACACTGACTGTAGAGCTTTAGTGTGCTATACCTAAACCTATATTCAACACACTGACTGTAGAGCTTTAGTGTGCTATACCTAAACCTATATTCAACACACTGACTGTAGAGCTTTAGTGTGCTGTATGGCTCTCAACCGTCTGTGACTTTGAAAGTCAAAGTACACCAATATAAATGTAATACTTAATTGGAATGGTTCTCCACATTAGTCAGGCTGCTCTCATTCTGTAGCAATAAATCTTAGTCTCAGTTAAAACCATTAATCAAATAAGCAGTAAGTGGGACCTAATTAGAGTGCTGATTAGTTATTTATTTCAGTGAAGGTTCTCTCAATGATAGCCCGTGTCTCTTCTTCAGTGACCTGCTATCTTCAGCCTCTTTTACAAACTGCTTTTTTCTGTCTCTTATTTATATCACCTCTCCCACTGGATAACTCTCCCACTGGATAACTCTCCCACTGGATAACTCTCCCACTGATAATATTAGCCCATCCAGATAACTTGAGTGCCCAAGGAGTTGGCTCCCAATTTACTGTGATGCTCCAATATCAATGTACCGTTTGCAATGTAAATGAATAAATAAAATACTAGTCTTGTACTCCGAAACATGAAACCCCTACAAACTAAGTTGAGAGGTCTATTGTATGCGCTGTATGTTGATTACAGAGAAAATGAAAGGGATTCACAAAAGCACTAGAAGGATACACAGCTGCACATATGGGGATGATTTTAGCCATTTCCATAAGTCCTCAGTAAAGCCCACGTTGAAAGGAGAACAGAGGTCAGTGGATGTGGAGGCCACGTCTGACCACCCTGCTAAACTTTAATCATCTGTCAGTGTGTCAAACAACATGCAATAATGTGTGTTTTAATGCACGTACGTAGATACCCTTGTTTTTGTTTCACTATACTGCTCCAATCGCCACTTGTTCCCCTCAAAAACTTGCTTATTTTAGAAGGAACCCCATACACAGTTATAGACGAGAAGAGGGGTGTATTTCCAGTTTTTTTTTATCAGTGGAAAATGTCTCGTTTTTGTTTTATACTCACTGTTTTTCATTAGTGATAAAAACAATGTGAATCTATAAACCTCATAATAAGGAGCGTGATAAGTGTTATTATGTATGCCCTGTACACAGTTCAGTTAACTGGTCAGTCCCAAACTCTCTACTATATACATAGACTCTGAGTGAATCCATCTGGAAATTCTAACAGTGTTACAACAGAATAATTATTCCAGGTACTGACACTTCCATGTTAATGGAGGCCCCCTCCAGAACCCAGGGATCTGCTGTGACTGTCGCATTGAATGCTAGGAGAGTGACTGTCTGTGCCGACTCCACCCGGGATTCAGAACTTCCCATAGCAACCCCCTGGGAGTGGTGGGGTGGTTTCAGATCATGTGGGCCTTCTTCTATTGACAACAGGATGTTATTGCAATAAAACAGGCCTACACGGGCACTTTGAAAGTCTAGTTTTGGGGAGAAAATTTTTTAGCCTGGAGGTGGAATCATAGGCTTCTGCTACATCCTGCCAATTCCTCAGACTCATGGCGTTCCAGGATTCCTCTGATGATGGTGGAGTTTTCCCCAGCAGAGCCCGGAATCCGTTCAGCCTCTGTCCCGACAAGCAACGCTTCTAGCTGCAGATGTTCCGGATAATTCCGCACTTACAGACTCCCAACTGCAGCTCCAGTCAGAGTGTGCTGGCCTAGACAGCAGTGGCATCCAATTCGCCCGCTGCCAGGAAACACTAAGCTGGCCTCATGAAAATCACATCGAACAGCAATGGGGCACGAGCTTGAATTTGGTCAGAAAAATATCCCAATTTAGTCTGACTACAGTGTCGTACTGAGCTAGTTACAAACTACAGTTTCTATTATAAACAGACTGGAGAGGCAGTCACTAAATGTGCTGTGCCTCAGAATGACTGCACACAGAGTAAGAGAAGTCTGTTTTAATGATGGATGAACAATAGGACCAACAACTAATTACCAACAACAGGACACGGCTAATTGTAGCCCCATTCGTTTTCTGGTATTAGCCTACAATAGTCAGTACACAACCAATGACCCCTGGCTCTCATTTGTAGCACCACACAAGATGCAACGTACCTTTTAAATATTTTATGGCCCAACAATATTTGGAATGATACAGAGGCGTGTGTATACAAGTGCAAAATTGTCAAATACCTACTGTTGAACCTGACAGAAATGGCTTTATCCTTGTGTAGTGTGATACTTTCCCCCTAAAGACACAGAATAATACAGGCCTCTTTTCAACATGTGACACAGTATTAGGAAAAGTTCATCTCATGACCATAACTGTTCAGGTGGTGAGTGTGGATAAAAGTATCTTTACAGCATGCAATTATGACGTATTGCTGATTGTACGTTTCCAAGCTAATTGCAGTACTGGCACCTATACTGTAGTAATCCTGCATGTTTGATAGCAGCTGGGGTATTGAGAATGAGTTATCCATCGAGTTCTGAAGACCAGATATGATTGTCACCATAATTATCTTCCGTAGGATTTAGGTAACAGACGATAACAGGTGGAAAACCATTGACGTACAGCACGGATCCAGGTGCTATGTTCCTGCTATACTATAATTAAGGTGCAGTGATTGGTATAATAATATTGGGTTTTTATAATGAATGGCAGGTAGCTTTTCATTCATGTGCTTTCCCGCCAGGGTCTGTTGTTCTCAGCTCCGCTCGGGGATATCAAAACATCGGCTTGTTCTGCCCAGACAGCTGTGCTTGTTATTACACCGTCCTTAGTCTTGGTGCAGACGAGCTGCGTGGGTCAGCTTGTCTGCTTGCCCTTTCTATTAATATTCAGTAGAAGCGCTGTCCCAGTAGTGCGTTGAACGGAGGAAAGACATCACGCCACCTTGTCATCCGGTGAGAGACGTGTCCAGTCCCGTCGGTCTGCGCGACCCTCGACCTCTGAGCCCCGTGACTTCCGTTTTCTTAATCAGTGAAACCTGGGCTGTGAAATCAGACTTAATTAAATGCCACGGGGGGGGGCGGCGGTAGTCAAGTGTTTCTGCACCTGCGGCCAATGGGGAGAGCGGTAAGAGCACTAAGCGGGACACGGAGCCGCACAGCGGCGTTTGGGGGCGCGTCAGCGTAATTGGGGGTAATTTCCCCTGCCGGGGTTGCTCGGCAGGACGTGATTGGATAAGAGCAGCACACACTGCCGAGCCACGGCGGTCTGGGGAATGTGAGTGCCCCTTCAAAAAAGTTTATGTTAAGTTGACGACAGTTCCTAAAGACAAAACAAAATGTTGTTGTCCACACCTCATTACCATTGTCTAAACATGAGTGCTTTTTGACACAGATGTTAAATTGTCAGAGATTCTTGTGTGTGTGTGTGTGTGTGTGTGTGTGTGTTTTGTGAGAGAGACAGAGAGAGAGTGTGTATGTTTCTGTGTGTATGTGTCAGAGTGCGTGTGTTTGTGTGTGTGTGACTTTGAGTGTATGTGTGTGAGCGTGTGTGTGTGTGTTAAAGATTGAGAATGCCCTCCTGTAAGACTGCTCTTTTAAAGATTGAGAAGCCCCTTTGCTAAGACTGAGCCTTTATTACATTACATTACAGGCATTTAGCAGACGCTCTTATCCAGAGCGATTTACACAGCATTTTGCATTTATACATAGTATCCATTGATACAGCTGGATATATACTGAAGCAATGCAGGTGAAGTACCTTGCTCAAGGGTACAACAGCAGTGTCCTACCTGGGAATCGAACCTGCAACCTTTCGGTAACCCAGTTCCTTAACCATTATACTACACTGCTGTTGCCCTTTATTGGTCGCTCTACCTAAGATTATTAGCACAATATTGAAATGTGCATGTGTAGATAAATCACATATCCTGTGATTCACTGTAAATAAAATGACTAATTTCTTCAAGGACTGCCATAGTTGAGTGTTCTAATCTGCATCTCCGCCTCTGTTTGTGACCCCGTGTCACAAAATCAACGGTCACGGCCGACACAAGACAGGACAGCTTGTGTATGCCTCTGTAATTATTTTCTCTCTTTACTGATGGATTATGCCTAGGCACTCTTGGCTGATTCGCAAACAAATAAACAACACAAGCCTTTGCTTTGCATTTGAGTTTTATTCAAATGAAGATAAAGCATTGGGTTTGAATAGCTAACGATGTGGTCTAAGACCGTTAAATACCTAAATCGTAAACCAGGTTGCCAGATTGGAGTGGGCTGCCTGAGGAGAAATGTGTGGGAATAAATGGGTATTTCAAAAGGAGATAAAAGAGAGTCTTTAAAATGATCATGAAAGT
The DNA here is from genome assembly GCA_022702515.1 of Ilyophis sp. 1 JC-2022. Taxonomy (NCBI): domain Eukaryota; kingdom Metazoa; phylum Chordata; class Actinopteri; order Anguilliformes; family Synaphobranchidae; genus Ilyophis; species Ilyophis sp. 1 JC-2022. The sequence goes on from CM040396.1 coordinate 108,374,300, forward strand.
CAATTGAAGATAAGTGAAATTCTGAGAAAGAATTTGACGGAGAAAACCAAGAGCTGTCAGAAGAGGTTGCAGGGAGAATATTCCGGAAACACCAACAAGCTGAAAAAGAAAGAGAGGTGATGATTTCTGAGCCAAACGAATAATAATAAAAAAAAAGTCCTTCACTTCATGTAGCACTCGGAAATCGAAGCAACTGGAGCGTGTGGTGATCAATAATTCAGTTTGGCTGAATCGATAGGGGATAGGTCAGTAACTTTTCGCTGTTGACGGGTAGACTCGGGATGGGGGCTCCTTTTTAGATGGATGAGCTTCTGAAATACACACTTGTTTTACTGTACTGACTCATTATATAATGAGCATTGAAGGTCATGCGAGACGGAAATGCTCGCTTACCAGTTCCCTTTTTTAATCACTTTGCACTGCTACGCTTTAGATTGATTTCTGGACAGTAAATATTTGTATTTTTTAACGTATTTTTCTGCATTTTTGGGTGGGATCAGTGCTGAGGGAGTTCCTTTTCCTCCACGCCGTCCATTACATCATGTAACATTGTGAAAATGGAGGGAATTAGGGCCTGTCGGGTAGCAAGTTCATGTAGCAGTTCTTGTTGGTGAAGGTACATGCTCTGGGACTGAGAATCTGGGCAGGTGCTGTTGCCCTGTGGCAGAGCGGTTCAGTCAGGAGAGTTCTCCTCTGCACGCCGTAAAGAGAGAGAGGGAGCAGACACGTGCGCGGACGGACAGTCCACCGGGCGCGTTTGCCTTTCATAGTCACGCATACCAATCCCCCTGTAGACTACATTTCCCATAATTTTTGCGTGCAAATTGGAAACAACAATGGTGTCCTTCATGGAAGAAGATTACGGTATGCAGAAAGTACGCTTGTAGGTGAAACGACAGGCCCACGCGGACACAAACAGAGACTACCTCCTCACAGACTACCTAGACGGACGACCGCTCAGGGTCTGTTTTGGGTCCACTCTGATGTCATATAGGTCCGCACAGACCCTTTGGACGTCCGGACGCATACTTTTGTGAGCTCTCTCTCGGCCTTTACTGTGCATCACAGATGGAGCTCTGTGGAGTGAATGAAAAAGGGGGCTGGCAGTGTGTGTTCTGGGGGACACGCTCCATAATCTGTGCTCTTCAATCTGACAGAGGCTTAAGTAACACAGGCCTGACTGCCCATTTCATACTGGCAGAAACTGAAAGATGAAGTAAGATTTGTAGGGTACCGCTGAATAAAGAACATGTAATTAAATGAATCCATTTTGGCATTTTGCAGACGCTCTACTCCAGAGTAATTTACATAAATATTCAGCTGTAAAAATGTTCAATAGAAGCAACCCAACTGGGCATTAAACCTTCTGCCTTTACATTACAATCCCAGTTCCCCTAAGCCATCACACTACACTACCATGTAGCACGGAGGGAGAGAAAGGTGTAGCACAGAGGGGAGAGAAAGGTGTAGCACGGAGGGGAGAGAAAGGTGTAGCACAGAGGGGAGAGAAAGGTGTAGCACAGAGGGGAGAGAAAGGTGTAGCACAGAGAGGAGAGAAAGGTGTAGCACAGAGAGGAGAGAAAGGTGTAGCACAGAGGGGAGAGAAAGGTGTAGCACAGAGAGGAGAGAAAGGTGTAGAACAGAGGGGAGAGAAAGGTGTAGCACAGAGAGGAGAGAAAGGTATAGAACAGAGGGGAGAGAAAGGTGTAGCACAGAGAGGAGAGAAAGGTATAGAACAGAGGGGAGAGAAAGGTGTAGCACAGAGAGGAGAGAAAGGTATAGAACAGAGGGGAGAGAAAGGTATAGAACAGAGGGGAGAGAAAGGTGTAGCACAGAGAGGAGAGAAAGGTGTAGCACAGAGAGGAGAGAAAGGTGTAGCACAGAGAGGAGAGAAAGGTGTAGCACAGAGAGGGGAAAGGTGTTGCGGAATTCTTTAGGGGACAAAGGGAATTGTGGGTAATGAGCCAGTGTGTGGAAGTGAGCAGGGCTTGTGGATGAAAGGCAGACTCACTGGCAGGTAGGGGGGGGGGGGGGGGGGGGGTCACAGTACAGAGACGGAGGTATGCATCTTGATTGCATATCAAGATGCATAAATGGAGGTATGGAATATGTATAAACTATATGTCACATTGCCATAAAGAATGGGTGTAAGGTGTGAGCGCTATGCATGGCAATAAAGTAATAAAGTGACTTCATCTTGCACCAAGCATAGTACTCATATTTGCGATTCATGTTGTGTCTATTTTACCAACAGATTGCTAAACACCCATATGATAGGATGGAGGGCTTTATTTGACAAGATACCAGGAAGATGATTTTAAACAAAAACAGGTTTCTTGCATACAAACATCATGGAAAATGTCCAGACGGGTTATGGGGGTTTTGGATGACGGGTTATGGGGGTTTTGGATGACGGGTTATGGGGGTTCTGGATGACGGGTTATGGGGGTTTTGGATGACGGATTATGGGGGTTTTGGATGACGGGTTATGGGGGATTTGGATGACGGGTTATGGGGGTTTTGGATGACGGGTTATGGGGGTTTTGGATGACGGGTTATGGGGGTTCTGGATGACGGGTTATGGGGGTTTTGGATGACGGGTTATGGGGGTTTTGGATGACGGATCAGCATTGGTTGATGGCGCCCCTCGGAGGGACAGAAAATGGACACAGGGAGGTGCAATAATTCCCGGTTTTCACAAGACGGAGAGATTCTGGCCAAACAAACAAAAACAAAATTAATCTCCTTCTCCCCCCTACGGGTTCCAGGTAAAAACGATCGACACTAAAATAAGACAAAATAACCAAAACACAATGAATGCTTTTTAGCCAAGTTATTTTGGGTTTGGCTGGTGGTCTAGATCTCAGAAAACCACAGTGGAAAGAAACACTTTTAAGCCCAGGGCTGATCAGTCATGCAACCCAGGCGTGTGTTGTTTTAACCAGTGGGCGTGGCCCTTAGATTGCCACGATTCCCTTTCTCACACTGAGCCCTGCCACATATGTATTTAAGTTCTACCATCAATTGTTTATTTTTGGTGAACAGGTGTCCACAATTTAGACATTTAGTCTGTTAGTCCTAATTTCAGCTCCTAATTCAGGTCCATGAATTAATCAAGTAAAGATATAAACTATTTCAACAGGAATCATTTGTCACAGACCGTGTCAAAAGTATTCGTCTGGGAAGGTGTGTATGCAGGTTTAACTCCAGGGCTGGAGGGCCGGTGTGTATGCACGTTTTTGCATACACTTTAACTCTGACTTGTATACAGGTTTAACTCCAGGCCTGGAGGGCCGGTGTGTATGCAGGTTTAACTCCAGGCCTCGCGGGCCGCTGTGTATGCAGGTTTAACTCCAGGCCTCGCGGGCCGCTGTGTATGCAGGTTTAACTCCAGGGCTGGAGGGCCGGTGTGTATGCACGTTTTTGCATACACTTTAACTCTGACTTGTATACAGGTTTAACTCCAGGCCTGGAGGGCCGGTGTGTATGCAGGTTTAACTCCAGGCCTCGCGGGCCGCTGTGTATGCAGGTTTAACTGCAGGCCTCGCGGGCCGCTGTGTATGCAGGTTTAACTCCAGGCCTGGAGGGCCGGTGTGTATGCAGGTTTAACTCCAGGCCTCGCGGGCTGCTGTGTATGCAGGTTTAACTGCAGGCCTCGCGGGCCGCTGTGTATGCAGGTTTAACTCCAGGCGTCGCGGGCCGCTGTGTATGCAGGTTTAACTCCAGGCCTTGCGGGCCGGTGTGTATGCAGGTTTTTGCTGCCACCAGTTTCCAATTATTTAATTAGCCCAATCATTTACATGATCTGATATTTTAGTTACATTCCGTGATATGAACAACAGGAGGAACTTAAGTGCTTTTTATGCACTCCAAGCTATACACGACTTATGTGCATCTGCTGTACACACGGCCTCACATGAGATACTCAGCCCTGCTGTAATTAAACGAGATCAACCCAACCCATGCTGATAGATTGAAAATGTCATTTTCCAAGACTTCCCATTCAACTGAGCCCATTCCCATTAGTTATTTCCTTCATAGAAAACCCATTATTCAGTGCCACAGTGCATATGGGTGACTTCAATTATAAAATAATCTACAGAGCATGCATACATTTAAAGATTTTCTTAAAAATGCGGCTTATAAGAAGCAAGAGACCCAGGCAGGTATTTTCATTTGGCCATATGGGAGACAAGACTAAACGGCATTCAAGTTCCCGGTAAAGTTTGTGCGACTAATCATGTGATTTAAGAGCCAGTTCAAAAAGTGTCGTCTTTGTAATGATTTAATTGATTGCACTCACTTAAGTTATGACTTCAACAAAAAAAATTGTACCATACGAGACAAAAATGTATTTCCTGTCAGTGGTCACTGATAAAACGTTTGTCACATTTGTTAATGAAGCAAATTAAACAGACGTATATTCAGAACAATATATATATATATATTCAGGTATATTCTTGGTGTAAAGATTCAGAGGCACTTCCCTGTACAGTTTGTGCACTCAATTAAATCACTGCCTAAAGATCTGACTTACAGGCGTGGCCCTGTCTGAAGATCTGACTTACAGGCGTGGCCCTGTCTGAAGATCTGACTTACAGGCGTGGCCCTGCCTGAAGATCTGACTTACAGGCGTGGCCCTGCCTGAAGATCTGACTTACAGGCGTGGCCCTGTCTAACAATCTGACTTACAGGTGTGGCCCTGCCTAAAGATCTGACTTACAGGCGTGGCCCTGCCTAAAGATCTGACTTAGAGGCGTGGCCCTGCCTAAAGATCTGACTTACAGGCGTGGCCCTGTCTAACAATCTGACTTACAGGTGTGGCCCTGCCTAAAGATCTGACTTACAGGCGTGGCCCTGCCTAAAGATCTGACTTACAGGCGTGGCCCTGCCTAAAGATCTGACTTACAGGCGTGGCCCTGCCTAAAGATCTGACTTACAGGCGTGGCCCTGCCTAAAGATCTGACTTACAGGCGTGGCCCTGTCTGAAGATCTGACTTACAGGTGTGGCCCTGTCTGAATATCTGACTTACAGGCGTGGCCCTGCCTAAATATCTGACTTACAGGCGTGGCCCTGCCTAAATATCTGACTTACAGGCGTGGCCCTGTCTACTTACAAAACGTGAACGTGTTGCTTAAAGTCTGTTTTAATGATAGAGTCATACAAGATTTACAATTCATTAGTTAATTCAATAATTCATTCATTCACGAGCTGCCTAATGTGGTGACATTTATAAATATTTATTGAAACATATATGCTCTTTTAACTTTAATTTTTAATTTTTAATTTTATTCCTTTGAACACAATACAACTTTAAATTACCATAAAGTGACATTGATTGAATCAATTTCCTCAGTATTGCATGTAAAACCATTATTGTCCACTTGGAAAGTTTTAATTGAGCTGCAATTACATATGCTGTCCGATGGGGGTTTTGGATGACACGGTATTCCGTGTTCATTCCACCATTTTGTAAACTGCTCTGATAAAACGAGATGAGTCTCAAGCCAGGATTCACGTAACTTGGAATTCAATGTGACACACATTCATTTCAGCGAGACTGAAAGCGCACATCTGTCACATCCTAACTCACATCCCCCAAGCTGGGAGGTACGCAGGGGGAAATTTGAGCAAGTGAAGAGCTCAAAATGAAAGTGTATGTACTGTATATGAAGCCAAGATCAGGCCCTGAGAGTGGATGTAACACCTCCGGGCCCATGGCATTTGAGAGCCATAAAACTGGGGCTGCCGACAGGGCGCAATCTAAGATTTATTTAGCAAGCTTGCAAGCTTTTTCAGGCTAACAGTTTCTGCACCTAGATAAGAAGCTAAATCACAGTTGCCAAATACAGACATTTTACTGTGAATCATCGTCAGATACCTAAGATGATCTGAAGGACACAACTGAAGCATGTGACTACAGGCCCATGTGAATCAAATAAGCACTTAAGAGTTATCAGAAACGTCTTCTAGCGAGAAGCAGTTTAAAGTATGGATAGACACAGGGGAAATTAAGAAGTTTTCCATATGATATGTTATGATGCGTGTGACAGGTATTGTAGCTCAGCACTGCTCTCCCACAGAAACCTTCTGCTCACAGCTGCCAGATCTCACGCATGCATTACTGTAGTGCAGTGATCGCCAACCCTGTTCCTAGAGAAACCCTAACAAAGCACATCTCATTCAACAGCTAGAGATCTACCCTCCTGTAGGTTTTCACTCCAACCCAAACAAAGCACACCTCTTTCAACAGCTAGAGATCTATATCGTCCTGTAGGTTTTCACTCCAACCCTAACAAAGCACATCTCATTCAACAGCTAGGGATCTCACTGAGCTGCTAATCAGTAGAATCAAAAACCCAAATTAGGGTTGAAATGAAAACCTACAGGATGGTAGATCTCCAGGAACAGGGTTGGGAACCACTACAATAGTGTATAAGAGATACATTAAAACCGGAAACCAAAGGCCTTCACTCACAGACAGCCTTTCACACTTTAATAAAAGTCTGCAAAGCTTAAAGCTTATTAATTGTGCTAAAACAGGCGTGACATTTTTAAGGTATGAACTGGATCATTGAAAACATAATTAATATCAGCAAAGTCCGATAGTAACAGTTCAGTTGCCACACAACTTTTAATGTTGTGTATGGACATTTTTTTTTCAAGTTTGTCCTGTGCTATCATTTTGCACATGGGATAGGATCACAATGTCTGACCCTGGCTTCAGTTACACACATTTACTTCAAATTTCCTGCCAGTCAAATATTTCCCCCCTATGTGCATCCTGGCTTGGGTGACATAAGTAGGAATATGATATACTGTATATATATATAATATTACCTAATATGATTGTTGTTATTCATAGTCTTAATGTTTTTTTTACGGTTACATGAATGATCAAATTAAATCCATTCTTTCTTTTTACATTTGTTAAAATTTGTTTCTGATTTTTTCCCATTTTGGTAGCCAATTAAACCCCTATTCTAATTCAATTCCCCCGTGTAGCAACCGCTAGAGAATTACCGCTATACAACCCTGTCAGCCGGTAGTAGAAAAGAGGGCGCAACCCCTCCCCCCACTTGGGAGCAGCCGCCAATTTCCGCTCCCACAGGGCACCGGCCATGCTCGGATCTGGCAGGACTGATAGGGATCTAATCCATTCTTATAAAGGAAACAGGCAAAGATGACTGGCTAAACATTCACTCGTATAATGCTTTGCAAAATTGCTCACCTGTACAAAACCTGGGTGTTACAATATTCTGATATAGCTCATTAAATATGATAGAGTTCATATTTAGTTCAGCCTACTCTCTACACTAAGGAAAACCCCAAATCTTTCAACAGTGTTTGAATTCTCTTAAATATTAATTTAGCTGTTCCACACAAGCTATTCTCTGTTTACAATTTTTTTAGATAAAAACAAATGACAGTCATTAAAATAAAAATAATTGACAAACATAATCTAAAATGAACACTTACCATTCCATGCCTTCATAACGAAAAAAGCATGGAAGAATTCATGATACTCTCTATGTCAAAACTAATGATTTATTGCATCATAAAGTTTATCATATATTCTTCCTTCCTTCCATTAATCTTGGGAATTATAATTATAATTGCAGCAAATTCACTGCCCTTAGTGACACACTGTATTAACATTCAATTATAAACACACACCAAAAAAAAGACAATTAATTAGAAAAGCTGAGTCATATGGAATCCCCTTTGGAGGGAGGCTGACAATGATTTATTTGTTCTGCGAAATTGCGAATCAAATATTACAAAACCTTTCACTATGAGTTGTTGAGGAAAGTTTTCTTTCTTTTTAAAATATTTTGAGTCACACGTGACATTTGGTGACATTATTACCGTGTAATTGACAAAACGAAAGGGGGCGGAGCACTATATCAATCATATTTTGTCACAGAAGATATAGAATATTCTTTACTCTTGCTCTTATTATGCTTCTTTTTTGTCCCTACAAATGGTAGTCAAGATAAAACAACATCTTCAGGGTGTCCTAGCATTGCTGTCCCATTATTATAAATATAAATTATATAATGAGGAGAACCAGCAGGACAAGGAGAGTCAATGAGGTACAAGTCTGAAGATGGTGGCTGGACTCTTGAGTGGGAGGGACACTGGTTTGACTCTTGAGTGGGAGGGACACTGGTTTGACTCTTGAGTGGGAGGGACACTGGTTTGACTCTTGAGTGGGAGGGACACTGGTTTGACTCTTGAGTGGGAGGGACACTGGTTTGACTCTTGAGTGGGAGGGACACTGGTTTTACTCTAGAGTGGGAGGGACACTGGTTTTACTCTTGAGTGGGATGGACACTGGTTTGACTCTTGAGTGGGAGGGACACTGGTTTTACTCTAGAGTGGGAGGGACACTGGTTTGACTCTTGAGTGGGATGGACACTGGTTTGACTCTTGAGTGGGAGGGACACTGGTTTTACTCTAGAGTGGGAGGGGCACTGGTTTGACTCTTGAGTGGGATGGACACTGGTTTGACTCTTGAGTGGGAGGGACACTGGTTTGACTCTTGAGTGGGATGGACACTGGTTTGACTCTTGAGTGGGATGGACACTGGTTTGACTCTTGAGTGGGAGGGACACTGGTTTGACTCTTGAGTGGGAGGGACACTGGTTTGACTCTTGAGTGGGAGGGACACTGGTTTTACTCTTGAGTGGGAGGGACACTGGTTTTACTCTTGAGTGGGAGGGACACTGGTTTGACTCTTGAGTGGGAGGGACACTGGTTTTACTCTTGAGTGGGAGGGACACTGGTTTTACTCTTGAGTGGGAGGGACACTGGTTTTACTCTTGAGTGGGAGGGACACTGGTTTGACTCTTGAGTGGGAGGGACACTGGTTTTACTCTTGAGTGGGAAGGACACTGGTTTTACTCTTGAGTGGGAGGGACACTGGTTTTACTCTTGAGTGGGAGGGACACTGGTTTTACTCTTGAATGGGAGGGACACTGGTTTGACTCTTGAGTGGGAGGGACACTGGTTTTACTCTTGAGTGGGAGGCACACTGGTTTTACTCTTGAGTGGGAGGGACACTGGTTTGACTCTTGAGTGGGAGGGACACTGGTTTGACTCTTGAGTGGGATGGACACTGGTTTGACTCTTGAGTGGGAGGGACACTGGTTTGACTCTTGAGTGGGAGGGACACTGGTTTTACTCTTGAGTGGGAGGGACACTGGTTTTACTCTTGAGTGGGAGGGACACTGGTTTTACTCTTGAATGGGAGGGACACTGGTTTTACTCTTGAGTGGAAGGGTCACTGGTTTGACTCTTGTGTGCGTCACTGGTTTGACTCTTGGTTTAGGAAAAAATCTTTATTTCCCAAGTTACCCCTTATGAGGTGCCCCTTGGGAAAGAAAGTAGAAAGAATTTGGTCCCTCTTGTGTTGAAGTTTTATGAAGCATTTGTTTCATTCTCCTGGAAATATTGTGTTGAGTTTTCTAATCCAATGTCTTTTTGTCTTATGTCTGTCTTCCTGTGTCCAGTTAATGTTTGAATGGAGGCCCCAACATTTCTACTGTTTCAAGTCCACGGTGTAGGAAATGAGCCACTAGGTGTATGTCTGTTTTTCTATGATTTCTTAATGTTGGCTGCAAACTCCTTTTTCCTTTCTTTGCAACTTTTCATTGACCTTGCCAGAAAACATCATGGGGGTCAAGAAAAAGTTGGAAAAAGAGATTTACAAAAAATCTAGCGTCTACTGTGGAATTCACCTACCTTGCATCATGGTGCGACGTCCAGTCGTATTGACGTGACTGTTCAACATAGCGAACTAAAACTTACGACAAAAGACGCATTATTGCCGTCTGAATTTCACTGTTCGTTTTATCTCTGAGAAATTTTGCCTCTTAATAAATTTGGTGTATTGCCTGATTGTGTCATTGTTTGTTTACTTTCTATTATAAGCCACTACTAACCAACAATACTAGCTATTCACATTTAGATTTCTGGCATTTCTCAGATGTTGTTTGAATCCGATAATTGGGTAGGTTCTGAAAAACTCAGAAAAAGCTTATGAAAACATTGGCGACGTTGCATTGTGGGGCACGAATACTAGTTTCCTTAGCATACCTTAGGATAGTCCAGAGCATTCTTTGTGAAAGGATGGATAAAAGGAATCGTGAAACTCCTTTCTTTCTCAATATAAGAAATTTGAACGGTCCTTAGGATGGCTGCCGGAAACTATGCTCGAATTTGACTATTCGAATGCAACCGTTATATATGTGTTGTGCCAATCTGGTCTTCATTGTATTTCCTGTCTCTCCTACATATTTTATGTCACAGTGTTTGCACTTTATGACATATATGCAGTTATATGTGTTAGCTGTGAGTGTTTGTTTAATAAGGTATGTTGTGTTTGTAGTGTTGTTTTTCACTGTTGTTTTTAGTTTTTTTTGTAGGCCGAAATTATTTTGTATTTTTGGAGCAGGTCTGTGTTTTGCAGAATCCTGGCCAGGTTCCGTTTAATTTGGCTATTTGGCTGAATGTCGAGTAGGTGGTGATAAGCGGAATGATTTTTCTAGTGTCCTGTTGTTTTATAAGAATGTTTTCCAAATCTGGTTTGACTCTTGGGTGGGACACTGGTTTGACTCTTGGTGTGGGACACTGGTTTGACTCTTGGTGTGGGACACTGGTTTGACTCTTGGTGTGGGACGCTGGTTTGACTCTTGGTGTGGGACGCTGGTTTGACTCTTGGTGTGGGACGCTGGTTTGACTCTTGGTGTGGGACACTGGTTTGACTCTTGGTGTGGGACACTGGTTTGACTCTTGGGGTGGGGGACTGGTTTTGACTCTTGGTGTGGGGACACTGGTTTTGACTTGGTGTGTGGGACTGGTTTTTTGACTCTTGGTGTGGGGTTGGTTTCTTGGTGGTGGGTGCTGGACGGGACTTTGTTGGTGTGGGTGGTGGGTTTCTTGTTGTGTGTGGGGTGTGGTTTGACTCTTTGACGGACGTTGGTTTGACTCTGTGGTGTGACTGGGGTTTGGGACTTGGTGGGTGGCTGGTTTGACTCTTGGTGTGGGTGGGACGGTGGGGGGGGGTGGGGTGTGGGGTGGTTTTTGACTTGGGGTTGGTGGGTGTGGGTTGGTGTGGGACTGTGGTTTGGTTTGACTGTGGGGTTTGGGTTTGAGTTCCTTTCAGATGCTACTGGAGAGGTGATATATCATGGCTGCACGACACGTTTAACCCTTTAAGGTGTAAGATCACAAATGTGTGATTAGAACGTTCTTAACGGAACATTCTAATGCTGAGGTAGTTCGATTCTGGTACAGTAAAACACCATTGAATGATCTAAACAGCCAATCAAAGAGCCGTTGGCTCCACATTGACAGGAAGTGCCCAGTGGAAAAGGACAAAAAACAAGGGTACCAGAAGCAGCATCGCAGTGCGTATTTCATGGGCCTGGCTCCTGATAAATTATTCCGCCTTCCTGTGTTAATGCTGATGCAGAGCGGCAAGCGAGACTGGAACAGGGGAGAGATGCACCGGGGTGACGGGGCACCTTGAAGCGCTCTCCAACCGGGACGTTTTATTTACACTGTGAAATTAAATAATACCTGTGCAGTATTAGATTACTTTAGAAGAGGAATGCTTTGCGTGCGGGATGTCAGCTAGCAGTGGGGGCAGCGGTAGGTCATACAGCAGCGGATGGAGGAAGATGAAGGTGAATCCTATTTGTCACGGTGTAGGGTGAGAGACGGGGGTTCGATTTCACAAATTAGCCCCTCCCTTGAAAGGAGTGCATCAGGCCATCCGTAGACCGCTACACGCTACGCGGTGCAAAAAACACCTCTGGACAGGACAGCTGTCACTCCCTCAACGATCTTCAGAGCGCTTTTGCTTTCCGTGCTTCTAAGATGACTGAGGATAATTAACGCTGAGAACAGGCGGGATTCACCTTTTTTTTAATCAGCTATCTCAGTTAAGAGTTGAGAAAAACATACAGTAAGGCTTATTATAATAATAATAACTATTAATTAGTACAAGATTATTACCAAAGTACGGTAGTGACGTTTATTTTTCTTTGTAAGTCTTCTCATTAGAAGCAATTAATTTGTTTTTTATTTTTCCTTTATTTTACCAGGCAGGTCAATTAAGATCGAAATTTTATTTACGTTCTGCAACGATGACCCGGCAAAAAAATAAAAAATAAACTGACATTCACTCCGCGGAGTTTCAGATCCTCGTGCACGGTCCAATGCGAACTTCCACTGCGACCGAGCTTACGTGACTTTTATCGTGTGACACAGTACGTGCCAGAACACATAAAACTGCCTTTAATTGAAGAGGCGGGATGTCAGCCATTTGGACGATGACAGTGCCGTTAGCTCGCCCTTGTCGTTTGTTCCTCCTGTATCAGCTGACGTTTCAGATGTTGTGTTTACATAATTTATCTGCTCAGTGGATGCCCTGATCCACAGGCATTTATTATTTTGACAACGTACTCAATCAGACAGCGGTTCCGTTTGCGCGGCGGGATGCTTCCTTGAGAAACGGAGGTTAATAAAAACGCTGCGTCTTTTTCCACACAAACATCGGTTTACCGGTGACCATCTGGTTCACTGCATGAAGCCAAAGCACCAAACCCACAATGTTACGGATGCTGTGTAAAGACATTTAAAAAGTTTGGAAATCACTGCGGTCTGTGGAAACTTATGTTTTGTTATGCTAATGTACCCATTATGGTATAACTTTAGAATATTAGCTGATGCCAGCAAGTCATACGCACAAAGGAAAATGAACTTTCCTCATGGAGTTTTACAGTCGGCCTATGTATAAAAATACTCAGCTAGAGCAGGCTTAACATATGAGGTCACTATGTATCTGGGTTACCATGACACCCAGGTAAACTGATCTGTATAGGAGCATATGTCAAATAGATTACATTACAGGCATTTAGCAGACGCTCTTACCCAGAGTGACTTACACAACTTCTTATTACGTTTTATTACATTTATCCATTCCTATACAGCTGGATATATACGGAAGCAATTCAGGTTAAGTACCTTGCTCAAGGGTACAACGGCAGTGTCCTACCTGGGAACCGAACCTGCAACCTTTCGGCTACAAGTCAGGTTCCTTAACCATTATACTACACTACTACACCACCTGAAATTCAAGTTCCAGTCCAACTGCAATTATCTTTTTAATTTTAGTAGGCTAATAGTTTCACCAAGGGTTAGGCTTAATCAATGATTAGGTCATCCCACTGAGCACTAGACGTCTATTAGATCCTCCAATGAGCCGCTAAATCAGATCTAAGAATCTAAGATCGAAACGAAAGGCAGTTTTGCATACTTCCGGGTAGTAGAGGAGTGGTAGTGGGGGAGTGGAGGTGGGGAGGAGAGAAGTGGTAGTGGGGGAGTGGAGGTGGGGAGGTGGGGAGTGAAGAATATTGGGACGCACCCCCGGGTGTCTACGCCAGAATACATGTTGCAGCCACCTTGATGCAGTGCGCATGTGCGTGGAATTCAAAGAGCTACCACTCAACAGTGTGCTCCACCATGCACGGTGCTTCCCCTCGTGTACGTCAAGTGACGAAAACAAACATTGCAAAAATAAAGACATATTGCCGAGTGCTTATTGGTGAGTATTACTACTAGATTTAAATAACAATCGATTAAATGAGCACTTCACGTGTGTTTCTACTCAATATTACACAAAAAGGTAACGTTAGATAGGCTGGGCTAGCTTGCTAGCTGACTCTACCTATGTGTCACAAAAACAAATACGCACAAAAACCGATGAGGCAAAACACACTTTATTTAGACCAAATCAGGACTTGAGTCTCTGGGTGCTTCCTTTCGTGAGATCAATCAGCGTTAAGGAACCGAATGCATTACAAGAAGTCCTCTTGGACTGGGTAATGTATGGGAGGATCAGGGTAAACTGACATACACTATGGGATGTGTAGGTAAGACAACGTTCTGGATCAAACGGTGACTGGGTTGACAGAGTCCACTGGGGGAAGGTTTGCGCTGGAATGGATGTCAGGCGAGGGTAGGTAAAGAGTGTTATGAAATATGAATATTCAGTGCATAGCGTTATGAATATTCATGCTGCGGCAAAGCGCCTTTGTTCTGGAGACTCCTGTCAAACAGAAACGCGGAATTACAAGGCGCGCTTGCTGCCGCTCTGATGCGCGTCTCCTTCACGCACATACTGTTTGGCATGCAGCCTCGTTACAGGCAGGCAGACAACTGGGGGATGAATTCTTGGGGAAAAAATAAAAGGAAAACCGGAGTCCGGAGTAGTCCGGAGCCTACACGCAAAGATTTTAGATATATGACAAGACACGCAACTGGCGCTTTTCCCCATTGGATTTTTTGTCCGCGCAAGAGAAAGTGATCAGGCATGCGCAGTCGTGTTTTCAGTGAGTTTAGCAACTAAAGTTACACGTATGCTTAGAGTGGCGTGCACCTGACCGGCGCTAGCCGGATTTAAAGTTGGTTTTCGTTTTATAGTCAAAATCATAACGAGTTGTAAGTAATAGTACTGGGTCCTGACAACCTAAGCATATATAATCGAAAAAGAAAAGGGAAACTTTTGATTTCGTCTGTCTGATAATGACCCGTTCAATGAGTGCCTGTTGTCTGTCTAATAATTTCCAAGTGCGGACGTTCCAGCCCCGAAGTTGGACCTCTTGCTCCGCCTACCCTCTTTGCCACAGGCAATACCGGTCGAGTGGTTCAGGCTCTACCCAGCGTGCTCTTGTTTGGTTTAAGACATGGCAATGTTGGATAAACCGTGGCAGACACTGTTAATGATGACGTTAAGCTAGCTGGCTGTCTGTGGCTAACACTGTTAAAGCAAAATTGAACCTTGGTAGAACTTGTTGTGTAGTTACCTAGCCATGATATTAGTTAAAATGGTGGCGAAATATGTTAATTCATTTTTCTGTGCTCCCCTGGGGTGATAATCCAGAATAGGGTGTTTGTCGCTCTCCATTCACTTCTATAGCACAACTGAAACGGTCTCAAGATGACACTTCTAGTGCATACATTATTTTGTGTAATTAAAATATTTTATAAAAGGACAATTTTTTTCAATGTTGTTAGCAAGCTACCAGAAAAGTATATAGGGTTATACTTGTTGAATTATACAAATTGGCTACCTGGATATACAGGGATTAATAAACTGGATTTTCTATTTAAAAGAAAGAGAGAGAGAGATTTTTAAAAATATGAAACTCTTTGGAGCAATAAGCTCATAGGAGCATCTTGAAAAAAAATACTACTACTACTACTGATATCCAAATATATTTTAATTTAGCGGTAAACGGACATTGTTCATAAGGCTGGTGTCTTCTCCCATTTTATCCTTTTTATACCAGTTTACAATATTCCAACGAAGGTTAAAATAATAAAACTTTTGAATGGTAAAATGAAACGCTATGTATTCTGATGGGTTTCATCAATGTTGATATTTTTTGATGTCATACAATCAACTGATATAAAATTGCAAATTGAATTTGAAACAGGAGATGCCTTTTATGGTAATTGTGTCTTGCTGTAGCCTACTTTTTTGAATTTGTTTGAAGCTTTTCAAAAGACAGAATAATAGTGTCTATAAAATAAGGGCTCTTTGAGCACTTTCTATACTCTCTGATAAAATGCAATCCATTCTAACCAGTGACAGGCTGGTAATCACTTTGGAATCATCAGATTGGCAACAACACGTGTTTATGTTTCTCTGTGCAAGGACAACTGACTGTGGATCTTAAAATAAAACTGAATAGTTCAAATTATGTTAAAACATTGTTAAGTTTTAACTCACATTGTGAGTTTGCAAGCTTCAAGGGGAATGTCAATCCCTGGTTCCCTGGGGTGTGTCCTAATCACTATGTCCTATAATACTAGAACAATGCATAGCCTACTCCTTTCCTCCACGACCACCTCCCCTCTTCAGTGCCCCGGAAACCCATCTTTGGGTCATAATCTAATGTTGCTACTTAGGCTACATATTATTTACAAATGGATGAATGTCTTGACACAAACTGCAATGTCAGGTACATTGTATACTGCACATGCAAATACTTGTACTGGAAACGCTCAGGCAGTTTTGCATAGTTCCAGGTAGGAGACGAGTGGTAGTTGGGGAGTGGAGGAAAGGAGGAGAGGAGTGAAGAATATTGGGACGCAGTCCAGGGTTTCATTCAAATCGCTTATTTTCACTCTTTACATCCTTTCCTCGCTCCTTAGCTCCGCCCAACAGAGAATGCTAAAATCAGGTACGAGGATGGAGAAATCAAGGCAACATGCATTAGGCAAATAGAACGTCCTTGCTCAATCAAGCGCCAGCGTCATTTTATGCTACGTGCTTTACTATAATGCTTTTTAGCCTATTTTTTCATGACTAAACGTGGCTTTTGTTAGTTATAAAAAAATGAGTGTCATATAGATTAGCGCTTTATAATAAATGGAAAGGAATGGTAAAATTGCATTTTGTGTAGGGGTGTGCCTGTACCGTGGCAGATGTGGAGAGTGGTGGATAATTTATACACGTCACACGTTCAGAGAAAAGGCTTCCACAAAGGCTGCACTCGTGTTTCCTCACTGAAGCATCCTTCGGGAGACTCCTCGTTCCCCACTCCTCGCTCCTCCGAGGAACATTTAGCAGTTTGGAATCTCGATCGGTTTCAGGGTCAGGTGAGGACCGAGGAGATGAGGATGGATAAAATAAGCGATTGGAATGAACCCCTGGGGTGGATTCCAATCGCTTATTTTATCTGTCCAAATGCTTATTCGGACAACGTTTTAAAAAATAATATTGTTTCTACATACAAGCATGATTTTCTTAGCGTGTATAAATGGTGCATTTTATTCTGTGGCTGTGGCAAGACAAGGAGTGTAAGCGCTTTGGGCTATTAATAGCACCCTGCTTTTATTGCTCGGCAGTGAAACTTGAGAGGCTGAGGTTTTCGCAAGCGGCTACCCTTTTAAAAAATCCTGCGACAAAGTTTCCGGGTTTTTAAATTTGTAGTTTATAATTTCAGACAACCATGAATAGGCTACTGTAATTGGGACGGATACGACTGTAAGACTGGAATTGTGATCCCGGGACACCTGGACACTGGGGGTGGAAGTATGTGTATTCTAGGATGTAATAAACAAGCACTCAATGCCGTAAAAGTCTACTGGAGGCATCTGGCGTAAAGTTTATGACGGTCAAAGAATGTCTCCAGACGTCATAAGCTTGGACTGTCGTAACTACAAGCACACAAAACAGTGTCATAGTGCCCCCACATGGCGTTATCAGGGCAGGTTAAATCTCTGTCCTTAAATATATTTTTCACACACAATACAACATGGTATACATTGCTTTTGTCCTCCAAAAGCTTAAAAACATACAAATGTGATTGATACTTTTGCTACATTGTACAGTATACACTGGAAATAGTCTGGGCACTGGAATATACATTATATACTCTTTCCAGAGAGATAATTATGTATTGTTCAGTTTTTGAGTGTTACATTAGTAAATACATCAAGTTAATGTACCTACATTAACAGGGACAACTAGGGTGTAGATGTAATATTCTCAACAGGAATTCTGGAACATTTGTGGCACTAATATCAATCACATTTGAAAAACTATATAGAGATGGAGATTTTCATGGCAACACAAACTTAGACCTATTCATGTTTGATATCATTTTGATGGTCTCGGTGTGAGTGGTGCAATGGTCTACATGTCCTAAATGTGCAATATGGATGGAAGGTTATTTCATAAATACTGGCATAAGCTGCCGTTGTTAAATTGCCCTTATAGAAAACCATCCTGTGAAACCCCCTAGGAATGTGCTGACCAGTTTTATGGTTTTACGACCGTCTGCAGCCAGATCAAACCCAGAATTTGAACATTTAAGGAAAAGGGACAAAGACATTGAGGAAGATTGTAACCAGTCTTTCCGCACATCCTACTTCAGGTCATTGTGTGTAGC
The DNA here is from genome assembly GCA_022702515.1 of Ilyophis sp. 1 JC-2022. Taxonomy (NCBI): domain Eukaryota; kingdom Metazoa; phylum Chordata; class Actinopteri; order Anguilliformes; family Synaphobranchidae; genus Ilyophis; species Ilyophis sp. 1 JC-2022. The sequence continues at coordinate 108,392,273 of CM040396.1, forward strand.
AGATTGCCAGGTATGACTATGTCTTTTCTTCTGTACTATATTTGAATTTGGACTGTATAATTTGTAACTGTATATTGATGATTTAAGTAAATAACCTACCTGGTAATAAATTAGTTAAACTTGATTTGTGTGATTTCTCTGAACATTGACGTAATTTCTCTGTGCACAGGTAATGGGTTGATTAATTTCCTCAGTCATGGTTATCCCCTCAGCTGGTCTAGGGAGGTTGACTATTTAAGCTTAATGTATCACGGAGTATTGCACCTGTAGAACTATGTCTTAAAGTAGATCACCTCCGCCTGGCGGTTATACATGTTGAGAACGGGGGTTGCCAATATTCCTTTAGTCGGTCCCTGAGTCTTAACCATAGAGTATACCGCACAAAGTGACTTCTTCCGCAACCTCTGAGATAACCGCAGATATCTAGTCAGCTGTGAGTCGTACGCATTAAGGGCCCAATGTAAATCGCGGTGATAACAGACACATCCAGCTCAGAGAACCGTTTTTAAAGTAAGAGTCTTTTAACAAATCAAGTGGAAATTGTATACTAAATTATAATATTAAATGGAGTCAGATAAACGAGTACAGAATCAGCGTTGGTGGCTGATGATTTACTGTAATATATAGAGGCTGTTCTTTGGATAAACTGTGATCAAGGTAGACCAGACTAAAAGCGGAAGGTAACGTGGTACGAGTATCTTTGATTTGTGGCCCCTTGTTAGCTAATCCCGTTAATCTAAAGAGCAGTCTAACCCGGTTGCAAGAATATTAATATTTCTTTATGAACTTTAATAATTTTCCCTTTTCCCACAGCAATAGCGAAATCAATCACGCTTAAACCTTCGCTCCGAGCTATTCCCTCATTGGTCTAGCAGCGCGGAGATTTACAAATTGGTGACCCCGACGTGATTCCAGTTGCTGTTTGCGAAGTTCCAGTGGAAGGTCCGGCCGACGTGTGAGAGTTCTGCTTACCACGGGTGGTCGACTACTTTTCTAACGAAACTTCCTGTCCTGCATTATGAGGTTTGGCTTTCCGGCTGTCCTGTTCTGCTTCCAGCTGTTGTGGTAAGTACCGCGGTGTTTTCTACTCTAGTGTTCAGGGAAAGTTTAATATCTACCCCATATAGACACATTTTTAGAACGGGTCGATATACCCAATTGTGAGTCCGGAAACCGTAGAAATCCGGAGGTTTGTGCTTTTAGAGTGACACCATGTCTAGCGAGGGACAGAGAACAGGGAATGTGGACCAGGAGGTAATGGACAGATTTGCCATATATTATAAGGACCTTTTGGTTCAGGTGCATGACAGAGGAGTGGGTTTAACCTGGAATAATGCCCAAATCCTCCAGTGGTATGAGAAGGAGGGCCGTAGCCTCCAAACTAAGTCCCGGTACCGGAAACTTCCAGCTGCGATTATCTATCTACTGCGCCGAAATGATCAAGTAGCTCTAAATGATAATGCGCGTGTTGTGACTAATACTCGGGAGCTAGAGAAATTACGCTCTGATGAATTGCGAAAGCTGCGGGCAGAGGTGGAAGCGTTTGCGTTTGATAAAAGTAACTGGGCTATCCAGAGTAACGCTTTTCGAACGCGGATTGCTGAGCTTGAGAAGGAATTAGAAAGGGGTCAGAACTACGCCGAGGCCTTAGAGACCTGTTGCGGTAAAGTCGGACTACCTATCTCAGCCATTCGGCAAGCTGGAACCGCCGCTGTTAGTAGTAGTGACATGCAAGAAGAGAGTGATGAGGAGGATGTACTGGCCCTATCTGATAAGCCCCGTAGGGAAGCGATTCCAGGGGGAGAGTATCGAGCTTCAGGGGAGATGGCTTCGACGGCCATGGGAAGGCAGACGGGGCCTGCTTCGGGCACGCCCACCAGCTCTTATTATCGCCCGAGCGGGCCGGGAGAGCCTTGGCAGCGTAGCCCCGTGATAACGCGCCGTAAAACGGGTACCAGTATCCGTAAACCGGCGAAAGTGGCTGTATTAAAAACAGTAACTAATCCCGATGACGTTGTTACAGTCATTAGTCGTCCCCTAACATGTGAGGAATGTGCTAGACATAAGGAGGTCGTAGGTATAATGCCTAGAAGAGGGCCGTTCCAGCCATATTGGGATAACCTAATGTTGCAAGCCTCCGTGTATAATTTAGAACTTCGGGACGTATGGCAAATTACACTCCTGACAATTCCCGAGGAGTTGAGGTCTAAATTACCAGATGATTTGCGAACGGGGACGATTATGATTAAGTTGGAGGAGGAACATAGGGAAGAGAGTGACACTGAAGTGTTAGACCGGCTTAAGGAAGCCTTGTTACAGTTAAGAGGGCCGACGCATGCGGCATGGCATAAGATTTTAGATATTAAACAGTCGCCTAAAGAGGCCTTTGAAGTGTATGCCGAACATATGTGGGTATCGTTCAAAGAGCACTCAGGAGTAGAGGAGGCGGACCGAGATCAGGAAGTGCTACTGCAGCTACTGAAGAACAACGCAGGACCCCATATACAACAGGCATTAGCCAATGGAGCCGACCCACCAGAGAATACCTACAGGTCATTGGTGGAATGGGCTTCCAAAATAGAAAATAGGCTAAAAAAGCAAAATAAGCCTCGTTCCGTTTCTGCAACTCAATGGGTAGCCGAAGGGAAAGGGGCGACAGAATCGCAGCTTGTGTGCCAATACTGCAAAAAGCCTAGGCACAGCATAGAGAACTGTTATAGGCTACAGGAAAAATTAGGCATTTCGCGTCAGGTATCCCGAAATGATAAATGGATAATTCAGGAACTGCGAAAATTGATTAAGTTGAATAACCCAGTGGCCGGGGAGCCGGACCTAGCTGAGCAAAAACAGCCCAAAACAACTAACCCCTACAGCGCGCTTCAAGCAAGTTTGGCAGCGTTAGCTGCCAATTATGAGGATTCGCAATAGGGGTGCGTGGCCTCCATTGCAGTCGGGAGCATAATTTACAGTGGGAACCGGATTAAAATACGTGCTAATCTTGGAGGCCGATTAGTTAATGTCTTAATCGATACCGGTGCTGCATGTTCCTGCACAGATGTGTTATTACCACTCACTAACAAAACTATTCAAGTAAAGGGAATTGGCGATACTCTTATGGTTGCTACTAAAACACAACCCGTTAGACTCGATCTGGGAGTAGTAGTGTTAGATGAGCCCTGGTGGTATCTGCCAAACAATGGTGAAGGGACTGTGATGGGCATGGATATAATGCAGAAGCACGGCTTTGTAATTCACTGTCTTGAAAAACAAATTGATTTGAAAACAGAATGGGCTTCAAAACAACGCCCATCAATTCGAAACAAAGCCCGCATTATGTCCATATCCGCTGCAGATCCCGTTCAGAAACTGATTAATAAACACAGCGATGTGTGGGCTAATCATGAGCATGATTGCGGCCTTGTGGATTTTGAAATCGGCATTGAGGGGGATCCACCTCCCCCCCAGAAACAGTACCGCATTAAGCCAGAGGCGGAGGCCGCTGTGCATGAGATAGTCAAACAGCTTGAGATGAGGGGTATTGTTCGGCGATGTAGTTCAACCGCTAATTCTCCGTGTCTACCAGTACCTAAACCAAATGGCAAGTGGCGTCTTTGTATAGATTATCAGCGTCTTAATCAAGTCTTGCCCTGGGCCACATCTATTGTAGCAAACCCGTCTACTATCATGTCTCAGATTCCAACAGATGCATGCTGGTTTACTGTTCTGGATATCAAAAATGGCTTTTGGTCCCTTAAGGTTAAACGAAAAGACCAATGGAAACTGGCATTTACTGTTAATCAGATCCAGTATACCTGGGAAAGAATGCCACAGGGATTTCATAATAGCCCAGCGATTTTTCATAGAGCAGTAGCTGACGTTTTGGGACAGCTACTGAAGACAGGGGATGTCATACATTATGTAGATGATATCCTAGTGGCCTCGGGAGAATCACGTGATGAACACCTACAGCTAGTTGACACGGTGTTGCAGACGTTGGGGGAGGCTGGGTTTAAGCTAAACAAAGACAAGGCGCAAATTGCGCAAGAGGAAGTCCACTACCTAGGGTATACGCTTACGCAAGGTTACCGTGCTTTGACCGAAGATAGGCGTAAATGCATTGCCGAACTACCCCGACCTCATACTCTAAATGCTTTACAGAAAGTGTTAGGAACAGCTAACTATCTGCGGGATTTCATTCCTGACTTTGCTAGCACTACGGCACTGTTGTACGATCTGTTGAAAGGCAAATCCAAACCCTCCGACGTTCTTGAATGGACCGAGGAGCATGAAGCGGCGTTCACGAGTTTGAAACAGCGTTTGTGTTCGGCGCCGGCTTTAGGTTTGCCCAATCCTTCGAAACCGTTCCACATCCAAGTGGATGTGCATGCGAATACACTCAGCGGTGTATTAGCTCAGGAGCACGGTGGTTTATTGCGTCCGGTTGCCTACTATAGCCGTAAAAAATCTCCGGTTGAGCAGGGATTTGACCCATGTACCCAGCACGTCCTTGCGGTTCATTGGATGTTAACAACAACAGAGCCACTTGTGGGTTTTCAACCTGTTGTTGTGCACACAATGCACACGCCGGTTCGAATGCTGCTGCAGGGCCAAATCAAAGGCGTATCCTCTCACAGGCTAGCGCGGTGGCTTACGGATATTCAGGCACGGGAAATTGCCACAGAGAATAACAGAATCCTACCTCATCTGCTTGGGGATGTAGAAGGCCAGCCGCACATTTGCGAACCTAGACCAGAGGTACAAAGCCCGGTTGGTGATAGGGAATTACCGGGTCAGACCCGAGCATATATTGATGGCTCAAGATTTTGGAATGAGGGTAGGTTCTATACTGGATGTGCGGTCTGGGTCCCTCAAGATAGCTTAGAAGGTAGCCAAGAACTGTTGGTTAAATTGTCACCCGGGATGTCAGCACAAGAAGCTGAACTTGTCGCGTTGCTAGAAGCTATTACGGCCCACCCTGAATCGCTATGTGTGTACACTGATAGCCGATATGCGTTCGGGGTGGTACACGACTTCATGGCTCAATGGCAACTGCGGAAGTTTCTCACAGCCGCCGGGGCGCCGGTAAAACATTTTAATATCATTATGGCAATATGGCAGACAATACAAGATCGCAAAGCCCCCCTTTCTGTTGTTAAAGTGCGCGCACACATCACTAAAGACCCGGATGTGCACGAACGGAATAACCATGTGGCTGATCACCTAGCCAAGTTAGCTGCAACATGTGGTGACGAATGGCAACAGGGCGCTCAATCCGGTCTCACTGTGAGTGCAATTCAGATTACTCCCATTGACCTTAAGCAGTATCAGCAAGAGCTGTGGAAGGAGGGGGGTGAACTCGCACTGCACTTAAAGCAGGACCAGCTGGTGACCGTTGTGGAGGGCATAGTGTTGCGAGAAGGAAAATATGTCGTTCCCGAGGGTCTTAGAAGGCCAGTCATCAAAATGTATCATGAGTATGCACATGTATCGGCTGACTCGACCCTACAATTAATAAAGCGCCACTTCTGGTGGCCGCAGATGGCTTTGGATATCGAACAATGGTGTAATGCATGTTTGGTGTGCGCCGCGGTCAACCAGGGTAGGCCCGGCCGCATGAACCTGCGGCGGCCGGACCCTCCGAAAGGGCCGTGGGAGTCCCTCCAAATGGATTTCATTGGTCCGCTTCCCAGTGCCAAGGGGGGGTACCGCTATTGCCTCGTGATAATTGACAAATTTTCAAAATGGGTTGAAGCAATTCCCACGCGCAATAACACCGCGAATACTGTGGCACGAGTGCTGGCGAACCAGATAATCCCCCTCTGGGGAGCACCAATGCAAATCGAATCTGATCAGGGGACTCATTTCACAGGTCAGATTACCAAAGATGTGTGTAAAATGTTAAACATTAAGCAAAGATTTCATGTTCCGTACAGGCCGCAGAGCTCTGGAATGGTTGAGCGGATGAACCGCACAATTAAAGAGGGGATTGCTAAACAAATGGCACAGCACCAGAACAGGTGGCCTGAGGCTTTGCACACTGTTTTGACCATCCTGCGGGCTACACCCTCCAAAGCTACGGGCATTAGCCCATATGAGCTTATGACTGGGAGGGTGATGAAATTGCCAATTGACCCAGAGCTATCCCCTGCAGATCTGGGGCCGCTGGTGGCGGCAAAACAGCAGGTGGTGCTGGAACAGTTGCAGGAGCGGCTCAAGGTGCTCCATGCTCAGGCTGCACTGAAACAGCAGCAGGCTGATCAGCGTAATGAAGCACAGTTCAATCCCACCTCTGAGACTAAATTTGTAGAGGGTGACATGATCATGCTGCGTGTGTTTGTGAAGCAGGACACCTTTGCCCCCCGGTGGCACGGGCCCTATGAGGTGAAAGCGGTCTGTAATAGCTGCATAGCCGTGACCATACGGGGGAAATTACGGTGGTATCACATGTCCCAATGCAAATTGTTCAAAGGTACAGGTGATATTTAACTGTTTTCCCTATGTCTGTTTCATTCCAGGCAGGCCGCAGCAATTCCATGGACACCGGATGCCAGGAGGGTGTCCGGGGATTCATGTGTAAAGCTGGGGCAGCGAATTTTATTAATTCACGACCTGAAGTGTGGGAGATGGGTGTGGCGATATTTTAAGGGGCCATCCACACCTCATATCACCATACTGCCAAGGGAGTCAGTCACATGGCCTCCCGGGATAGCGCCGGAGCAAAATTGCACCACCAAAATTTGCTGCAAGACAGGTTCCACTCATCTCCCATCCAGGACGGTAACTGGTCACACATTTCTACACCCGATTAAGTTCACACAACCTAACACCACTGCCTGGTATCAACTCAAGAGTGACACAGGTTCCGGCATGGGCGGCTTAAACACTTTGCATCACCAGGACAACAAGGGCCTAGACCTTAAAAAGTGCTACCGCACTAAGGACCTAGAACCAAGTATTTACAGATGCACACACACAGGTCCACATAACCATACACATATAGGATACACTGAATTAATTTTTAACCTGACTTCTCCCATCAGCGACAACAGCGGACCTAAGGCTTTTGTTTGGACCGGCCGGAGGGAAGGGACATACTGCGTGGGGCGATGCGAGGGTAACTCAGAGACTTTTACCAACCCTCAGAACTGTACCTGGACATTGCATCACTGTTTCAACCTGACCACCTGCGGTTATCGCAAGCCCACGCAGTGTCCTCAAATCTACCCCCTTCCTCCTGGCGGCCTGATTAAAGGAAATATTAATAAAACTCTGTTGCATGACATAAATCTTGTAATGGCACATGTGAGTTACAACATTTCAAACATACTGTCAGCATATGTAACACACTGTGATGTAGATGATGAAACGTATGTATGGTTACAGGCACGGCTCGATGATTTAGTTTCTGATTACAAAGGCAGACTTGCCGTTCAAATTCCACCCGTACGTTCAAAACGGGACCTGTTTGGAGACATTACCGGTCTTTTTGGCTCAGGTAACTCTATTTCTAATACTTACCAAATAACAAAACAATCTCAGTATTCTGCATGGTTGGCAAATCAGGTCGCTACTGGTTTCCAACATCTCACCAATAGTAACGAAAACATTATTAAGGCAATTCGGTCTGAAGCGCAGGCGCTTCTCACCATCAGCCATTCACTATTCAATCAGACCCGTACCATCGAGCGTGACTTAGCCTGCAGAACGTATGCACAAGATTTATTTACTGCTGCCAGACAGGAAATCTTAGACCTTCGTCTGCGCAAAACCCCTAGGCATGTATTAAATGACCTCATTGAGACTTTAGACTTGCATAGGTGGATTGCATCTGAGAAGATGAAAGACATTCATTATTCTGAATTATTAACCACTTTTATGATGTTTACTGGAACTGAGTGTGCGGGATGTATTGGGTTCTTTGTTTCCTTTCCTTTGATACACCCAGACCAAGTGTATCCAAATTCCACTACCATACGCTCTATTGGCGTAGTAGTGAAGAATCAGGTCTTGAAATTAGATCATTTAACAGGGTACATTACCATGAAGGGCACTGAAACCATATTCACCACTCGTACGTGTTGTCATGAGACCTCTAGCTATATAATTTGTACATGTAATACCCTACAAGCTTTTTCTCACAATGACACCAAGCTTATTAGTGTTCAGTCCTTACACGGTCACGCAGATGCGATCCAGGTCTCCCACACGCAATGGTGCGTCATCAGTGAGATGAACTCCTTCACATATGGAGGTCTGACCTGCCCAGCCAAGCACACTTTCTGTCTGGAAGTGACGGAAGACTTTACAATGGGTCAGATCAACATCCTGGGGAGAGTTCCACTGGAGGTGGACGTTTCACCGTGGTGGGAGGACACATTCTACGAGCAAGGAACGCGGGCCCTGACTGACCTAATGGACTTGGTGCAACAGGTGATCCGAGAAATAAATTACCACATTGACCAGGCACAGATGGAGGTGAATCTGGCTAAACGAACAGCAGAGATCCTGACCAGCTCTTCCACTCGTTCTGCCCAGGACGCCTACACTTGGTGGGACTGGGTGTTCCGAGGGTGCGTCATCGCCAGCGCCTTCATCTTTATCTTCACCCTGATCCAGTGCTGTTATTTCAGACACCTTATTCGTTCCCTACACACCTCCACCCACGCTGCCCTGGTTCTCAGCCCGCTCCAGCTATCCCCGAGGCCGGCTACAGGACTATAAGCATCAGTAGGGTTCACCCAGCCAGGGTGAAACCCAGTGACCCCTTGGGACTGTGTTCTTTTTGTCCCACGGCGCCAGAGGGGGGAACTGTAAGACTGGAATTGTGATCCCGGGACACCTGGACACTGGGGGTGGAAGTATGTGTATTCTAGGATGTAATAAACAAGCACTCAATGCCGTAAAAGTCTACTGGAGGCATCTGGCGTAAAGTTTATGACGGTCAAAGAATGTCTCCAGACGTCATAAGCTTGGACTGTCGTAACTACAAGCACACAAAACAGTGTCATAGTGCCCCCACATGGCGTTATCAGGGCAGGTTAAATCTCTGTCCTTAAATATATTTTTCACACACAATACAACATGGTATACATTGCTTTTGTCCTCCAAAAGCTTAAAAACATACAAATGTGATTGATACTTTTGCTACATTGTACAGTATACACTGGAAATAGTCTGGGCACTGGAATATACATTATATACTCTTTCCAGAGAGATAATTATGTATTGTTCAGTTTTTGAGTGTTACATTAGTAAATACATCAAGTTAATGTACCTACATTAACAGGGACAACTAGGGTGTAGATGTAATATTCTCAACAGGAATTCTGGAACATTTGTGGCACTAATATCAATCACATTTGAAAAACTATATAGAGATGGAGATTTTCATGGCAACACAAACTTAGACCTATTCATGTTTGATATCATTTTGATGGTCTCGGTGTGAGTGGTGCAATGGTCTACATGTCCTAAATGTGCAATATGGATGGAAGGTTATTTCATAAATACTGGCATAAGCTGCCGTTGTTAAATTGCCCTTATAGAAAACCATCCTGTGAAACCCCCTAGGAATGTGCTGACCAGTTTTATGGTTTTACGACCGTCTGCAGCCAGATCAAACCCAGAATTTGAACATTTAAGGAAAAGGGACAAAGACATTGAGGAAGATTGTAACCAGTCTTTCCGCACATCCTACTTCAGGTCATTGTGTGTAGCAGATTGCCAGGTATGACTATGTCTTTTCTTCTGTACTATATTTGAATTTGGACTGTATAATTTGTAACTGTATATTGATGATTTAAGTAAATAACCTACCTGGTAATAAATTAGTTAAACTTGATTTGTGTGATTTCTCTGAACATTGACGTAATTTCTCTGTGCACAGGTAATGGGTTGATTAATTTCCTCAGTCATGGTTATCCCCTCAGCTGGTCTAGGGAGGTTGACTATTTAAGCTTAATGTATCACGGAGTATTGCACCTGTAGAACTATGTCTTAAAGTAGATCACCTCCGCCTGGCGGTTATACATGTTGAGAACGGGGGTTGCCAATATTCCTTTAGTCGGTCCCTGAGTCTTAACCATAGAGTATACCGCACAAAGTGACTTCTTCCGCAACCTCTGAGATAACCGCAGATATCTAGTCAGCTGTGAGTCGTACGCATTAAGGGCCCAATGTAAATCGCGGTGATAACAGACACATCCAGCTCAGAGAACCGTTTTTAAAGTAAGAGTCTTTTAACAAATCAAGTGGAAATTGTATACTAAATTATAATATTAAATGGAGTCAGATAAACGAGTACAGAATCAGCGTTGGTGGCTGATGATTTACTGTAATATATAGAGGCTGTTCTTTGGATAAACTGTGATCAAGGTAGACCAGACTAAAAGCGGAAGGTAACGTGGTACGAGTATCTTTGATTTGTGGCCCCTTGTTAGCTAATCCCGTTAATCTAAAGAGCAGTCTAACCCGGTTGCAAGAATATTAATATTTCTTTATGAACTTTAATAATTTTCCCTTTTCCCACAGCAATAGCGAAATCAATCACGCTTAAACCTTCGCTCCGAGCTATTCCCTCATTGGTCTAGCAGCGCGGAGATTTACACGACTATAACTAGGGGCAAAGATTTTTCCAGGGCATCAAGTAATCTTAAATCTTTCTAAAGTGAAAAATGAATGAGCTCTCAAATGCAATACGAAAGCTATACTCAGAAACACAGAAAGATTTGATTGGCACTTCCCCATGAGCTCTATTCACTGATTCTATGAAGATCTTTTATTTTTACCTTTTAGGACGGGGTAGATCTGCAATCTGTGAGGCATTTCACAAAGTAGGCGAGTCACCTCTGACAGGCAGACCTGCGCCCTTTCAAGAGGGCGTCACCCCGTGTCTTATTTTCCTTACTCATCAGATAAGGCTTAAAATAAGAGTTTACCTGGAAGTCTGTCCACATATCAATCAAATGGGCAGGAACCGCCCATTCATGACGTTTACACAATTTTAGCTGTCTCTGGCTTTAGAAATAGCAGCGGGATGTCAACAGTGTAACATTAAAAACATTAACAAAAAAACACTTTGCGAACGACTTAGAAGGCAGGAAATACATTCAACAAGTCTAGTAGACCACAAGGACACATACAATGTTTTTTGGGGAGAAAATTTGAATGTAAACAAAAAATAATTTGCGACATACCATACGCTTGCTAACAGCGAACTCACCGACACTGAACCTCTGCGCTTACTGTCACGGTGGGCACTGATTAAAAATGTAAAAGTTTTGCTATGAAAATTATATAATTTTAATTCCGCTTTACACGCGCTAATTTATATTTAGTTAAGTTGAAGTCCATAAAAGTATAGTTTGAGCGGCTTTGTTAATATTGAGGACCGTTGCAAAGCCTTCTGGGATTTTCGCAAGCGGTGAAAAAATCATGCGACCAAGTTTCTTTTTTTTTTTTTTTAAAGCTGTAGTTTATCATTTCAGACAAACATGAATAGGCTACTGTAATTGGGACGGATACTATAACTATAACTATAATAGAGTAATCTTAAATCTTTCTAAAGTGATAAATTTATGAGCTCTCAAATGCAATACTGAAACTAAACTCCTCAAAAAAAGTTTGGAAACGTTATTTCGGTCGATTATTCCTCCCCTTTAATAATACCAATTGGTATTGTATTTTATATCGTTGGAAAGCCTGATTAGTCACCTTTACAACGAGGTACAACTTGTAAGGATCATGCATTCGTGGAATGAGCAACACAGCTAACCGTGTGGGTAGCGGCCCAAAACAATGTGCCAAAATCCCCTGCAATATTCTTCTGTACGTGCCAGAGTGACAAACGCAACCATGTTGGCTGACTTGCGACAAATCCTGGTTGAGGAATGGGATGCCATCCCACAGCAGTGTGTGACCAGGCTGGTGACCAGCATGAGGAGGAGGTGCCAAGCTGTTGTGGCTGCGTATGGATCTTCCACATGCTACTGAGGTCCCTGACAGTGTAAAATGAATAAAGTGTAAAAATGGCCAATATGTGTTGTTTTTTCCTTATTACTGTGGGAGAGTGCAATCATCCAGTCCACCAAGCAACTCAAAACGAGAGTGAATACCAACAGAAGAATATTGCAGGGGAGTTTGGCAAATTTTTTGGGGCCGCTACCCACACGGTTAGCTGTGTTGCTCATTCCACGAATGCACGATCCTTACAAGTTGTACCTCGTTGTAAAGGTGACTAATCAGGCTTTCCAACGATATAAAATACAATACCAATTGGTTTTATTAAAGGGGAGGAATAATCGACCGAAATAACGTTTCCGAACTTTTTTTGAGGAGTTTATTTTAGTGTGTTTGTCTATATTTTTCAGCAACATATAATTTCCATTATGTGAAATTATACTTGTTTGGAAGTTTATATGCATATGAAATTACAAACCTCTCTCTGTCACTCACAAACAAAGGGAGGATTTGATTGGCACTTCCCCATGAGCTTCGTTCACTGACTCGATCAAGATTATTTATTTGTACCTTTTAGGACGGGGCAGATCTGCAATCTGCGAGGCATCTCACAAAGTAGGTGAGTCACCTCCGCCAGGCAGACCTGTGCCCTCTCAAAAATTCTTCTCGCGAATCTGGGCGAGGACACGGGCGTCACCCCGCGTCGTTATTTTCCTTACTCATCAGTTTAAGGCATACCGTTTACTTGCCAACAGGGAACTCACCGACACTGAACCTCTGCGCTTACTGTCATGGTGGGCACTGATTAAAAGTTAAAGTTAAAGTTTGCTATGACTTGGTTCTTAAAAATCATAGAATTTTAATTTCGCTTTACACGTGATTATTTATATTTAGTTAAGTTTAAGTCCACAAAAGTATAGTTTGAGCGGCTTTGTTACTATTGAGAGCCGATGCAAAGCCTTCTGGGATTTTAAAGACGTCACACGAATCGCTTCTGGCTCGTATTTTTTTATATTTTCCTGTTAAAGTGGACGACTTATATTGTCTGCATTGTTTCCTACACATGTTACATGCATATGACAGTTTTTATGTTATATAAAATGGTTGTGATATTATTAGAATTTCGCTTTTTGTTTGCTGCTGTTGTGTTTGGTTTGAAATCATTAGCATTGAGAGGAAGTGTGTCCATGTTTCATTGACGTTTAATTTGACTCGTCTCTTTTTCCCCCAACATAACCACCATCGCCAGCCCCGTCTTCCCCACAGAGTTCAGTAGTCTTTCCTTCCCCATTTTCCTGGTCACCAAATATTTTAGAAATTACTTATTTTCTGAACCGGGAGTGCAGGCAATCTTCGAAAGGCAACCAGGGAAGGAGAATATAATGCCGGGGAGGAGTGAGCAGACGACTGGGTCTGGGAAGATTGAAGCAGTTCTGTGCTCCTTACAGAGACCGCGACGCTGCGTGTATATGGAGGAGAGTCGTGGAGGCGGAGTTTGTGTGTTGGACTGCTTGGTGACACTGGAGATCTCGGGACAGCGGGGGCTATTTTTAATCATGGCTGTATTGTACTTTAATTCACTTAATTCACTTGATTGATGTAGTGATTTTGTTGGATGTCTTTGTTTGATATGTTTGTTTGTGTGTTGTGGGTCTGCCCCATTGTCTTTTTTTGTTGTTGTTGCTGGGGCTACAACTGAAGTTCACTCGCGGGAAATAAAAGTTATTCTATTCCATTTGCTAGGTTGCAGACGTGAGTCGGGTTAAGAGTAATTTCAAGGGGAGGCATCTTCTAGGAGTATACGGGGAAGTGGCCATCCTATGATCACACGCATCTGCAGTTTGAGCTACCGTTGTTCCCATTGGTGACCGCTAGAGCGCAGTGTGGTCACATGGAGCAGAAAGAGACTGGCAATGCATTTTGTTAGTTGCAATGTCGGATTAAAATAAACGTCGTATTTCCTCTGTCTAGAACTGTAGGCTACATATTCAAATACGGTACAATGAGCCACGTCTATCGCCACATGTAAACACTCAACAGCAACAACAATAAAACGAAAATAAAATCCAAAAATAGAATAGTAAATAAAAAATAATAACTGCGGATAAGTATGACAGAGGCTAACAAAAAAGATAAATAGTTTAATGTTAGACCAATGCGGGGTTTTTTTGCGCTGCATAGCCTATATAAAAAAGAACAGTGCTGCAGACTTAATCGCTCGCGCTGGAATCATGGAGGCTACAGCAACATTCATATGAACAAAGTGTTTGTATTCAGTAATGTTACTCTGCGATTGTACAATTAAATAATAAAACTACTAAAAATGCATTTTTCCTGTTTCGGCTAATAATTGCAGTCGTCTGGGATCTTAATCGCGGGCGAATCTTCCAAGTTTGTAAAGTAAAAATTCCACCGCAAACTAGGCTACCATATTTCACAAAACGCAGAGGTCATCTGATAGTAGCCTATTAGTCCCGTGTGAATCGGCATCTCAGTCATTTGGGATGATATTTTTGTTGTTGTTTTTTTTTTTCCCATGTCTTTTTCTGCATCTTTCTGGGTCGAGAATTATGGATGCTGCGGTGGAAATGATGATTTTATTGCTTGCTAATTTCAGTAATTTATCCCATCATTTAGCTTTTATAAAAACATGGCTATTGTCAGCAGTTTAACAATGAATTGTTAATTAATAAAAATGACATTAGTTTGGGTCGCGAAAAGTATGGATTGATATCCTTGGGTCGCCGCTGAAAAGGTTTGTACATCCCTTTTATCTGACAGTTTAAAAACTGCACTTACTTATCCCCCTCATGCCTGCTCTAGACTGCAGGCTAATATTTTGCTGTACAAATACAAATACTACTGCTAGGACTATATGCGACAGATTGTTTGTTTGTACTGTGATCGTCCGTCTAAAGATGCCATAGTTACGAAAGGGCCAGAAACTAAAGCTTATCTTGAAACTTTATATTTCTTGTTACCTCTTGTTATTTTTTTTGTCCCAAGCCAATCATTACAATGACAAAAAATACTAAAACTGAAAATTGGTCCCTGTCATAGGCTAGTATACCCCATAAAGATCTACTCAGGGTTGTGCTATATCATGGATATTGTCACTCTGCATCCACACTCTCTTGTGTAGCCTATTACGTACTCTAGCTTGACAGGATTTAAGAGTCTTACATTTCAATTTCAGTGAGAGAGAGAGAGAGAGAATGAGAGAGAGGAAGAGAGAGAGGAGAGGGAGAGAGTTTTTTAAAGATGAAACTGTAAAGTTATACTCTTTGGGGCAAGAAGTCCCTTCAAATTGGGAGCATCTTGACAAAAAATATGCCGGTAATTATATAAATACTATACTGATATCCTTTAATTTTGTGGTAAAGCGACATTGCTCTTAAGGCAGGTGTCTTCTCTCATGTTAGCCTTTTTATACCAGTTCACAATATTCATTTTTGAAGGTTAAAATAATAAAATAAATTATAAGAAAAATGAAACGCTTCTTGCTTATGTATTCTGATGGGTTTTTATCAATGTTGTTATCAGTGTCATCAAAACTAATGTACAATTGAAAACGGAATTTGAAACGGGAGACGCCTTTTTATGGTAATTGCGTCTCGCTGTACGTTTTTGAATTTGTTCGATGCTTTTCAAAAGACAGAATAACAGTGTCTATAAAATAAGGGCTCTTTGAGCACTTTCTATACTCTGATAAAATGCAATCCATTCTAACCAGTGACAGGCTGGTAATCACTTTGGAATCATCAGATTGGCAATAACACGTGTTTATGTTTATCTGTGCAAGGACAACTGACTGTGGATCTTAAGATAAAACTTGAATAGCTCAAATTATGTTAAAAAGTTGTGTTAAAAATACATTAATATTAAAGTTTTAAATGAATGCTATAGCGGGTTTTCTGCCCTACAGTAAGGAACGATAAAACAGTATTAGTAGAACACAAAGAGAAAATGTTGGTATAAGAGAAAGTGTTCAGCGCAATAGGGCATAATGGATCCTAACATTGTTCATTTGCAATGAACATGGACGGAGTAGGACAGGCAGTGTTAAATTACAGTGTTATCCAGGGTGTGAAATTAACACCAGCCAAATGCTTGGTAAATTTTTCACTCTAAGCAGCCACTTTGGCAGGAAACCAACCAGGTTGTGTTATATTGTAAAAAGTAAATGGCTGGTGATTTTTAGAATCCACAAGCCACTCTGGCCAGTGGGTGAAAAAGTTAATTTCATACTCTGGTGTTATTTCTAGATTAAATATATCAGAAATATACTGGTATATCACAAATATATAAGAAGAAAGAGATCAGTTCTATGTTTAGAGCCCACAGGAAGCGCCAGTACTAACTCAAGTTCTGTTTCAGCACTTTGTGTGTCTCATATTCCACAGCTAGACACGGATACGGACCACTGAGACGCATTTGTGTGCTTGTAATACATGACCATAGATTCACCAATATGTGTCCCTCCATATTCCACAGCTAGACACGGATACGGACCACTGAGACGCATGTGTGTGCTTGTAATACATGACCATAGATTCACCAATATGTGTCCCTCCATATTCCACAGCTAGACACGGATACGGACCACTGAGACGCATGTGTGTGCTTGTAACACATGACCATAGATTCACCAATATGTGTCCCTCCCTTTATAAATGTGCTATTTGTATTTAACCTATAAATGACTCATGCAAAATGACTCATTCTAAATGTTTTGTTCACAAGCACAGATTGGCGAGTTCATTTCACTCACTGCTGAACTCTATGAACCCTGTGAAGAAAGGAAATACAAACACACTCGCATTTATTCAAAGTCAAAGTTAAGCACAGATGGCTTTGAGTCTAGGATGCTGGCTTGTGCATGAATGGCAGCATGATGAGGTGTTTCTGAATCTTGCACCAGAATTTAATATCTTGCGCCCTGTTTAATATTCATGACCTTCAACCTTTCAGACGGACAGACGAGGTCCGGAGGTCAGGCTTTGTATTCATAAAACATCTCACCATATCCATAACCTAACCTTATATTATATCCATATTCTAACCTTATCCATATCCATATTCTAACCTTATCCATATTCATATTCTAATTTTATTCATATTCATATTCTAACCATATCCATATCTATATTCTAACTTTATCCATATCCAAATGCTGTACCCTATCACCACCTCTGGCTCAAATGCCATAGCCTATCACCACCTCTGGCTCAAATGCCATAGCCTATCACCACCTCTGGCTCAAATGCCATAGCCTATCACCACCTCTGGCTCAAATTCCATAGCCTATGAAGCCATAACCCAAGACCAGAAAAAAAAAACAGGATTTTGAAAAAAAATATTTTTTTTTACTTCTCGGCAGTTGACACAATCCAGGAATAAATATATTTCTTATTCTCTCTGGATACCTTGGCGGTAATGCATAGAATCTTTACTCCTTTGACAAATCAATAGATGGATTTCATTCCTGCTATTGTATAGATCCACAGGTCTGAGCCCTGAGAAATATGTCACATTGCATCTTAGGCCAGGGGCTCATTTCACAAGAAATGCTGTGGCAGCATTTTCACTCACAGATCACAAATTACTGTCAAAATGTGCTTCAGGGAATTCAGTCACGTCTGAAAGTCTCCGATGAGTTTCTCTTCATAGTTATCGCAGACCTGTCTCCCCTAGCAACCGGTGTGACTGTGCTTGAGAAAAGCCAGTAAATGGGTTATTTCACTTTCTGAAGTTTGTAATGTATATTTTGAATAGGCCCAGACGGTTTTTTTTGTACAATGATGGATATTTTATATACTTATAGAAGTTGCTGAACACTTGACAGTTTTATAATGGCAGATATAAAAGCTTTCACAAGTTTGTGGCTTATGGCAATTAAATACACTTCAAGTATCTCCAATGCAGTTTGTACAATGATATTATGAATTCAGTGTTTTTCGTCTCATAAACGGTTATTCTCAGCTGTGGCTAGGGAGCCATGTAAGCAGACTAATCCTATGGTTTTCCGGGCAATAATGGCTTAAGTGTAAGCCTACTGCATAATGGCTGTAGATAGCTAGCTATAGATAATGATTCCATTTTCCACTCTATGATATGCTGACAGGAATAAAAAGGACTGACAGTCAGAGCTGATTCTGGGTTTAGAAAAATATAAAAATCTGTCTAGAGGGGCGCCAACTGTCCCCTAAATAAACGGAAAAAAAACGGAAAAAAAACTGCATATATATGATTTTTAGTATAATGGCCCTACAATTGATGGTCATCAGTTTAAAATATATATATATATATTACATGTTCATGGAGCAACTGTAACTTTACGCATTTAGTTTCAAAGCAGCCAGCCATGGTGCGCCGCGGGGGCGCAACGGTCTAAGGGTTGCGACCCGAAGATTGGGGGCTCCAGCCCCCCCCTGCCGGATACGATTCCGGAACTGGAATCACGGTCAGGACCTTGAGGAGTCACGGCCTGAAGAGGGCGTGGCGGCCTCTTCCTACTACCGGCTGACGGGGTTGTAGTGGGGTTGCTACACTGGAAATGGAATTGGCTATCAAATTGGGAGAAAAAACAAACAAACAAAACAACTAGCCATGGACTCTTCACAGGCCAAATGCCTCTGTCACTTCCTGTTGGGGTATTACGTGCAGGAATTCCTTACCCCTCCCCACTCAAGTCGCGGGGCCTCAAATTTTGAAATATAAAGCAAAATGCAAGCTGAGCAAGCAAACTCACTGAAGCAAAAAAAAAATAAAAAACAATAAAAATGTTTTGAGTTTTGGATTCAGTGGCTTGAATCATTGCAAGATTATGGAATAAATGCATTCCTGTTCTGTCAATTGAAAGGGAGGAAAAATTGCCTTCACTGTCATATTGATGAAAACCCCTCACAACTGAGATTCTTTTTATTAAAAGCTTTTTTACATTTTTATTAATGATTCAGACTGGTCTGTGATACTGCTGAAGCAGGACGTTCTGCAGACTGGAGCAGGATAAAAAATCTTTCCCTTGATGCTCTAACACTACGGATATTGCTTTTAGCCATTCTTCAAATGTGTTGTAGGGTTTTCACCATGTCGTAACTACACAGTAAAATGTTCAGCATTAATTAAACTCTCCCAAAGCACATATGACTCCAATTCAGACCACGTGTACTCTGTAAGAGTTGATTTAACACTGAACATTTTACTGTGTAGGTTCCTAGTTTGACCATCTTAGATCATCTAGCTGGTCTTAGCTGGGCAACCGATTAACGTTGTTAGCTGGTCGGAAAATCTCAAAGCGGAAGCTGGTTTGAGCTTGTCAACCAGCTAGTGTTGGTCTGAGCTGGTATCTGGTAAAACCATGTTGAGCTGGTAGCTGGTCTGAACTGGTTAATCAGCGACCAGATGCTTCAAAAGACAGGTTGATCAACTCAATCAGTTTTTTGCAGCAGTGTTGAATTGGTAAAACGGCAGTTAGTCCTTGGTTGTGTGAACCAAGAAAAGCCACTAAATTGCTGAAAAAGTGAATGTGAAAATGTTCTGTGTTCAATGGGCCTCATTCATGAAACGTGAGCAGAATAAATTTGTACGTAAATCGTTCGTATTTGCATTTTTGCCCGTATTTTGGTATTCATCAACATTTTCCTATCTGAGATTTGTTAGTACCTTCGAACAAAATTTACACCTGCTCCGGAGCACACATACCTCGTACGTACCTCGTTCGTAAATTCAGAATGTCTGTAAATGTAGCTTCTGAGTGATAATTAGTATTATTAATATTAATATTAATTTATTATTTATTTTCTGTTAAATTCACTAGACTAAATGTGGCCTTTGAAATACACATTGCAAACGTAATAAATTATGATTGTAAAAAGCAAACACTTTAGATTATTAATCAATTGTAGGCTATGAAGCTGTTTAATTAGACCCATAACGTAGTCTAATGAATGCTCCCAGTAGCCTACTATTTTTTCTAAATTGCAAAAATCTTTAATTCTACATGACCTTACATAGGCTATGCTATAACACTCATTTAACCAATGAACTAAATGTGCTTTAAAGTGGCTTACATGTCTGTAGCCAGGGTTGCAATTGTGGTCAACAGCTTAATCCAGCTAATGCCAGCGTACATCCAGTTCCCCTACAAGATGCAAAGACAGGTGGCGGTAAAGCAGGGTTTTTGTGAAATTGCCAACCTGTCCAATGTTATCGGTGCCGTAGACTGCAAACCCCAGTGTACGTTTTTTTTGAAAAGTCGGTGAAACACCATCTCGTGTTCAGGGGAAAAACCGGATAAACTTTATTTAAAAGTGAAAGTTTATTAACCGGTTAGAATGTAGCCAGCAGGCTATATCCCGGTAAAACCTGAGCTGTGTGGGACACGCGCATCAATGTGACCGCAATTAGAACGCGCCAGAGAGATTCTAAAATAAGGTAGCCCATGTGATTACCCGATTTCAAACCACAACTCACATGCACAGAACCCCAACAGAATTACAAAATTAATAACGTTTAATTTATTTCCAGGCTGCGATAAAGCAATGCGCTCGTATGGTACATGTTATCTCCTGCTAGGCCTTTACTTTACCAGTTCATGACGCCGGTACTGACAATATTAAACTAATTTTATTCCTTGATTGAACATCTGCTAATAAAACCTCGATTTCAGTGTCAGAATAATTATTTTCTTTGCTTTTTCTGGGCCATTCTGACTAGGCATGGACTTTTAAATGGAAGTGACAGCCTCCATATAAGGCAATTCATGGGCGTGGATTTATGCTAATCACAAAATAACGTGGACGTGCATCGTAAGTGAATATGAAAAAATCTACCTTTTCCACACGGTTTGATGAATCCGGCATAAATTTTTTGTAGCAATGTCGGACATAAATGTACGCATATATTTAGGAACGCTTCATGAATGAGGCCCAATGTGTGCAAGTATTCCAAATGGCAAGTATGTGATTTTTCCTTATTATTAAGAAAATACTAATCATCAGGCTCTAATTGCCTCTGGGGTCACTGTTTTCTGGCTTTATTTCCAAAACAGTCCCTCGGAGTGCAAAAGACTTTGAGATGTGTTGGTACTGTACGTAATAGAACAAGAACTCTGTCTGTGACTGAGGCAATAAGGTTCTGAAAAAGATTGATCAGGAACCATGTAGAAAGCCCACATCCTGTGAAAAATAGGGCAATTAAAATGTTCTGTAAAAAGCCAAGGCCTAAAATGCATTTTCTAGCCAAGACTAGTACATCACAGCGTATGGAGGAGGATGGCGGTCCCCACAAGCTCAAAGTGTGTGTGTGTGTGTGTAAGGGGTTGTGAGGACCTTGGTGAAATGCAAACATACACAGAGGGAGTAGAGGGCCAGCTAAGGAGGCGCTGCAGCCCTCTCTCACGCCTCATTAATCCTCCCGCCCCCCGCAGCTTTGTGTTATTAAAGAAGCCCACTGATGGGCTGTAGGCCTGGGCGTGAATGTTTTACCGCCATCTCTGATGCTCAGGAAGAAGGGGAAGAAAGGACTTGAAAAGAAAATACTGGTTCCAAATTTCTTTGAGGTGAGGAATGGCGCGTCGAAGCATTTTAATTTCTGAACAGTTGGACGTTTGATGAAATGTCCCATGAAGGGCGTCGAAGTCAAGGCTGCATTCGGATCTGAAATGTATCTTTTCTTCCTGTTGTTCCCTTCCCTTGCTTCAAGAGGGGAATTCCCAAAATGCCAGGATGAAATATGGCAGCCACACCAAGTGTGATTCGGATCCAATTTAAGAAAGGGGAGGGAGTAATTATGTTCCCTCACTCCCTCGTTTATCCTCCCTTCCTCCTTGTTTCTCGTCAATCCACCCTTGCAGAGCACTTTTTAAGTTTGCTTGCTGCACATAACAAATTGCGTCACAAGATGGCTCCCTCGAGGGAAGACAGCAAGGGAAGGTAGCGTGTTAAATTGGATTCGAATGCAGCCCAGGACCCAGGTTCCAATTCCAGACTGAAAAGTCAGTGTATTTACTACCCCGTATATGTATACTCTTCATATATGTAGTAGATTAAATCTGGATCTATACATAACATAACTTAATGATGAGAACAGGCCATTCAGCCCAACAATGCTCGCCATTAAATGTAGGAATCTTGAATGTAAGAGTGCAGTTATGGAATTATTTTGATCTAACTGACAAGATTGAAAGATTGAAATAAGGCAGAATCCCCCTTTTGAAAAAATATATTTACGTACAATACGTTAAAATGTGTATGTTCTATCTACAGAATATGTTTTAGTGGCTTAAATCTACCCCTGATGTTCATTGTGAATGTGATAATGGCAGTCTCTCAGCAAAGAGAATGGTGATTGGACTATACTTTTGCTGTGCCATCCAATGAGCAGGCCATATTTCTTCTGTGCCATCCAATGAGCCAATGAGCAGGCCATATTTCTTCTGTGCCATCCAATGAGCCAATGAGCAGGCCATATTTCTTCTGTGCCATCCAATGAGCCAATGAGCAGGCCATATTTCTTCTTTGCCATCCAATGAGCCAATGAGCTGGCCATATTTACATGCTGTTTGATGGTTTGTGATAAATAGCAAATGTTGAAGGCAAGAGTTAATGCAAAGTTTTAATAAACTGGACAATCGGCTTGTTTTGTGCATGACATTATCTAAAGCTACAACAGACCAAAATGAATGCTACCAAAACAATCCCTTTGACAGGGGACAGTGATGTCGGCCTGTTTGGATTCCATAAGTGCTGCGGTATTATTTCCCCCTCAAAGATGAGCTGGAGAAATCTCCTTGAATCCGTCGGGTATGAGGTCCATAAAACCCACAGATCGCACACATAACACAGCAGAGCGGGGCTTTAGCTGCAGCCTCGGATTCGTGGAAAGTAGCGGGGTTAATGTGGTATGAATACCGCGGGGATTTGGGGGTGCACTGCGTTTAAACTCAGCAGGAGACATGCCCGAAAGCCGACAGACAGGCTGGATTAAAGGTCTCTTTCCGACCTGACGCCAATCCTTTCCCTTCCCGATTCGCTCCACGAACCTCTGAGCTGTTTTGACAGGTGCTTCAAACAACAGTGGTTACAACAAGGATCATCGCGCAATTATCGCGCAGAAATACTACATTTTTATGCCTGCCACATTTTTATCAACAGTCTCAAATTTATTGCACTCGGTTAAGACATCACTGTGTATACGTGTGTGTGTTTGTGTGTGTGTGTGTGTGTGTGTGTGTATGTATGTGTGGGTGTGTATATGTAAGTATGTGTGTGTGTGTGAGTGTGTACGTGTGTGTGTGTGTGTATGTGTGTGTGTGAGTGTGTATGTGTGTGTGTGAGTGTGTGTATGTGTGTGTGTGAGTGTGTGTGTGTGAGTGTGTGTGTGTGTGTGTGTGTGTGTGAGTGTGTCTGTGTGAGTGTCTGTGTGTGTATCTGTGTGTGTGTTTGTGTGTGTGTATCTGTGTGTGTGTGTGTGTGTGTGTGTGTGTGTGTGTGTGTGTGTGTGTGTGTGTGGGTGTGTTTGTGTGTGTGTATCTGTGTGTGTGTGTGTGTATCTGTGTGTGTGAATGTGAGTGTGTGTGTGTTCACTGATGTAGGACTAGGAGTAAGGGTAGCAGTAAGGGTCATTCAATTAGAAAATAAAAAGCAACAATACCGTGTCTTTGACACACACAGCATTCATTGGAAAGGAAGCGTTTCTTTCATGCAAAGATGTTCTATGTCGATATTCCAGGATTGAAGCACTGAAATGCAATATATACACCAAACCAAAAAATAAAACTATTAACAAGGCAATCAGATATGCAACCATGTAAATCCAGTCAATATTATCTTACATTTCCTGTGGCTTTTGTTTACAGTTTATTGCTGAATTTTACATGTGACCTACTAGGGATAGGCGTTGGAAAATGTGTCCATTCGTATCTATCCCTATAAAATAAATGAGAAAAATACATTGTTTTGAAACATAAATATTTTATTCCACAACCTGATTACTTGTGTAATTCCATTATTAAAAGTAACCAGGAAACGTCTAATTAAATTCTAGTTCCAGTTAGATATGTGCATTGTTAAGTAATCATTAAGTAATCAATACCTACCTTTTACCGCCATCGTAGCGGCATACCTGCCTGAACCGTTTAACAGTAGGAGTTTAGCGAAACAGCGGGAATTGAGGTGTGTGCGGCTGGCTTTCCGCGTCACGGCTCGCCATCAAACATTCATCTCGCCAGCTAATTGGGATGATGTTTCCCGCACCCCGAGCTGAATTATTCAGATTCCTGGTTTTTCCGCAAAGTCGAGCATGGCCTGGCAAGACACGAGTGGCGACTCTCTCCGGCTGTGACCCCCCCCCCCCCACCCATTTTCTGACATGGCGCTCGCATCAATAAAATGTTCATTTTGGGGCATTGCCAAGGACATAGGCAAAGAAATGATTGTATGCATGACACACCACACAATTTGTTAACATTTTATTGATGTGATGTTTTTTTTGCATGTCAGTAAAGGTTCCCTGAATCAGCTCATTTTGTGTTTGGTGTAGGTCAGGGGTCCTCAATCTTATCCAGAAAGGGCCAGTGTGGGTGCAGGCTTTTGTTCCAACCAAGCAGTTACATACCTGATTCTACTAATCAATCACTAGAGTCTTTGCTAAGGAGCTTGATTAGTAGAATCAGGTGTGTAACTGCTTGGTTGGAACAAAAGCCTGCACCCACACCGGCCCTTTCTGGATAAGATTGAGGACCCCTGGTGTAGGTGGATGAGACAAAGATGGCCGACAGAGGAAATGCATTCTTCTCAGGGGAAGAGTATGTTTTACATTAACTTGAGTCAAAGAGGGCAAAAAAAATCGCTTTGCAATTGTAGCTTCACAGATCTACCTCTGCAGGGTACATCTAGATATTGTGCTGCACATAGACCTGAAAAATAAAAACGCTCTTTTGCAGCTGCAAATACATTTAAAAATGGCCAAAACTACTTCAGTTCTGAAATAAAACATCAGGATATTGCTTCACCGTTTTTAAAAAAACTTTTATTTCACTTGTTCTAACCATACACCTCTTTTACATTTGTTATTTGGAAAAATCTTATATAAATCGTACATGAAAATAAAAAAAACTGAAGTCAAATGAATGTAAAAAAATAAAATACAATAAATTTGCAACTGCAGCTTATTCATAGTCCCTTTTTCAAACTTTCAAAGTTACACTCTTGACTCTCGTAACTTGTTTCCTCCGTGGTATAACGGTCACGTTGTTGAAACAGTTTGGTTTGGCCAGATAGTCTTCAGTATCTTCTCTTACCATCATGTGCTGAAAACAGGGCATGCGCAACAATGTAGTAATAAGTTTAGCTTCAGTAAATCTTGTACGCTCACTAGTGATCGTTTATTGATTAGCAATTATCAACATTAAATAGTACACTGACCAGCCAGTCACTGTAATGTGCACATATTTCCCACATATTAAAAAATGTATTACATGGAACAGCTTATCTTGGAAGACCTTTGATATCGTCACAATATTGTATTTATATTATTTTACACATTATTGGCACAATTGTACCCTCAACAATTTTGAGTGCAACAAGTGCCTTCTTCTCTAAGTTGAATAGTAGTCACAGATTGATAGCTTAATTTTCCCAGCATGATTTGTGAAAAGCATGATCTGTGCTCTGTCCCTGACAGGGTACCGAATTTCTCCTCCCAAGATTTCAGAACTGAGGACATGTTTGATGGTGGAACATTGTGAGTAAAAACAAACAATCTAAGATCATTACGATTACAATTTGGAAATGGTTTAAAGATTAGAATCACCCTCTATGACCCTCTGTGACTTTTAAAGGTGGATATGACCCAAACTGAGAACACAGTTTGCTGCTGTGTGCAATTTTTAAAAATAGATAACTTTTGCAAAGACAGAATTTCCCACCCCATTTGCAACCCTATAAATGAGTCTAGTATTCTAATTTCCAAATTATGTCACAGTAAAATCTTTAGTGTTAATTCAACTCTAACAGAGCTTTATTAGCCCAGTAGGAATCAAATGATTGATTTAACAGTGAATATTTTACCATGTGGATTCTCAGTGAACATTTGACATAATTATGAGCCTCTATCGACTGAATGGTCCATTCCTTTCCCATTATCCTGGGGTCAGTCTGTGTATTCCAACTCAGATTAATAAACACTAAATCAAGAGAGAAATGCTTTCATATTATTTGAACAGTTGAACCATCTTGTCTAAAAATCTTTAGGCCGTAAGTGTGTGAGGGACACAAATCATGGCTCTGCCCTGTCAGCTGAGACAGGACACCTCTAATCCAGTTTGAACCCCTAAAAGGCTCAACTCTCAGCTCTCGATATCAGAGCAGCAAACCAGCCTTTTCTGTTTTATAACTTCTGCTGCGCCTCTCCTACACCAGCGTCTCCCTTGTGCTCAGCAAACATAACAAATATTCAGACTGAATAAATAGCCAAGCTATGTTTAGATATGAGATGTGATTTCTCCTGATTTATTCTCATTATTTTGAACATATTGATGTTCAGAGCATAATAGTCTCAACCAAAGGCAGAGGACTCGTCAGATATGTTGTTTCAGTGGTGATAGCACTGACTGTTCCAAAAATAGGCTTTTAAAATAAACCAAAGGAAAACTAAATAAACTACTAACAGATGATAACTTATGATCACTTTAAGCAGTGCGCTTCATTTTCACAGGGGCAACACGCAGCCAATGAATGATCAATCAGGTTTTAGACCAGGCCACAGCACAAACTCTGGTGCCATGTCATTGGTAGATTACATGATTCATACTCTTGACCATAAACAGCACTGTGCCTCCTTATTCATTGACCTTTCCAAAGCTTTTGACACAGTTGACCACAGCCTCCTGATAAAAACTTTACACACCATCGTTGTTGGCTCCAATGCAATTCGCTGGTTTAAAAATGATCTGTCTAATAGTTCCCAATGTGTATTCTTTGATAGTCAGGGCCCGTATTCACAAAACATCTTAAGACTAAGGGCCCTATCTTACACCCGGCGCTAAGCGGCGCTAACCCAAACGCAAGTGTCTTTGCTATCTTACACCCGGCGCTAAGCGGGGCTAACCCAAACGCAAGTGTCTTTGCTATCTTACACCTGGCGCTAAGCGGGGCTAACCCAAACGCTAGTGTCTTTGCTATCTTACACCCGGCGCATGGTTCATTATAACGCCTAGCGTTCACGTCGTTTAAATACCATGTATTCTTGCGCATATTTCAAGTGAACTGGGCGTGTTGGTTTTAAGATGAGGAGTGGCCAGGATTATTTTTGGCGTATTTCTATCTTGAGGCAGCAGAAAGCGCTTGCGCTAAAACTACCACAATCCTGGTCTAAAGTCATGTCGCAGTTGTTTACATGTTATTTTAATGGTGCATATAAGTGCATCTACATAGGCGTGTGTACAACGTGTGTACACCCTCCTGTCTGTTACACACAGGGGCGCGCACAAGCATGACTAAAAATATCAAGATTACAATGTGAAATATTATTATTGTGTAGGCTATATATATAAAAAAATACATAATAATAAAAGGGTCCATAGGTCAAAGACCACATAGCTACCTGTCCCTCAGCGAAGGGGAATGCCAAATTAAATTGCTTTCAGCCCACTCCATCAACATCCAGGCGATGTGTGATGGTACGTGTAAGGTTACAATGTATAGGCTATAGACTATTCACAATTATCCTGGATCAAGCTACGACTTAGCCTATATTTGCCAATAATTCCTGTAATCTTCTGGGGGGACAATCTTCTGTTACGGGACAATGGCTATCTATTAAAATTATGGAGGTAGATTTCTATCAAAAATAAACAAGCACAAAAGTATAATCCACAATTGTATTTACCATCCACACACACACACCTATTAATTTGTGTTCATAGATATCATCCACAATTGTATTTACCATCCACACACACACCTCTAAATTTGTGTTTCGTAAAAATAATCCACAAGTATGTGTTTTCCATCCACACACAAACACCTCTCAACTTGTGTTTCGTAAATCATCATTTGGGTGAATGCAAAAATTATATTCACAAATGCAAATAACATTTACAGATATGTTTCCAATGTTCACATGTACAAATCAAAAGCTTGGCTTGCGAACTGGCGAATCTACATTTGCCGATATTCCGCTGTTTTTCACCGTGTCGATTCACGCTCGCTTAACTTGCAATTCGTAAACTAAACTTCTTCTTCTTTGGTGCTACATAACACGGCGGTTTGTGTGTTCGGCTCATCAGCGCCACTTTTAGAACAAGTGGCCAAAATTGCACATTATCTTAAAGAAGTGGATTCATGGTACATTTAATTAAAACAACCGAGTTTTGAGTTTATTTAGGTTGTAAAGTTAACCCCACGCTAATCTTGCGATGGCAAGTTTTTTTAAAAGTCATTGCACAAAACTCTTATCAGATTGCATGTAGCTAGCTAGCTAGATTACATTACACAGTGCTATAGATGGGACACATGTCCGAATTATTGCACCATCACAAGATGAACACGCATTTGTCAACAGAAAAAAAAAAGATAGCATCAACACACAGGTGGTTTTTGATTCCAACTACAATATTCTTCACATTTTTGCTAAGTGGCCAGACGCAACACATGACTCCCGGATCCTACAGGAGACTGGCCTGAGGCTGCTGTTTGAGAGGCATCATGTCCCAGCTGGATGTCACTTGGTGGGGGACAGTGGTTATCCCTGCAGGATGTGGCTCCTCACGCCTTAAACCAATGTTTGCTTAAATTTTTTAATTAGATTGGTCACACAAGCACTTTAATTGTGAATGACCATGTAGGATAAAAAATCTTTATTTGAATATGGCAACATGATATCTTTTTCTATAGTATTTCTATAAATCACTGACAGAGACCCATCCCCTATCAGCCAATCACTGTGGGCATAGTAAGTAAGCTTGTTCATGAAACATGAAATCATCCATAGCAACAAGGTCAACCCCTTTCTCTTAGCTTAAGATTTCTCCCCATTCCTTAGTAAAAGTTGGTCTCAAATTTGTGAATAGGTTTTAAGAGGAAACTATTAGCTAGAAACCTTTACTGCTATTTCGGATAAATCTTAGGGGTAAGATAAAATGCTTTGTGAATACGGGCCCAGAAGTCTAGCTGCTTAGAAGTTTTAAATGGGGTACCTCATCAGTCCATTAGTCCAATTTTATTTTCAATCTATATAAATTGTATCGACCTAGTAGTTGCAGTACAAAATTCTAATACAAAAATGAATCTATATTCTGAGGACAGTTTTGTACACCACTGCTTCTATAGTCAGGCAATACAAAACTTGCAACAGCTTTTTAATTCTATACAAGTTGCTTTTTGTCAACTAAAACTATACTTTTAAATGTAGATAAAACCAAATTTATGATTTTTATGAGATCGCATCTGAAGACTTCTACTGTTCCGAGCATTGCCTCCTTAAAAATGGAAAATACATTGACCATGTTAGTATCTAGGTTTATGGATTGTCAAAAAACTTTGTTTTAAAAATCATGTTGAAAAACTTGGTTTATTGTAATTGGTTGGTCACTTACCAAATATTTTATAGTAGTTACAATCTGCGATACAATTCTATTATGCTTTTTAAAGTACCTCTCCCTTTCTATTCTATTATGCTTTTTAAAGTAGCTCACCCTTTCTATTCTATTATGCTTTTTAAAGTACCTCTCTCTTTCTATTCTATTATGCTTTTTAAAGTACCTCTCCATTTCTATTCTATTATGCTTTTTAAAGTAGCTCACCCTTTCTATTCTATTATGCTTTTTAAAGTACCTCTCCCTTTCTATTCTATTATGCTTTTTAAAGTAGCTCACCCTTTCTATTCTATTATGCTTTTTAAAGTACCTCTCCCTTTCTATTCTATTATGCTTTTTAAAGTAGCTCACCCTTTCTATTCTATTATGCTTTTTAAAGTACCTCTCCCTTTCTATTCTATTATGCTTTTTAAAGTACCTCTCCATTTCTATTCTATTATGCTTTTTAAAGTACCTCTCTCTTTCTATTCTATTATGCTTTTTAAAGTACCTCTCCCTTTCTATTATATTATGCTTTTTAAAGTACCTCTCCCTTTCTATTCTATTATGCTTTTTAAAGTACCTCTCCCTTTCTATTCTATTATGCTTTTTAAAGTACCTCTCCCTTTCTATTCTATTATGCTTTTTAAAGTAGCTCTCTCTTTCTATTATATTATGCTTTTTAAAGTACCTCTCCATTTCTATTCTATTATGCTTTTTAAAGTACCTCTCCCTTTCTATTCTATTATGCTTTTTAAAGTACCTCTCTCTTTCTATTCTATTATGCTTTTTAAAGTACCTCTCCCTTTCTATTCTATTATGCTTTTTAAAGTACCTCTCTCTTTCTATTATATTATGCTTTTTAAAGTACCTCTCCCTTTCTATTCTATTATGATTTTTAAAGTACCTCTCCCTTTCTATTCTATTATGATTTTTAAAGTACCTCTCCCTTTCTATTCTATTATGATTTTTAAAGTACCTCTCTCTTTCTATTCTATTATGCTTTTTAAAGTAGCTCACCCTTTCTATTCTATTATGCTTTTTAAAGTAGCTCACCCTTTCTATTCTATTATGCTTTTTAAAGTACCTCGCCCTTTCTATTCTATTATGCTTTTTAAAGTAGCTCTCCCTTTCTATTCTATTATGCTTTTTAAAGTAGCTCTCCCTTTCTATTCTATTATGCTTTTTAAAGTACCTCGCCCTTTCTATTCTATTATGCTTTTTAAAGTAGCTCACCCTTTCTATTCTATTATGCTTTTTAAAGTACCTCGCCCTTTCTATTCTATTATGCTTTTTAAAGTAGCTCACCCTTTCTATTCTATTATGCTTTTTAAAGTAGCTCACCCTTTCTATTCTATTATGCTTTTTAAAGTACCTCTCCCTTTCTATTATATTATGCTTTTTAAAGTACCTCTCCCTTTCTATTCTATTATGCTTTTTAAAGTACCTCTCCCTTTCTATTCTATTATGCTTTTTAAAGTACCTCTCTCTTTCTATTCTATTATGCTTTTTAAAGTACCTCTCCCTTTCTATTCTATTATGCTTTTTAAAGTACCTCTCCCTTTCTATTATATTATGCTTTTTAAAGTACCTCTCTCTTTCTATTCTATTATGCTTTTTAAAGTAGCTCACCCTTTCTATTCTATTATGCTTTTTAAAGTACCTCTCCCTTTCTATTCTATTATGCTTTTTAAAGTAGCTCTCCCTTTCTATTCTATTATGCTTTTTAAAGTACATCTCCCTTTCTATTCTATTATGCTTTTTAAAGTAGCTCTCCCTTTCTATTCTATTATGCTTTTTAAAGTACCTCTCCCTTTCTATTATATTATGCTTTTTAAAGTACCTCTCCCTTTCTATTCTATTATGCTTTTTAAAGTACCTCTCCCTTTCTATTCTATTATGCTTTTTAAAGTAGCTCTCCCTTTCTATTCTATTATGCTTTTTAAAGTACCTCTCTCTTTCTATTATATTATGCTTTTTAAAGTAGCTCACCCTTTCTATTCTATTATGCTTTTTAAAGTACCTCTCCCTTTCTATTATATTATGCTTTTTAAAGTACCTCTCCCTTTCTATTCTATTATGCTTTTTAAAGTACCTCTCTCTTTCTATTCTATTATGCTTTTTAAAGTAGCTCTCCCTTTCTATTCTATTATGCTTTTTAAAGTACCTCGCCCTTTCTATTCTATTATGCTTTTTAAAGTAGCTCTCCCTTTCTATTCTATTATGCTTTTTAAAGTAGCTCTCCCTTTCTATTCTATTATGCTTTTTAAAGTACCTCTCTCTTTCTATTATATTATGCTTTTTAAAGTAGCTCTCTCTTTCTATTCTATTATGCTTTTTAAAGTAGCTCACCCTTTCTATTCTATTATGCTTTTTAAAGTACCTCTCCCTTTCTATTCTATTATGCTTTTTAAAGTAGCTCTCCCTTTCTATTCTATTATGCTTTTTAAAGTACCTCTCTCTTTCTATTCTATTATGCTTTTTAAAGTACCTCTCCCTTTCTATTCTATTATGCTTTTTAAAGTACCTCTCTCTTTCTATTCTATTATGCTTTTTAAAGTACCTCTCTCTTTCTATTCTATTATGCTTTTTTAAAGTAGCTCTCCCTTTCTATTCTATTATGCTTTTTAAAGTACCTCTCTCTTTCTATTCTATTATGCTTTTTAAAGTACCTGTCCCTTTCTATTCTATTATGCTTTTTAAAGTAGCTCTCCCTTTCTATTCTATTATGCTTTTTAAAGTACCTCTCTCTTTCTATTCTATTATGCTTTTTAAAGTACCTCTCCCTTTCTATTCTATTATGCTTTTTAAAGTACCTCTCTCTTTCTATTATATTGTGCTTTTAAAGTACCTCTCTCTTTCTATTCTATTATGCTTTTTAAAGTAGCTCACCCTTTCTATTCTATTATGCTTTTTAAAGTAGCTCACCCTTTCTATTCTATTATGCTTTTTAAAGTAGCTCACCCTTTCTATTCTATTATGCTTTTTAAAGTACCTCTCTCTTTCTATTCTATTATGCTTTTTAAAGTACCTCTCCCTTTCTATTCTATTATGCTTTTTAAAGTACCTCTCCCTTTCTATTCTATTATGCTTTTTAAAGTACCTCTCTCTTTCTATTCTATTATGCTTTTTAAAGTACCTCTCTCTTTCTATTCTATTATGCTTTTTAAAGTACCTCTCTCTTTCTATTCTATTATGCTTTTTAAAGTACCTCTCTCTTTCTATTCTATTATGCTTTTTAAAGTACCTCTCTTTCTATTCTATTATGCTTTTTAAAGTACCTCTCTCTTTCTATTATATTATGCTTTTTAAAGTACCTCTCTCTTTCTATTCTATTATGCTTTTTAAAGTACCTCTCCCTTTCTATTCTATTATGCTTTTTAAAGTAGCTCACCCTTTCTATTCTATTATGCTTTTTAAAGTAGCTCACCCTTTCTATTCTATTATGCTTTTTAAAGTAGCTCACCCTTTCTATTCTATTATGCTTTTTAAAGTACCTTAAAAAGCTAAAGCAAACTAAAGTTGTTACTTTGAGCCCTGTTACTTTGGGCCCTGTTACTTTGGACCCTGTAACTTTGGACCCTGTTACTTTGGACCCTGTTACTTCGAGCCCTGTTACTTTGGGTCCTGTTACTTTGGGCCCTGTTACTTTGGGCCCTGTTACTTTGAGCCCTGTTATTTTGAGCCCTGTTACTTTGAGCCCTTTTACTTTGGGCCCTGTTATTTTGGGCCCTGTTACTTTGAGCCCTGTTACTTTGAGCCCTGTTACTTTGGGCCCTGTTATTTTGGGCCCTGTTACTTTGAGCCCTGTTACTTTGGGCCCTGTTACTTTGGGCCCTGTTATTTTGGGCCCAGTTACTATGGCTGAAATCAAAGACTTGATTCCTAGCACTGTAACGGAGGAGTGTACATGTTCCTAACTCTAAGTGCCATTATCTTCATGTATTTATTTATTTTTTCTCAACTACTGTATTGTTTGAATGTCTTGTATTGTTCAACTTATTGTATTGCGCTCTGCCTCTTGGCCAGGACACCCTTATAAAAGAGATATTAATCTCAAGGGCACTTTCCTGGTAAAATAAAGGATAAATAAATTAAATACCATCTTGGCTTACTCCACTTGCGTTAGATCTTCCATCTCAATTCTGTTTATGGGTCAAGCCCACAAGCAGTGCTTCTGTGTGCACTGCATGGTTTTAAAAGTCACACCAGCCTTTTGTTTAATTCAAATTTCCCTCTATAAAAAAAGAAACCTGACATTAAAAGGGCTTGGAAAATACTAGCATGAGTGCCAAACAAAAATAAATAATTAAAATGGGCACAAGTGAAAGAACATTTTATGTATGAATAAACGCTTCCGTAAACGCTGCTTCAATCTCTCAGGTGAATTTTAAGTCATTTTATCTGGGCCCCAGCAGGCTCAATTCAGAGGATTATGTTTTTACAGAATGAAGCACTTTTATTCATTTAAAGACATTGGAGAAAGTTATGGCTGTTCTGAGCAGGTAATTACTTTCCACAACACCGCAGAACCCTTATGGAACTGGATTATCAGGATGCCTGGCAGAGAGGGTGTGGTCTGAGGTTGCAAACAGGCAGTGTTGCTGAGGAGGGTGGGGATGGAGTGAGTTCCTCCTAGCTCACGGTTCACCACATTCGTGAAAGGCAACTTATTCTGAAGCACCATGGGACATGTAGTGTTATGATCATACCACTATTGGACTACAGAAAATGTGATACATGGATGGAGTTTACCATTTTTTTGAAAATTGCATTAGTAACATGTGAACAACCGGTGTGCTGCTGTGTTATTCAAATGTTGTACTCACACAATCAGTTAACCAAAACCATTGATGACTAGCAGCAAGTTTGCTTATTATGCACTATTAATTTCACTTATTAAATTAATATGGTCCACTGAGATCTTCGTAATTGTTTCAGTAATGCATTGGAAAAACAATTTTCGGAGAATTTAATTAAATCATCAGTTTCTGACTTATGATAAACATTGGCTGTGGCAATATGATGAGTTGCATGCATTCCCTCTAGCTATGTAATCGCTAAGCGAAATTGCCACTTACATATTCGTACATGCAGAATTTGTTTGGGGGAGCGGGTTGTTGCTGCTATTCCAGTCTCTAAAAATGAAAACCCAAAGTGCTGGCAGCGTTGAGCAGGACCGGATCAACAGGCTTAGCACTAAATGGATATCATCTTACAGGCCGCGAGCCGCGAGCCGCGGGACGGAGTGGATTCTGTGGAAAGTCTTACGTTTTATTCCTCACCCGTAAATCCGCGTACTCGTCGTGCCGTTTCCCACCTGTCACGTCGCATTAGGGGAGCGGCGGATATCGCCGTGGTTACAGCGGTGGATATAGGCCTCGCCGTGGTTTATTTTTTTAAGAATTAACTTTAAAATAACCCTTTTCATAGAGACGCTCACAACTTAGACACTTTATAGAAAAATTTAAAAACAATGCAATCCCAAATACATCTTTATAGCGTACAATGTCAAAATACATTTATTTTAATTGGCAGAACTGCTGGTTCTGTTTGAATACGAGATGTTCTTCTGCTCTTTTTCATAGTCTTTTTTTCGAAGGATCCCACAGAAGAGAATGGAAAATAAAATGGCACTCGCCCTGTGTGGGGGGATTCTTCAACACAAAAGAGCCCTTTTTTCTGACGTGGGGATCTGTTCATGTGTATGTGCGTTTGTGTGCACAAGCATATGTTTGTGTGTATTGTGTATGTGTGAGTACATGTGCACATACCTACGTGTGTATATAAATGTATGTATGTGTGTGTGTGTGTGTGTGTGTGTGTGTAAATATATAGGTGTTATTTGAATAATCTGAAATGTATGCATCTCAGGCTGTGTAAGATGCATATGGCAGCACTAGTATAATTCACTGAACAACAAGTAAACCGGGTCCCACTCAAATACTACTGTTTAAGTTACTAATGCTAATTCGGGCTGTGTAATATTGATTTCTAATCTTTAATCTTATATGGTTACAAATGTTATCCACCACCAGATACTCACCAGTTCACAACAACGGGCGCAGTCTTCTCCCCACAGTCCACGGCTGAGATTGTGATTTGTTTGGGGAGGAATTTCCCCGGCAGGTTGTGAAGATGGTGCTGCAGAACGGGTCGGTGACAGACAGACCTCATTAGCCGTGATTAGTCCGCTGGATCCTACAGCAGTGGTTATTTGTATCTGATTATCTGTATGTACTTGTATGATTGGTTTGCATATTTAATTAGCTTTTAGTGCTATATTAATGTTGCATATGCACTTGTTGGTCTATGAATCGTATTAGCCAAATCTCGCTTATATAACTATTGGCTAACTAAATAGAATTCAAATGTAAATGACGTAAGTACAGTTTTTTCGGGGTGTCCCTCAGACTGGCGTGAGCGGGAAACGCTGAAAGATCTTTAATTCACATAAAGAAAATACATTTGTTGTTGTGCATGACAAATAGACAGCTGGGTTTTCACATTTTTGGATTATCTTTTGACAAAGCAAAGCAAAACCCTTAAGAGCGACACGTTTAACACGCTAAAAGCTCATATAACGGTTTGCTTTCATATTTACAATTACATTCTTACAGAGAGATAATTTTTGCAAAACACGTTTTTCTCCCTTTAATTCTCAGTTCAGGCAGCCTGGAAATTTTGTCATTCACACCACATGGTAACTAAGTTATCGGACTAACACGTACAATATTTACTAAAATAGAGTGCCTCACAATTCATATATATTTATTAATCTGCCTCTTAAACATGCTGCTAAATTTTTGTGCTTATCCTCTGACTAGAAATGCTATTAGATATGCATCGACAAAAATACATTATTGTGCTAAAGGGCACAATAGTTTCCTATATGGAGTTCTGCACCAATGGCCACCAGTATCCTCAACTCTGCTGAATGTGGAAGGTGAAGTGAAACTTAACGATCTCTGGAGCGGCACTGCATCAGACCGCCAAAACCACATGGTCTCCATGGTCCCCCTTCAAGGTTGTGAGGTCATCAGAATGTAAATTTGACCAATGGGCTTCGTTAAAACGGCTTCCCTGGCACACAGGGCGAGGAACCAGAGCCCAGGGCCGCCGCCATGATTGAAAGCTCTGCCTTTTTGCCAGATAAATGATCTTGGGGTTGGGACCTCTGCCAGGTCATCGTTGGGCAGGATAAATATGGATATTTCTGAGCCTTATTAAATATGCAGCTTTTTACCTTAGCCAACAGAATTGGGGATGAAATAGCAGTGCCAATCACATACATGCCACTCCCCCACTGACAGAATGGTGCTCAATTTCCTGAAGGCTCCATTTCCTGTAGGCTCTATTTCCTGTAGGCGCCATTGCCTGAAGGCTCTATTTCCTGTAGGCTCCATTTCCTGAAGGCTCCATTTCCTGTAGGCTCTATTTTCTGTAGTCGCCATTGCCTGAAGGCTCCATTTCCTGTAGGCTCAATTTCCTGTAGGCGCCATTGCCTGAAGGCTCTATTTCCTGTAGGCTCCATTTCCTGTAGGCTCTATTTCCTGGAGTCTCCGTACGCGGAAAAGGCTCAATCACCAGTACCGAAGCTTCTGGCTGCCCGTTTACAATGATAATTGATGAGCGAACACGCTGCCGATTACCAGCGGGAGAGGAGCATAATTAATAGAAATTCCAGGCTAATTCAGAGATCATGTTTTTTTACATGCTCCATGCTGGGAAACAAGCTATTAGATTATGGTTCATTTGACAAGAATTGGGAAATAGAATAGAATAGAATAGAATAACTTTTATTTTCCCGCAAGAGAACTTCAGTTGTAGCCCCAGCAACAACAAAAAAAGACAGATAGTGGGGCAGACCCACGGTCTCTGCCCACCGCCGAAACGGAGCATCAAACTACGTCATTCCTCCCCCGCATTATGTTCTCCTTCCCTGGCTGCCTTTTGAAGATTCTCTGCACTCCCGGATCAGTCCCTGAATCCTCAACTTCGGTGAAGAGCGATGGTAAACTTTGTTGCTGCATTCTGCAGATCCAATGGACATTCCCAAGCATATTTTGCGAATGCGTCTCCATGGTGACGACCACAAACAAAATTATATCGACTAGACAATTCGTTGATATTATCAAACGAGCAGCAGGAGTGCCCTGAAAAATCTCCAGCCCGCTTCCCCGTACCACAACAGACACACAGCGCATGAAAAAACAAAAGACAAAAGCCAGACACAACAAAACACATTCAAATTAACAATCAGGAACATGAGAGACAGCTGGACTACATGTCACCATTACAGCGCCACGTGACATCATACTCAAAAGCAAAAGACTTGCAGTATAAATGTCAGCTCATTGTGACTGTCCTCTGTGATCACAAATAATTGGGTATTCAGCGACTGGAGAAGAAGGTATATTGACCAAAACTATATAAAGCAAATATACACACACACACACACACACACACACACACAAAGTACAATATATACAGGTGCAGCTCAAAAAATTAGAATATCGTGAAAAAGTTCAATATTTTTTGTCACTCATTTCAGAAAGTGAAACTCATATATTATATAGATTCATTACACATAGAGTGAAATATTTCAAGCCTTTATTTCTTGTAATTTTGATGATTATGGCTTACAGCTAATGAAACCCAAAATTCAGTGTCTCAGAAAATTAGAAAATTTTGCTTTAACATATTTTTAAAGTATCATATTTAATATTTGGTCACATATCCTTTGCATGCTGTTACTTCCTGAAGTCTGTGACCAATCAACATCAAAAGACTCTCGATATCTTATTTTCAGGTACTGTTACAAGCGATACTATAACCTCTCTGCATTTGAACTGATCTCTATGGGAATTGTGGGGTGCGACTAGATTCAGCTGTAAATTACACTGGTACAGTATGGAACACATGGCTGGCTAAATGGCTGTAAGTCATCAAGGGTCTGAGCTATCGAACGAGCCCCAAACCATCACTCTGTTGCCAGATATGGAGTAGATGTGGATGGATCACTGCAAGGGTTATTTCTCCTGACTCATTTTCCTATAGAACTCTATGGGGAAAAAAGTCAGGAGAAACAACCCTTAAAGGGATCCATCCACATCTACTCCATATCTGGCCGCAGAGTGATGGTTTGGGGC
The DNA here is from genome assembly GCA_022702515.1 of Ilyophis sp. 1 JC-2022. Classification (NCBI taxonomy): domain Eukaryota; kingdom Metazoa; phylum Chordata; class Actinopteri; order Anguilliformes; family Synaphobranchidae; genus Ilyophis; species Ilyophis sp. 1 JC-2022. The sequence continues at coordinate 108,430,961 of CM040396.1, forward strand.
TCATTTGATACCTTAGACCCTTGATGACGTACAGCCATTTCGCCAGTCATGTGTTCCATACTGTACCAGCGTAATTTACAGCTGAATCTAGTCTTACCCCCCAATTCTCATAGAGATCAGTTCAAATGCAGAGAGGTTATAGTATCGCTTGTAACAGTACCTGAAAATAAGATATCGAGAGTCTTTTGATGTTGATTGGTCACAGACTTCAGGAAGTAACAGCATGCAAAGGATATGCGACCAAATATTAAATATGATACTTTAAAAATATGTTAAAGCAAAATATTCTAATTTTCTGAGACACTTAATTTTGGGTTTCATTAGCTGTAAGCCATAATCATCAAAACTACAAGAAATAAAGGCTTGAAATATTTCACTATGTGTAATGAATCTATATAATATATGAGTTTCACTTTCTGAAATGAGTGACAAAAAATATTGAACTTTTTCACGATATTCTAATGTTTTGAGCTGCACCTGTATAATATATAAAGATGAGTGCTATTAATAACAATTGAACTTCTTTTCTCAGCAGAGCTATAATACTTTGAGGTTCTTAAATTCAAAAATGTCTCTTTCTGTTTGAATAAATGATTTAAAATGAAGGAAAATGTGGCGCTCTGATGCAAATTCCTGCCGGAGATGGGGCTGGAATCTACGCGAGTGTCATTTCTGCACCGCTACAGAACACAAAGCACTCGAGTCTCAGGACCAAAAAAACAACTTCAATCAATATTACATTGTTTTCATTTGGACCTGCGGAGGTAAAAATACATTTCCTCTCAAAAAAAAAAAAAACACAACAACAAAAAGAAAAACTTCACAGAAGGGAGCAAATCTCTCTTACAAGCATCCCAGAAAGCTATAGTAAAATGTTAAAAATACTCAGTGCTGACCTACCATGGTCATGCTCTCATATTGTAATACTCAGTGCTGACCTACCATGGTCATGCTCTCATATTGTAATACTCAGCGCTGACCTACCATGGTCATGCTCTCATATTGTAATACTCAGCGCTGACCTACCATGGTCATGCTCTCATATTGTAATACTCAGTGCTGACCTACCATGGTCATGCTCTCATATTGTAATACTCAGCGCTGACCTACCATGGTCATGCTCTCATATTGTAATACTCAGCGCTGACCTACCATGGTCATGCTCTCATATTGTAATACTCAGCGCTGACCTACCATGGTCATGCTCTCATATTGTAATACTCAGCGCTGACCTACCATGGTCATGCTCTCATATTGTAATACTCAGTGCTGACCTACCATGGTCATGCTCTCATATTGTAATACTCAGTGCTGACCTACCATGGTCATGCTCTCATATTGTAATACTCAGTGCTGACCTACCATGGTCATGCTCTTATATTGTAATACTCAGCGCTGACCTACCATGGTCATGCTCTCATATTGTAATACTCAGTGCTGACCTACCATGGTCATGCTCTCATATTGTAATACTCAGCGCTGACCTACCATGGTCATGCTCTCATATTGTAATACTCAGCGCTGACCTACCATGGTCATGCTCTCATATTGTAATACTCAGCGCTGACCTACCATGGTCATGCTCTCATATTGTAATACTCAGTGCTGACCTACCATGGTCATGCTCTCATATTGTAATACTCAGCGCTGACCTACCATGGTCATGCTCTCATATTGTAATACTCAGTGCTGACCTACCATGGTCATGCTCTCATATTGTAATACTCAGCGCTGACCTACCATGGTCATGCTCTCATATTGTAATACTCAGCGCTGACCTCTACCATGGTCATGCTCTCATATTGTAATACTCAGTGCTGACCTACCATGGTCATGCTCTCATATTGTAATACTCAGTGCTGACCTACCATGGTCATGCTCTCATATTGTAATACTCAGTGCTGACCTACCATGGTCATGCTCTCATATTGTAATACTCAGTGCTGACCTACCATGGTCATGCTCTTATATTGTAATACTCAGCGCTGACCTACCATGGTCATGCTCTCATATTGTAATACTCAGTGCTGACCTACCATGGTCATGCTCTCATATTGTAATACTCAGTGCTGACCTACCATGGTCATGCTCTCATATTGTAATACTCAGTGCTGACCTACCATGGTCATGCTCTTATATTGTAATACTCAGCGCTGACCTACCATGGTCATGCTCTCATATTGTAATACTCAGTGCTGACCTACCATGGTCATGCTCTCATATTGTAATACTCAGCGCTGACCTACCATGGTCATGCTCTCATATTGTAATACTCAGCGCTGACCTACCATGGTCATGCTCTCATATTGTAATACTCAGTGCTGACCTACCATGGTCATGCTCTCATATTGTAATACTCAGCGCTGACCTACCATGGTCATGCTCTCATATTGTCCCATGAAGGATAAATGATTGGATTGTTTTTTTTTCCATTTGCATTAAACGGAATGATATTTGTTGTGCTGCACAGTGTCAACAAAATATGATAAGTGGCAGAAACGTGAGTTATTATTTATTATGATCTTTCTTCTGCTGTCCGGCACAGGACTCTACGCATCACAATCAGAAAATTAAGAGGCAGAAGAACACAATGCTTTTATCTTTCTCATTTATGGATGCATAAGACGGGCAACATTATACCCACGGGACAGAGGAAAAACGACGTAAAATTGGATTTTAAAACATTGGATTCAATCTGGAATTTAAAAACTCATTGCCTTTATATTTAAGCAGAAAACACGACCACACAGGGAAATATAGTTGGTTTCTTTTTCCTATTTGCATTTTTTTTTGTTAGTAAATACACAGTTTATGTTTTCGTACCCCTCTATTGTTGAATTTGACCACAGATAAAGAACATCCGTTTACGAGGGACTGTAGAGCGGGTATTGGTATTCTCAACTGTCTGAAAAACCGCCACCAGTAATACTGTTAGGCAAAATAAGACTATATTTGTCTCCAATCTAGCCAAGAAATCAGCGGAAACTACAATAGCTTATGAATGTCAAAATCAGGAAACTGATTCATTGTAATTTAATCATCTACATTTGATGTATCTGTATCGCTTACAAATACTGGCAAGTTATGCTCTAATCAGCCATAAGCACACAGTGAGCCTCGCAGGGGAATGTTCACCCTTAATTCACCTATAGTGCGGTTCACGCGAACGTGGAAACAGCAGGAGAGTGGCATGCTGGGATATAGTGATCGTGGGCCCTAAGCATGTCTCTGCATGAGTGTTTCAATTACTCTTTGTGTGGGAGATGTAAATCACTGCTGTTGTATTACTGATTTAGCAGACTCCTTTCTGCTGAAAAGCTATTTTTTAAACAGCTGGATATTAACCAAAGCAATCTGAATGATGTTCCTTGCTCTAAGGGGAAAGGCCCATGTAGGAATTAACCATCTGGTTAAGAACAGGTAATCGCCAGGTAACTGCTCTTCCATCAATAAAACACTCCACAATGTCCATGAAAGCCAAGGGAAGTATTCATTTATTAAAGGTTTAGCGATAAGTTGTTAGTATTACAATCAAAGCACTAAAATAGATTAAAATAGATCATCTTTTTATACAAGCATACAGTATTTATACCGTTAAATATTAGCCACCGGCAGCCAGTCAATACGAGACAACTGGACACAAGGAAAGAAAAACTGAAAGCATTGAATTATGTTTCTATTTTATTCAGGAATTTTAAAAAATACAGCACATACTGTCCCCCCCCCCCCAGACTTCCGAAAGTGAAGAGAATAGAGTGTGAGATGTGGCTAATGAGAACACGTGGCCCAGAGTACCCTGGAGCGGGTACTTTAATCCCGTACCGGGGGAGCCGGCAGCACGGGGCTGGGCTGGGCTGCTGTTAAAGGTAAAACTGCAAAGTATGACGAGGAGGAGTTTATCTCCCGGGAGCAGAGAGCCGAGCGTGTCATCTGTGTAATACAAAATGGAGCGTGAAGAAAAAGTGCAGTAAAGAAACTTTATTGCAGAGATGGAAGAGTGTGAGGACCATGGGTGGGGGGGGCGGTGGAGGCAGCAGTGGATGGGTGTAGCAGTGGGTGGGTGTAGCAGTAGGTGGAGGCAGCAGTGGGTGGAGGTAGCAGTGGGTGGAAGCAGCAGTGGCTGGGTGTAGCAGTAGGTGGAGGCAGCAGTGGGTGGAGGCAGCAGTGGGTGGGTGTAGCAGTGGGTGGAGGCAGCAGTGGGTGGGTGTAGCAGTAGGTGGAGGCAGCAGTGGGTGGGTGTAGAAGTAGGTGGAGGCAGCAGTGGGTGGAGGCAGCAGTGGGTGGGTGTAGCAGTAGGTGGAGGCAGCAGTGGGTGGAAGCCGCAGTGGCTGGGTGTAGCAGTAGGTGGAGGCAGCAGTGGGTGGAAGCAGCAGTGGGTGGGTGTAGCAGTGGGTGGAGGCAGCAGTGGGTGGGTGTAGCAGTGGCTGGGTGTGGCAGTGGGTGGAGGCAGCAGTGGGTGGGTGTAGCAGTAGGTGGAGGCAGCAGTGGGTGGAAGCAGCAGTGGGTGGAGGCAGCAGTGGGTGGGTGTAGCAGTGGGTGGAGGCAGCAGTGGGTGGAGGCTGCAGTGGGTGGGTGTAGCAGTGGCTGGGTGTGGCAGTGGGTGGAGGCAGCAGTGGGTGGGTGTAGCAGTAGGTGGAGGCAGCAGTGGGTGGAGGCAGCAGTGGCTGGGTGTAGCAGTGCGTGGAGGCAGCAGTGGGTGGGTGTAGCAGTAGGTGCATTGTAACTATTTCAGGGAGTGGTCCGCTGTTATACAGATGCCCACATGGCCACAAACCCCAAACTCCTGATATTTTTTTCCTGTTGAAGCACACTGCAGTTTTAAGACCGCAGGCCCTGACAGTTTGAGAGTTCATTTTTTGTCACAGCGAGAACAGCAATTACCATTCAAACGGCAAGGAAACATGCGCAGAGTCCCGTAGTTATTCTATCCCCAGATGCTTTCGCCTCCCATGCAGAGAGCGTAACGTTTTCACAAAGTTCTGTCGCTGATCAGCCATGACCCAGTTCCCTCCCAGTGAGGAGCGGGGCACAGCATGCACTCGTTATGATTATTATATTCATTTATTCATCAAAACATTTACCAGGTACGGCATATGGGCATATGCATAAATCCCAAACACCTTGATGCACGCCTCATACTTCAGCTGCTTGTTCCAGAACCATTCACATTCATCCACATTCATCCACATTCATCCACATTCACCCACATTCATCCACATTCATCCACATTCACCCACATTCATCCACATTCATCCACATCCATCCACATTCATCCACATTCATCCACATTCATCCACATTCATCCACATTCATCCACATCCATCCACATTCATCCACATTCACCCACATTCATCCACATCCATCCACATTCATCCACATTCATCCACATTCACCCACATTCATCCACATTCATCCACATCCATCCACATTCATCCACATTCATCCACATCCATCCACATTCATCCACATTCATCCACATTCATCCACATTCATCCACATTCATCCACGCCACCAGGGCCTTGTCTCTGTTGTGTTCTTGGCTCTTTGAAGTTTGAAAGTACAATTTTTTGTTTACCTGCTCACATAGAAATTCCCACCGCTGGAACTCAAAAGTTACACAAAAAACTAGTGGAAGACACAATATTCAACATCTAAGTTCAGTTCAGTATCTGACATGACAACATAAAACAGCCAAAGTGCAGCACCTTGTCTTTCAAATAATATGGAAATTATGAATAGGGTGCACATTATGTACTTAATTGTACTGTAGTGACAGTTAAAAAATTTACATTACAAGAACTAGTCCACCTCCACACATTTAACAAATGCGTATATTACACTGTTTGATGGGTGTAGAGCTTATTCCTTGTGTCTCTCATTGAAGTAGCGTACGTTGATTAACTCCATGCAGGTGCAAAGCTAAAATAACCGACATTGGACTGCATAACACAGGGTCTTTCCGGTTGGAAGTGTGTGCTCGAGCTCTACGTATGCCATAAACTCCTAAAACCCTTTCCCCCCCCCCCCCCCAACAGTTTACAGGTAGCAAATCTGCCAGCGTTTTGCTAACAGACTTGAAAGCTTTTCACCATAGGCAACAACAAAGGGTATGATATGAGTGTATAATATTTTGTCTGGGCCCAGATACGGTTTGCTATAAAAAACGATTTGTAATAAAATGCAGGCTACTGTATTAGATTGGATTTATGTCAGAGTTAAAATCTAATGAATAATGCTAGAGAGCCAATCTAGTTTTTCAGATAGAAACCCGGTGTCCTCAACCTATAAAACAATTTGTATGTTAAACACTAGTGATCCTGCAGGAAGGTTGTGTGAAACATCAGAAATTAAACGTCAATATCAATCTATATCACAGCTTCTTGTGGCCGTAACGTTATCACCAAACCCCAGCTGTCCAGGAAGGAGCTGGAGGGCCAGCACCAACCACATAAAATACATTACAATGAAATAAATATATAATTACCAAATGCCTCTTCATTCAACACCAAAATACAATGAATTGTGTGGTTCGGAGGAGGATTTTCCAACACTTAAAATAGTTAAAACTAAAATAGTTAAAAAAAAAAAAAAGCCTACAGGGATAGCTAATTATTATGACAAGTAAAATAACTTGTAGTGATTGGCTGAGCCTGGCTTGGCTAGTTACCCAAGTGCAGGTGACCCAGCGTAGGCCTTTCTAGAACACCTTGGAAACAGCTAGGCTTTCCTATATTCTTACAATTAACCTCAGTGTCTCACAACTAAATCAGAGAAAAATTAAATTTTAAAGCCATAAAAGACCAGCTGAGATTAAAGCCAGCTCGAGTAGGCTGTTGAGAGGAGCACTGTAAAGTCTTGTTGAATCAGAGGATAATAACTGGGACATTTCCTGCTTCTGCCAACAGAAAGAGTGTGTCATCACACTCTCATTGGACAAGGCAATGCACCACAGCTGCTCTCAATTACCAATCAACTGCCTGCTATACTCCCATGCATTGATCAACAGCTGATCCCCATAGCCCAACAATCAACTGCTGAGTCAAGGAATCTCGAATTAAGAGTTTCGAAATCGAGAAGGGAAAAAACGAAACAAAAACATACGCTGAAAGAAATCTATCAAGCGGGATGGGATGACTGGGATAATCTTGGAGTGTCCTGTAGTTATGGTTGAAGCCATTGTTAAACAAAAGCTAACATGAGGGAACTGCTCAGCAACGTGGTATCTTCTGTAGAGAAAGGGTCTGTACCCAAAAATGACTGACAGGTCAGTAAGGGCCAATTCATAGTCACCAAAAAAAAAGGTATGCGTATGGATGTCCGCAGTGTCCGCGCGGACCTAAATGACATCATAGCAGACCAAAAACGGACCCTGAGCGGCCGTCCGCGTAGGAGTCATTCTTTGTGTCCAGGCAGACCTGTCATTTCACTTACAGGCATGCCTTCATCTTCCTCCATGAAGGACACCATTGTTGTTTAAAATTTGTGTGCAAAAATGATGGGAACTGCACAGCACTGCAGTGTGAGTCTGTTCTATACCTTCAGCTCGCTGCACGGCTCAGAGATGTGTTTACACACACAAATGTGCTCGAAAATAATACCTTCAGCTCGCTGCACGGCTCGGAGATGTGTTTACACACACAAATGTGCTCGAAAATAATACCTTCAGCTCACTGCAGGGCTCAGAGATGTGTTTACACACACAAATGTGCTCGAAAATAATACCTTCAGCTCGCTGCACGGCTCAAAAAACTGTTTACACACACAAATGTGCTCGAAAATAATACCTTCAGCTCGCTGCAGGGCTCAGAGATGTGTTTACACACACAAATGTACTTGAAAATATGACGGATATTTATGACCCGATGTGTAAATTTGCTTTGTTGTATCAATGCAGGTGCATCTCTGTGTTCCCTTCTGTACCGGAGAACTGCAGATATTTTAATAATCAGCTAAAATACTGAAGAATAAGCTTTTTAGTTTTTGTGTTGTCATGACAGAAAATAAATTAAAGTATATCCTCGGGGGGGGGGAGGCAGTTTTGTGATTTGTTTTTTAACATGCACAACGGGATCAAATTATGTAGCTTATAATTTCAGGGGAGAGGAGTCACCACAGTTTGTGAGCTGGAAATACAGGAACTTGAGAGGCTACTGTCGCTCCTGGCCTGTTTCATTTCTGAGATTAATTCTTCCTCAGCGTTAAAACTGCAGATTTTGATTTGCGGATGAAAATGCACTGATTTTATGAATTACGTTTTCCACTGACCATTATTGCTCTTGCCGTTCAAAGCTTGTTATATTACTGGGGTACTTTATCCCTCCTTTTTTATAGTGAGCAAAGTTTCAGATAATATAACTCTTTAAGGTGTAAGATCACAAACATGTGATAAAAATGCTCTTAATTGAACATTCTAATGCCGATGTAACAATCACAAGCAACAAAGTTCTAGAAAATGTAGCTTAGAATTTTGAAGAAAAAAACATTCCAAAAAAGAAAACAACTGTTCAAAGCGTTAAATTATCAGAGCATGGCACTGTATGCAAAAGTTAATTTCCAATGGATGTGTTCTCCTGCTTCAGCAAATTTAAAGTTCACAAGCTCACTAGGTGAGCCGTGTCAATAGTTCCCGGAGCACAAATTATGGATGAATTATTCATAGAATAATGTTGAAAGGCAACAATCGGTTTTCCCAAACGAAATAGCCTAATATGTTCAGGGTAAAGGCTATTTTAATACACAAACACAATATCGAAAGATTTGCAAGCCACTGTGGAGGAAATGAGTAATTCTCAGAGAACACGAGGGCTGACGTAGGCTTACCTGAGAGAGCACAGAGAGGGAAATAACCCCCTCCACAGAGAGGGAAATAGCCCCCTCCACAGAGGGAAATAGCCCCCTCCACAGAGAGGGAAATAAAACCCCTCCAGAGAGGGAAATAGCCCCCTCCACCGAGAGGGAAATAGCCCCCTCCACAGAGAGGGAAATAGCCCCCTCCACAGAGAGGGAAATAGCCCCCTCCCAGAGAGAGAAATAGCCCCCTCCACAGAGAGAGAAATAGCCCCCTCCACAGAGAGGGAAATAACCCCCTCCACAGAGAGGGAAATAGCCCCCTCCACAGAGAGGGAAATAGCCCCCTCCACATAGAGGGAAATAGCCCCCTCCACAGAGAGAGAAATAGACCCCTCCAGAGAGGGAAATAGCCCCCTCCACAGAGAGAGAAATAGCCCCCTCCACAGAGAGGGAAATAACCCCCTCCACAGAGAGGCAAATAGCCCCCTCCACAGAGAGAGAAATAGCCCCCTCCACAGAGAGGGAAATAGCCCCCTCCAGAAAGAGGGAAATAACCCCCTCCAGAGAGAGGGAAATAACCCCCTCCACAGAGAGGGAAATAGCCCCCTCCACAGAGAGGGAAATAACCCCCTCCAGAGAGGGAAATAACCCCCTCCACAGAGAGGGAAATAGCCCCCTCCACAGAGAGGGAAATAGCCCCCTCCACAGAGAGGGAAATAACCCCCTCCACAGAGAGGGAAATAGCCCCCTCCACAGAGAGGGAAATAGCCCCCTCCACAGAGAGGGAAATAGCCCCCTCCACAGAGAGGGAAATAACCCCCTCCACAGAGAGGCAAATAGCCCCCTCCACAGAGAGGGAAATAGCCCCCTCCACAGAGAGGGAAATAACCCCCTCCACAGAGAGAGAAATAGCCCCCTCCAGAGAGGGAAATAACCCCCTCCAGAGAGAGGGAAATAACCCCCTCCAGAGAGGGAAATAACCCCCTCCACAGAGAGAGAAATAGCCCCCTCCACAGAGAGGGAAATAACCCCCTCCACAGAGAGGGAAATAACCCCCTCCACAGAGAGGGAAATAGCCCCCTCCACAGAGAGGGAAATAGCCCCCTCCACAGAGAGGGAAATAACCCCCTCCAGAGAGGGAAATAGCCCCCTCCACAGAGAGGCAAATAGCCCCCTCCACAGAGAGGCAAATAGCCCCCTCCACAGAGAGGGAAATAACCCCCTCCAGAGAGGGAAATAGCCCCCTCCACAGAGAGGCAAATAGCCCCCTCCACAGAGAGAGAAATAGCCCCCTCCACAGAGAGGGAAATAGCCCCATCCACAGAGAGGGAAATAACCCCCTCCACAGAGAGGGAAATAACCCCCTCCAGAGAGAGGGAAATAACCCCCTCCACAGAGAGGGAAATAACCCCCTCCACAGAGAGGGAAATAGCCCCCTCCACAGAGAGGGAAATAGCCCCCTCCACAGAGAGAGAAATAGCCCCCTCCACAGAGAGGGAAATAGCCCCCTCCACAGAGAGGCAAATAGCCCCCTCCACAGAGAGAGAAATAGCCCCCTCCACAGAGAGGGAAATAGCCCCCTCCACAGAGAGGCAAATAGCCCCCTCCACAGAGAGAGAAATAGCCCCCTCCACAGAGAGGGAAATAACCCCCTCCACAGAGAGGCAAATAGCCCCCTCCACAGAGAGGGAAATAGCCCCCTCCACAGAGAGGGAAATAGCCCCCTCCACAGAGAGAGAAATAGCCCCCTCCACAGAGAGGGAAATAGCCCCCTCCACAGAGAGGCAAATAGAAATAGCCCCCTCCACAGAGAGGGAAATAGCCCCCTCCACAGAGAGGCAAATAGCCCCCTCCACAGAGAGAGAAATAGCCCCCTCCACAGAGAGGGAAATAGCCCCCTCCACAGAGAGGGAAATAGCCCCCTCCACAGAGAGAGAAATAGCCCCCTCCACAGAGAGGGAAATAGCCCCCTCCACAGAGAGGCAAATAGCCCCCTCCACAAAGAGGGAAATAACCCCCTCCAGAGAGGGAAATAGCCCCCTCCACAGAGAGAGAAATAGCCCCCTCCACAGAGAGGGAAATAGCCCCCTCCACAGAGAGGGAAATAACCCCCTCCACAGAGAGGGAAATAACCCCCTCCACAGAGAGGGAAATAACCCCCTCCAGAGAGAGGGAAATAACCCCCTCCACAGAGAGGGAAATAGCCCCCTCCACAGAGAGGGAAATAGCCCCCTCCACAGAGAGAGAAATAGCCCCCTCCACAGAGAGGGAAATAGCCCCCTCCACAGAGAGGCAAATAGCCCCCTCCACAGAGAGGGAAATAGCCCCCTCCACAGAGAGGCAAATAGCCCCCTCCACAGAGAGAGAAATAGCCCCCTCCACAGAGAGGGAAATAGCCCCCTCCACAGAGAGGCAAATAGCCCCCTCCACAGAGAGGGAAATAGCCCCCTCCACAGAGAGGGAAATAGCCCCCTCCACAGAGAGGGAAATAGCCCCCCATCCCATCCTGCAGGAGAATTAAATGTGTGTAGAAGGCAGAGGGGAAAAAAGATACAAGGAGCAAAGAGAAGTTCCACAAAACTATTCGATCGATCGATCGGGTCCTTAATGCTCGTCGGGCATCTTGCACATCATTTTGTGAAACATTTTGGCCACTGATGAGACACCTGAGGAAGATCAATATGAACAAATGGTTGTAGATATAATTAAATAAATTAGTTTGTAAGTGCGACATTGTGCGTGACTCCACTTATATTCTGTGATGCAGCCTTTCTGAGTCAAGGTTTGAGTCAAGGTTTGAGTCAAGTTAATTGTGTTTTCTTCTTGTATTTTTACCTTTTTACGTGCAAATTTGTTTTTGATTCAATAATTAGTTTGATTTGTTATTTTATCTGTTATTTTTCTTTTTGAACTTCAGGGTACAGAACAGCCCTCCATTATCATAAAAACAGAAGACAAATCAAGAATACCAATATATTCAATCCATATATGGAAAAATATGGATCCATATATTGGCATATGGGTGGCGAAGGTTTTGATAATGTTACTGCGGCCACCTCAATGTAAAACGAATGAATCTTCCCTCCATTCTTAGAGGCAGATTAACTCTATAGGCACACCCACCCATCCCAAACTTTTGGAAAACCTCTGTCCAGGATCACACCCGGGCTGAGGTCAGGGAAAACCCACCGCAATTAACTTAGGAACGCCGAAAACGAGAAATTCCTTGAAATTCCCGAAAATGTTGTAAAAATAATAATAAAAATAAATAAATAAAGAAATTGTAGGCTACTTGCAGTCAAGCAGCAGATGCATTTTTAAAACCATGACCAAAAATTTATTTTGGTTTTAAAAACATATATATTTTTAACATTTCTTACTATTTGAGAAGATGTGGCTGCTCTCCCCCCCCCCCCCCCTCCCTCAGTTACACACATCATACTTTTAAATCATTCAGTACCCTCCACCCACACACGTTCCCGCTCAATAAAGTGACTTGATTTTTTTTGTGCTTTTGAACAGACATAAAAGGCATCCAATGTTAGATTTGTACACACTGCACACAGGAATGGGCAGTAAGGCAAATGCATGCACTTGGAAAACGTATTTGCATGTATGTTTTAAATATGTAATATGTGTTGCTCACTTCCCTTTGATACCACGCCGCCTCCTGCAAAGCAACCAACAACTCAACCATTTTGACAGATAGATTAATTATTTGGAGGCGTTTCTCATGTTTTCTCATTCCTGTGGAAATCTCTGAGATGGAGACTCCTTGGAACATTATGTGTGAAGTTTCTGGAAAATTAATCTGTGGACAGATTTTCAGGGGCCTGTTTTTCCAGGAGGTGACAAGGAGTGCCGTGTGTGTGTTTCGACTTTACTGTGTCTACAATTCAACTGCAGAAAATCAAAAACTTTACAGGTGCCACAAAAACAGGTCTTTACACTAATGGCACTGTCAAAATGTACAGTGTACAATAACACCCTGCTTTATAACTGCCGAGCTGCGGTTGCATCCTGGACTCACGTCATTTTCCAAAAACCAAAACCAGGAAGCAGGAAATGGGCCTTAGACAACTCAGGAGCTCAGATAAAGCAAGAATACAACTCACACTGGCCTGATTGAGTCACAGCACAACGCCACAACCATTTCAGATTTTTATTTTTATTCCTCTATGTCTCTATCTCTCTGTCCTTCTCCCTTTCTCCCCTTCTCTCTCTCTCTCTCTTTCTGTCAGTTCCTTTTTTTTGTATATCTTTCTCCCTCTGTTGTTTTTATATATAGAGTCAATTTGTTCACTGAAATGTCTCACCATAGCAACACAGGACTCAGTTCTGTTCAAACAAATCAATCGAATGGAATCTGCGGGTCTGTGTGGAAAGTAGATCACAGCCTCCCGTTTTCTCACCCTGTCAAAGAGATGTAAAGCAATCTGTGAGCAGGCAGCACACCAGCCCCACTACATCACTCACATGCTTAATTAATCCGGATCATTCTTTGCAGAGATTTGGGCTTGTTCAAAGAATGGGACGGGAAGTTTTCTGAAATTCAATTTTCTGCTCAGCTGAAATCTATAATTGAAATTCTTGTACCTGACGGCGGTTCCCCCGTACACAAAGGGCCCGTAACACGCTGCGTTTGCGGAAGGTGTACTGTTTGAGGGAGCCTTGGTTAAGTACACACATTTGAAATGGAGGTTTATTTGTTCTGGGAGATCGCATTTCAGAGTCAAATACCTCAATTGCCTCCTTCTGGCGTTGATTACCTCTGACCTCTGATCTCAATTAATGTCACTTCCAGAAGAACTGGCCCAGCATTCCGACTGACACAAAGCTTGTGTCCTTCAATTAAGGTTAATATGTATGCTATTGTTTGCTAGCATTGATAGGGAAAGAGCACACACACAAAAAAATTTAGTGAAGTTCTGACTAACGGAGAGCAATCACATAAAATGGAGGATAGTCGCATACACCCTGAGGAAGACACATACTTCCCTACATCAGAGATACTCTAATCTGAGAAATATACAATCCCACTCAAAATGATACTTCCCTACATCAGAGATACTCTAATCTGAGAAATATACAATCCCACTCAAAATGATACTTCCCTACACAGAGATACTCTAATCTGTCCCTCGAGGCCAGTAGTGCAGCTGGTTTCCATTCTTTCCCTCCAATCAGGTGAGCTCAATCTCTGACCAATCAGTGCCATTAATCCATCAATTAACTATCAGCTAGAAAAGAAAAGCAGCAGGACTTGTGACCTGGAGGTGCAGATTTGAGTAACCCTGCCCTACATGGTCCTCTCTGCTTCTCAGGTACACATTTGTCTCTCTTGTCCACACTGTCAGCATGATTAATGAAATATTTCACAGATGTAAAAGGTTCAAAATCACTCATCAGGTTTCTGGCAACAGTATTGATCCAGGTGTCTGCTCAGGTACGGTAATGAAATCTATCAGGTGGAGAGGGAGGTGGGGATTTTGGGAGGTAGGAATTCGGAGAGGTGGGGTTTTGGGGTGGAGCGTGATGGTAACCCTCAAATCTCTTTTTTGTGTGAAGTTTGAGGTGAAACACACCTGTGGCGCTCAGTGTCGGTGAGAACGGATTGGGAAGAGAAAACACGAGTGGCATTAAAAACGGCTTAAAGCCGGAAAAAAAAAAAAAAGTGTCCTTCCAACAATTGACGAATCTCAATTTCACAGCCTCTGATGCCATTCCGCTGAAGGATATGTTCAGAAATGAATATTCATCAAGGATTTTGGTTGTGCAGAGGGACTGCTTCTGCATAACTTATTGTACGAGGTCGCCTGTACAGCCCTGCTACTGTAGGCTGCCGTGAGTTGTAATGAATGGAGCTTTTAAATTTGGTTAAACAAATGGTTAAACTTTAGTCAGTTCAGCGCTACTTTGCTAAAATGAAATTGGGTGGGATTGTGTCCCAGTGGTACTGTAACCGGCTCGCTGGCTGTGTGGGAAGGAATAAAGAATAGCTGCACACCAGTAAATCCTCCTGTTTGGTTTCTTCAGGCTGCAAAGATGTCTTCGTCAGGTATACATGGTCAGATAGGCCTGACGAAAACCTTGTGGGTCGAAACATCACAGCCTGAACAAACCACAAGGGCGCATTTGCTGGTGTGCAAGTATTCTCTATTCTGTCATCATTTTGCATTTGCCCTGAACCTGGCCAAGCCCGTTGGATGTGCGTATACTGCGTCCGTCTCTAGCTGGCTGTGTGTGAAAGGCATGGCAGTACAGACTACAGAGTGCAGACTGAGGGTTAGTGCACAACAACAAGCTAACATTTACATTTCCGTCTTCACGCAACAGACTGTATCTGGGCCATTTGTGGATATGTGTTCACTGTTGGAAACGGAGTGTATCTGGGCCATTTGTAGATATGTGTCCGCTGTTGGAAACGGAGTGTATCTGGGCCATTTGTAGATATGTGTCCGCTGTTGGAAATGGAGTGTATCTGGGCCATTTGTAGATATGTGTCCGCTGTTGGAAACGGAGTGTATCTGGGCCATTTGTGGATATGTGTTCACTGTTGGAAACGGAGTGTATCTGGGCCATTTGTAGATATGTGTCCGCTGTTGGAAACGGAGTGTATCTGGGCCATTTGTAGATATGTGTCCGCTGTTGGAAACGGAGTGTATCTGGGCCATTTGTAGATATGTGTCCGCTGTTGGAAACAGACTGTATCTGGGCCATTTGTAGATATGTGTCCGCTGTTGGAAACGGAGTCTATCTGGGCCATTTGTGGATATGTGTTCACTGTTGGAAACAAAGTGTATCTGGGCCATTTGTGGATATGTGTTCACTGTTTGAAACGGAGTGTATCTGGGCCATTTGTAGATATGTGTCCGCTGTTGGAAACGGAGTCTATCTGGGCCATTTGTAGATATGTGTCCGCTGTTGGAAACGGAGTCTATCTGGGCCATTTGTGGATATGTGTTCACTGTTGGAAACGAAGTGTATCTGGGCCATTTGTGGATATGTGTTCACTGTTGGAAATGGAGTGTATCTGGGCCATTTGTAGATATGTGTCCGCTGTTGGAAACGGAGTCTATCTGGGCCATTTGTAGATATGTGTTCACTGTTGGAAACGAAGTGTATCTGGGCCATTTGTGGATATGTGTTCACTGTTGGAAACGGAGTGTATCTGGGCCATTTGTAGATATGTGTCCGCTGTTGGAAACGGAGTCTATCTGGGCCATTTGTAGATATGTGTTCACTGTTGGAAATGGAGTGTATCTGGGCCATTTGTAGATATGTGTTCGCTGTTGGAAATGGAGTGTATCTGGGCCATTTGTAGATATGTGTTCGCTGTTGGAAATGGAGTGTATCTGGGCCATTTGTGGATATGTGTTCACTGTTGGAAACGGAGTGTATCTGGGCCATTTGTGGATATGTGTTCACTGTTGGAAATGGATTGTATCTGGGCCATTTGTGGATATGTGTTCACTGTTGGAAACGGAGTGTATCTGGGCCATTTGTGGATATGTGTCCGCTGTTGGAAATGGAGTCTATCTGGGCCATTTGTAGATATGTGTCCGCTGTTGGAAACGGAGTGTATCTGGGCCATTTGTAGATATGTGTCCGCTGTTGGAAACGGAGTGTATCTGGGCCATTTGTGGATATGTGTTCACTGTTGGAAACGGAGTGTATCTGGGCCATTTGTGGATATGTGTTCGCTGTTGGAAATGGAGTGTATCTGGGCCATTTGTGGATATGTGTTCGCTGTTGGAAACGGAGTGTATCAGTTTCTTCTCACGCGGCTCTAATCAGGCCTGTTCGGTGAAAGGGTGTGGCGCTCCGCTGTCAGGCTTGTCCCACAGGCGATGTAGACGTGTGTATGCGTATCCACGGAAAGCAGAGGTTTTCTGCATAGTTCACCGGAAGGAACAGCTGTTAAACACTTCGCTTGGCTGTCAACCCCGATGACAGACGATGCCACACTGCCTGGGAGAATTATTGGGCGAGGCTGACTCCGCAGCGACGTTAGAAATGAATTTGTGTCAAAACAGAGCTTTCCCCGGTTTCTGGTGTGCTAATATATGCGCCTGGAATGAGTTGCAGTGCCTCACATGGTAATATATGCGCCTGGAATGAGTTGCAGTGCCTCACATGGTAATATATGCACCGGGAATGAGTTGCAGTGCCTCACATGGTAATATATGCACCTGGAATGAGTTACAGTGCCTCACATGGTAATATATGCACCTGGAATGAGTTACAGTGCCTCACATGGTAATATATGCACCTGGAATGAGTTACAGTGCCTCACATGGTAATATATGCACCTGGAATGAGTTACAGTGCATCACATGGTAATATATGCACCTGGAATGCGTTACAGTGCCTCACATGGTAATATATGCGCCTGGAATGAGTTACAGTGCCTCACATGGTAATATATGCACTGGAATGCGTTACACTGCCTCACATGGTAATATATGCGCCTGGAATGAGTTACAGTGCCTCACATGGTAATATATGCGCCTGGAATGCGTTACAGTGCCTCACATGGTAATATATGCGCCTGGAATGAGTTGCAGTGCCTCACATGGTAATATATGCACCTGGAATGAGTTGCAGTGCCTCACATGGTAATATATGCACCTGGAATGAGTTACAGTGCCTCACATGGTAATATATGCACCTGGAATGAGTTACAGTGCCTCACATGGTAATATATGCACCTGGAATGCGTTACATTGCCTCACATGGTAATATATGCACCTGGAATGAGTTACAGTGCCTCACATGGTAATATATGCGCCTGGAATGAGTTACAGTGCCTCACATGGTAATATATGTGCCTGGAATGAGTTACAGTGCCTCACATGGTAATATATGGACCTGGAATGAGTTGCAGTGCCTTACATGGTAATATATGCACCTGGAATGAGTTACAGTGCCTCACATGGTAATATATGCACCTGGAATGAGTTACAGTGCCTCACATGGTAATATATGCGCCTGGAATGAGTTACAGTGCCTCACATGGTAATATATGCACCTGGAATGCGTTACAGTGCCTCACATGGTAATATATGCACCAGGAATGCGTTACAGTGCCTCACATGGTAATATATGCACCTGGAATGCGTTACAGTGCCTCACATGGTAATATATGCACCTGGAATGAGTTGCAGTGCCTCACATGGTAATATATGCGCCTGGAATGAGTTACAGTGCCTCACATGGTAATATATGCACCTGGAATGAGTTACAGTGCCTCACATGGTAATATATGCACCTGGAATGAGTTGCAGTGCCTCACATGGTAATATATGCGCCTGGAATGAGTTACAGTGCCTCACATGGTAATATATGCGCCTGGAATGAGTTACAGTGCCTCACATGGTAATATATGCGCCTGGAATGAGTTACAGTGCCTCACATGGTAATATATGTGCCTGGAATGAGTTACAGTGCCTCACATGGTAATATATGCACCTGGAATGAGTTACAGTGCCTCACATGGTGATATATGCACCTGGAATGAGTTACAGTGCCTCACATGGTAATATATGCGCCTGGAATGAGTTACAGTGCCTCACATGGTAATATATGCACCTGGAATGCGTTACAGTGCCTCACATGGTAATATATGCACCTGGAATGCGTTACAGTGCCTCACATGGTAATATATGCACCTGGAATGCGTTACAGTGCCTCACATGGTAATATATGCACCTGGAATGAGTTGCAGTGCCTCACATGGTAATATATGCGCCTGGAATGAGTTACAGTGCCTCACATGGTAATATATGCACCTGGAATGAGTTACAGTGCCTCACATGGTAATATATGCACCTGGAATGAGTTGCAGTGCCTCACATGGTAATATATGCGCCTGGAATGAGTTACAGTGCCTCACATGGTAATATATGCGCCTGGAATGAGTTACAGTGCCTCACATGGTAATATATGCACCTGGAATGAGTTACACTGCCTCACATGGTAATATATGCACCTGGAATGAGTTACAGTGCCTCACATGGTAATATATGCACCTGGAATGAGTTACAGTGCCTCACATGGTAATATATGCACCTGGAATGAGTTACAGTGCCTCACATGGTAATATATGCACCTGGAATGAGTTACAGTGCCTCACATGGTAATATATGCACCTGGAATGAGTTACAGTGCCTCACATGGTAATATATGCACCTGGAATGAGTTACAGTGCCTCACATGGTAATATATGCGCCTGGAATGAGTTACAGTGCCGCACATGGTAATATATGCGCCTGGAATGAGTTACAGTGCCTCACATGGTAATATATGCACCTAGAATGAGTTACAGTGCCTCACATGGTAATATATGTGCCTGGAATGAGTTACAGTGCCTCACATGGTAATATATGCGCCTGGAATGCGTTACAGTGCCTCACATGGTAATATATGCACCTGGAATGCGTTACAGTGCCTCACATGGTAATATATGCACCTAGAATGAGTTACAGTGCCTCACATGGTAATATATGTGCCTGGAATGAGTTACAGTGCCTCACATGGTAATATATGCGCCTGGAATGCGTTACAGTGCCTCACATGGTAATATATGCACCTGGAATGAGTTACAGTGCCTCACATGGTAATATATGCACCTGGAATGAGTTACAGTGCCTCACATGGTAATATATGCGCCTGGAATGCGTTACAGTGCCTCACATGGTAATATATGCACCTGGAATGAGTTACAGTGCCTCACATGGTAATATATGCACCTGGAATGAGTTACAGTGCCTCACATGGTAATATATGCATCTGGAATGAGTTACAGTGCCTCACATGGTAATATATGCACCTGGAATGAGTTACAATGCCTCACATGGTAATATATGCGCCTGGAATGAGTTACAGTGCCTCAGATGGTAATATATGCACCTGGAATGAGTTACAGTGCCTCACATGGTAATATATGTGCCTGGAATGAGTTACAGTGCCTCACATGGTAATATATGCGCCTGGAATGAGTTACAGTGCCTCACATGGTAATATATGCACCTGGAATGAGTTACAGTGCCTCACATGGTAATATATGCACCTGGAATGAGTTACAGTGCCTCACATGGTAATATATGTGCCTGGAATGAGTTACAGTGCCTCACATGGTAATATATGCGCCTGGAATGAGTTGCAGTGCCTCACATGGTAATATATGCACCTGGAATGAGTTACAGTGCCTCACATGGTAATATATGCACCTGGAATGAGTTACAGTGCCTCACATGGTAATATATGCACCTGGAATGAGTTACAGTGCCTCACATGGTAATATATGCGCCTGGAATGCGTTACAGTGCCTCACATGGTAATATATGCGCCTGGAATGCGTTACAGTGCCTCACATGGTAATATATGCACCTAGAATGAGTTACAGTGCCTCACATGGTAATATATGCGCCTGGAATGCGTTACACTGCCTCACATTTCACAGTTTGTGATGTCTGAACATATTGGCGATGCCGTGGCTGTCTACAATCATATGACATTATACAGTGTCATTTAAACACTGTCAAATAATTTTACCCATAATTCCCCAATAAGACATTCATGCAAGACATAATGTGATACAATATTCCTAAGGATGTGATTTATCTGCGCAAAGTCATCAACATCCAAAAAAGAAAAAAGAAAGCCACCATGAATGAATGTGGTAAAAATGAAATGTGCTGCAGGGAAGCTAATTCTCAGGGTTTCAGGCGTAGTGAGGCGCGAAGCTGGTGGAAGCACAGGCCCACAGCTGCGTAACTGGCCATAGCTATGAGGCACCGCTCTGCGCAACAGTGTTCTATGTGCAAATGAAAAGTCCCCATCATGCAAAAAAAATCGCACGTATGAATTGCCCATGAAATATTTTTTGAAATAACTAATTCCCCTTTAATCATACATTTTTTATTTTGAAAGCTATCTCCCAGACAGCCAGAGCATCCCAAATTAAACATGAATGCACTAAAGTTATGTGCATTAAAAGTCATGGCATATGTTTCAATTAAACACGTTCTCGCCAGCGACCGTACTCAACAGCAAAAAGCTTTTTAGGATAAGCAGCCTGGCACGCTACTGTGAATGCATTATAAAACAGTACAAAGTTTTTCTGAGAAGAAAAAAACTATATAATTTATATGCATTCCATCAATGCAATTTTACATGCAATATGTATTTGTATCATTTCTAGGTGCTAAAATGAATATAAACAGCGTCATGCATTTGCATATTATGATAGAAACATTTTGTCATTCGATTTTGTGGTTTTCTCCGGTTTTTTTCTGAAATTAATATTCATATTGAGATCGTTATGTTTAAATGGAGCCTACTTTTCCTTACAATTTTAAACAGAAAAGCGTCAATCATACAGTTCCCCGGTTCCTTCTAGCAATCTGCCCTCCTCTGATGCAAGAACTGTCAGCATCTGATGTAAGAACACTGGAGAATCATCTCGTGTTCTACTGGGAGAGCTGTGTGTGTTTTAATATGGGCAGGCAGTATTTCAAATGCATGTATTTGAAATATCTATTTGCCCGTCTGTATTTCATATGTAAAGTGGGTTGCTCACCTTTTTTGATGGTAGTCTGTGTGCCATCTGTAGTACAACTATGGCTCCACCATTTTAGTGCAGTGATGTGAAAAAGAAAGCAGACCCTCTTTCCTTTCTATGGTTTTATACGTTGGGCCATAACTAACCCTCTCATCTCGTCCTCACCAAGTCTAGCCTTGTGACAAATTACACATAACACATTTTGCATGGTCATAACAAGCAGAAGAAGTACACTCCATGCGTAAATCAACCACCAATCAAGCATGAGCCCCAAAAGAGTAAACAAGTGCTCTGTACTCCAACTCAAGGTGTGCAACTTAGATCTTTTTTCAGAAATATTTTTTCCTTCAGTTTTGTTGAGAGCAACAAACTGCCAATCCTGATGACTATTTCATTATCACTGTTTGATTACATTTTTATACTCGTTATATGTAAAAAAATCTTGAACTATATTTAGTACGACTGCACGTCTTTTGTGCTTTTTATAATTAACTTTCAAAGCCAATCATAATGAGACACAGGAGTAGAAGAGAGCTGTACGGTATGTTTACACTCTAATCAAACCTGTCCAGCAAGCACAACGTTACTGTTCAATCTGTCAAATGAAGCGGCAACAGATGTGGTATTAAACTGAGGTATTTGACCTTTGGTTTTTGTTTAGCGGATCGTAAACCCGGGGCCATTTCATTTCCCAGATAATTTAATTATGAAGGCTGTCTTCTGTGTCCTGAAACAGCACGGCTGCAGAGGGGGATCCGTGATGAATCCAGCTCCCTCCCCTCCGAGCGGCTGTTTGAGATGAACTGGGGAGGGCTCTATAAGCACAACATTGTGCAACATTTCACCTCTGTTCTTATGGGAGGTGAAGCTCAGAGCCAGTATAAACCTTTCAATGCCAGCGCTCTTTCTGTGGCAAGACGCCCCTGACATTTACAAATCGCATTTCCCTTTAAAGTGCCAAACATAAGAGCTACATAAATGAATTAGCGATGGATTATAACTGAGCCATTTCTATGCAAAGGGAATTCTGTTTTACATTGCACTACAGTAACCATTTAAATTTAATATATTTTTTTGCTTTCTTCACTACAAGGGACTACATTTCAGGCAATCTAAGATGAAAAAGTGGATCTGTGCTTTGATTGCCAACAAAATAAAGTACTTTAAGGTAATTATTTTAGCTTGCTTTCATCACAATAAAAATGGGACAGTGCCATTGAGGATCAGAAACCACAGTAATTTTTTCCTTTTGCCTTTTCCTCTATAGAAAAAAGCAAATGGTGAAATGTCTTTTTAAGCTTCAGGCATTATATTTAAGCTCCTATCAATGAACACGTCTGACTGAATACAAATTAGCCTTCATTGACCTTTACACTGACCTCTTGAAAAAATGCTGGTTCCTCATCATCCACACAGGAACCTGCAAGAGACTACATTACATTACATTATAGGCATTTAGCAGACGCTCTTATCCAGAGCGACTTACACAGCATTTTTGCATTTTTTTATACATAGTATCCATTTACAGCTGGATATATACTGAAGCAATTCAGGTGAAGTACCTTGCTCAGGGGTACAACGGCAGTGCCCTACTTGGGATTTGAACCTGCGACCTTTCAGTTACAAACCCAGTTCCTTAACCACTGTACTACACTGCCGCCACTGGTGTCAAACAGTGCGGATGACCAAATCTGAGTTATTAATTACTGTTATCACCTTGTCCGCATGAATTAACATAATTACTTTGACAAGGACAATGTAGACGCCCCCCAATGAAACAGCATCTAGGTTCAGGTGAAAACCCTGGCTACATTAGGTTGAAAAGTGAATTTTTCAACACACTTGGACATAGCCAGGCTATTTTCAGGTAAAACCTTAGCTTTGTTGGGGATGACCTAGTCCATTTATGTCAAAATGTCTCTCAACCTAGATTTCCACTCCTCTCGACATCTAGATTCTGGCTTGGAATTGTCATCTGCTTTGCTGTGACAAGGAGAGTTCAGATCTGAGGCAGTTCACCATTGGGCAAGGAATGATATATTCTGTCCCAATTTCCCAATGTTTTCTACCCCAAAATATTTTCCTTTTAAACCCAAAAGATCACCACTCACTGTAGAGCACAGCCGTTTCTTCACACAATGGATGTAGTTTTACACTCATTGATTTTTTAAATAAGTCTTTGTAAGTGTATTCGTTTTTTGAATTATATAGAAAATCTAATAATAATTGGAAGGAATGAAAGTTGTATGAGATATAGTAGTGACAGAATCGATGAAGTTGCAACATTTTTTTCCCCCTCGATATCCACGCGTGCAGGGCGGGAAGACGCATTTAATCTGCGCATTATATGTCAGTTAATCAATGTCGAGAACGCCAATCTCAGTGGAAAATGATCTGCTCTGTGGGCTGTTGTTGGCTAACAGACACAACAACAGGAGGAGGACTGGTAAAGATCATTCCTCTCAGGAACGTCGGGAGTCTCACGGACCTAATTCCGCTGAGGTGAAATTATGCAATTCTTCCTCCTCGTTTATTTTTCACTTATCACTGGAAAATCTGCTGTTTTATTGCACCTTCATAAGAAAGGTCTCTTTCACTGAGTTTCAGGAAGGAAGGGGAAAAAAAGAAATATAGCTACCAACTCTTTCTCCTCTGCTTTGGACACATTTTATTTTGATGTGACTTTCAGTCTTCTTTCTCCAGGGAGAGATTGTATTGAGCTTCAAACTTCATAGCAAACGTAATCAGCTCAGCGAGCTACAGCAGTGACCCTGGCAATAAGCCTCTATGGAGGGGACATCTGCAGTAATCAATGATGTCACCTCGCTCTACCGTAAACTGCATGAAGGAGACCAGAATCACCTCGCTCTACCGTAAACTGCATGAAAGAGACCAGAATCACCTCGCTCTACCGTAAACTGCATGAAGGAGACCAGAATCACCTCGCTCTACCGTAAACTGCATGAAGGAGACCAGAATCACCTCGCTCTACCGTAAACTGCATGAAGGAGACCAGAATCACCTCACTCTACCGTAAACTGCATGAAAGAGACCAGAATCACCTCGCTCTACCGTAAACTGCATGAAGGAGACCAGAATCACCTCGCTCTACCGTAAACTGCATGAAAGAGACCAGAAGAAATGAGACTTGATTCATCAAATCATTTCAGAAGGACACAGATTGTGTTACCAAAGATTTTTTTGGGTGAGAGATTTTTTTAAATGAAAAAATAAAACCCTTCACTGTCTTCAGCATCTCATTATGTAGTTACCGGGCGAGCTAAAGTATCATTTTAAAACTTCTGAGAGGAATGTGTTTTAAATGGCGGTAACGTTTTAAATTATCCGCTTGCTCAGGAATACTGTCCCCTCTCTACACAGCAAAATGTTCAGTGTTAAATCAACAGTGAGAGAGAAGGCCTACTTTTTCTTCCAATAGAGATTCAGGAGTCCAATCTTGCTGGTGCAAACACAGTTCGGTTTATCAAGAAAATGAGCAGAAACGAAGGTACAGTATTCTGTAATGACCAGAGATCTGGTATTTGGGTATGTGAAAGACTGAATTTAATTAGCTTTGTAAATTATGCAATACAACTGCGCTACATGATTTTACACCTAGTCAATAATGCAGGACAATAAACACAAACAAAATCAATAACATAGTGGTAAGTTTAAAACCCCTTCTCAAGCGCCACCTTTTTGTGAACACAAGCCCAAAAATAAAATGGTTACTGTTCTTGGACCCCTTTGACCCTTTGGCATAATCCTGGTCTCTTCTGTAATTTAACCCTTGGGTGTTTTTGAGTCTAAATTACTCTAAGTACTGTATGACTGAAACAACGTGCAAGAGCCTGTTTTGTGTCATGTTACAAAATAAAGAACCGTTGTCGCTATAACATTGGGATCGTAAAATAGTTTATAGAGCTAGAATCATCATCATGAGTTTTCAAAGGTGATTGAAAAAGGAGATTTAAAAGTGATTGAAACATTCACTGTAAAAACACCAGAATGAACACAAAAAAAGTGAATCAGAGAATACGGCCCGTGCCAATTAATGGGTTAATATGGTGCCAGTTAAGGGGTTAATACAGCGCTAGTTAAGGGCATAATATGGTGTTAGTTAAGGGGTTAATACAGCACTCGTTAAGGGCTTAATATGGTGTTAGTTAAGGGGTTAATACAGCGCTAGTTAAGGGCTTAATACGGTGTTAGTTAAGGGGTTAATAAGGTGCCAATTAAGGGGTTAATAAGGTGCCAGTTAAGGAGTTAATATGGTGCCAGTTAAGGGGTTAATACAGCGCTAGTTAAGGGCTTAATATGGTGTTAGTTAAGGGGTTAATACAGCACTCGTTAAGGGCTTAATATGGTGTTAGTTAAGGGGTTAATACAGCGCTAGTTAAGGGCTTAATACGGTGTTAGTTAAGGGGTTAATACGGTGCCAGTTAAGGGGTTAATACAGTGCTAGTTAAGGGGTTAATACGGTGCTAGTTAAGGGGTTAATACGGTGCTAGTTAAGGGGTTAATACGCTGCCAGTTAAGGGGTTAATACGGTGCTAGTTAAGGGGTTAATACGGTGCTAGTTGAGGGGTTAATACAGTGCTAGTTAAGGGCTTAATACGGTGCTAGTTAAGAGGTTAATATGGTGCTAGTTAAGGGGTTAATACGGTGCTAGTTGAGAGGTTAATACAGTGCTAGTTAAGGGCTTAATACGGTGCTAGTTAAGGGGTTAATATGGTGCCAATTAAGGGGTTAATACGGTGCCAGTTAAGGGGTTAATACAGTGCTAGTTGAGGGGTTAATACAGTGCCAGTTGAGGGGTTAATACGGTTGGGTTCGTGGTGCGTTGGGGCCACGGTGCGTTGTGATTGTGATGCGTTGGGATCGTGGTGCGTTGGGTTCGTGGTGCGTTGGGATCGTGGTGCGTTGGGTTCGTGGTGCGTTGGGTTCGTGGTGCGTTGGGTTCGTGGTGCGTTGGGTTCGTGGTGCGTTGCTGTTCACCTCAACTATCCCCAATGTGCAGCACCTCACCTGGTGCTCAGGTGTGAATGTATGTGCAGCACCTCACCTGGTGCTCAGGTGTGAATGTATGTGCAGCACCTCACCTGGTGCTCAGGTGTGAATGTCTTATAAAAGAGCAATGAAAGGGAATCACACCTGAAATCCTGCGAATGTAGATAACGTAAAGTTATGTGTATCTCCTGAGGCTCTGCTTCTCCACGGTAACAGCCCTCGGCACTATGATGCAGCCATCTCAGAATAACTTTGTGTTACTATGGAGACTTAAGGAGAAGAGGAACATTAAAAAACCACCTAAGAAAAGCATGTTGCCTGATTACATGGGATCCGCCTTTTTTTCTTCCTTCTTTTCTTTTCACATATTTTTTGTTGTCTTCTAACAAAAACAGATCATGATACAAAAATATGACACCACCATCTAGCACCATCCTGGCAATGACATTTCAAGAGCACATAACCTGAGTGAGTAGAGTACCATGACAACACCATCTGAATGAGTACCATGACAATTCTCTAATTGAGGAGCGTGGCAACAATATGCTGAGTGAGTACCATGCCAATACCATCCGAGTGAGTACCATGACAACACTATTTGAATGAGTACCATGGCAACACTATCTGAATGAGTACCATGACAATTCTCTAATTGAGTACCATGGCAACAATACGCTGAGTGAGTACCAAGACCAAACCACTCGAAACACAATCTGTGGATACACAACCTAATCGGCAATCTGCCAGTGAGTGACCTCAAATTCATAGATCCAAGCAACCACAGCTCAGGATGAAAAGCTCACCTGAAACAGGTTGTTCAGGCAGGCCTGAGTTAAGAACACTAACCATGCAGTGGTGCCTAGTACTGCAAGAGAGATGGATGGTATCATGTTTATAGGTGAGAAAATCATTGTGCCACACCCAATCAGAGCTGAGGTGCTGAAATGCATACAGGCAGGGCACATGATCACAGATAAAAAAAACAAGCAGAGGTTTATAGGCATTCTATTTTAACCTGGCAGCACAGCAATTGATAAGTCTCAAGTGACCACTCATGAACAGAAGATTGAGAGCCAGTCTGCCCACCACAGGTAAACAACTACAGCTACAAGTAGTACTCTAGAGGTCTGTGCAAGCCAGAAGATAAAAATGTCAGTGCAGACAGAGGAAGTTCTACGACCACAATCCCATGCCACTGACAGCATTGCAAACCGGTGCTCGGGTTCACTTCCAGCAGGACAATGGAAGCTTGCCACCATAGCCATAGATCACAGGCACGGAAAGGTCTTACACTGAAGAAAACCAACCTCATACAAACCAAAGAAGAAGAAGTGTACACAAACAGCCAGCAGATGGAGGCCGACACATGGTCACACTGTGCCCTCAGATGAACACCATCTCACACCACCAGGTCAGGTCACATAGTCTAATTGAGGAACATCCTTGGCCTGTGACTATATAGGCAGACCTCTACTCCAATGGACATCCATTTATCTATCCATACTATCTATCTATCCATACCATATATCTATCCATACTATCTATCTATCCATACTATCTATATATCCATACCATCTATCTATCCATACTATCTATCTATCTCCCTCAAGTACCAAAAATCTGGCTGCCTCTTCCAGGAAGCTTAAACTGGGTTGTGGTTGAATCTTCCAGCTGGACAATGATCCAAAGCATCTGTCCAAACCAACAAACAAATGGTTAACTGACCTCACGATGAAGCATTTGCAATCGCCATCCTGACCTAAACCCCAATAAAAACCTGTGGGTTGGGAGCGCCGTGGAGGTGCAGGGGTAAAAGTGCAGATTTTCAGTCGGTGCAGTTGCACACGAGGATCAGGGGGTCGCGCCTCTGGTCCCGTCAGATCCGAGTACGGCTGGTGCCTTGAGGGAGAGGAAATTGGCGGCTGCTCCCGAGGTGGGGGGAGGAACTCGGCAGGGGGCGAGTTGGAATCACGGCCAGGAGCTCGTGGAGTCGTGCCCTGAAGAGGACGTGGCGCCCTAGATGGAGGAATGGTCTCACACTCCTTGCCATGTGTTCTCCAACCTCATCAAACCTTAAAACACACAGTGCTGCTATCTTGGAAAAGGGAGGTGCACAAAGTACTAAATGCAGGATATGACCATATTAATTTAGGGCGGCAATAATTCTGAAGGGCACTGTAAATTGACTACCAAAAATTTTACATTTATGCACCTCCGGGAAGTGCCGTACATACAGCAAGTTACCAAAAATATGTTGAATGAAAAAAGACACAAATGTTATAAGAAAGCAATTGTTATAAGTGCAAATGTTGTGCAAAGGTTACACGTAACTGTAAAAATAACAAGCATTAAGAGCAAGTGTTGAGATGAATAAGAAATCGGCATTCTCAAGATGCTTAAATAAGTCAAATACCATGAGAGGTATTTACAGTGCTTTATAAGTGTTCTGATGTACTAAAGCACTGGCTTAAGTGACATTGGTTAAGTACTGTACGGTCATACTTTAGAAGTCCCTTCATGTCCGTATGGGACTCTGATTGAAAGGATGGAGAAGCAATAAAAATAAAAAAAGTAAAACCATGCATCACGTCATGGTAGGACTTTATTTTATTCGACATTAGACTGACAATAGGGAGAAACATAGCGACAGTAGCCCTATTTTTGAACACCGGGCGCAGATAGTGCTGACGCGGTACAAGGCTGTCCTTTGCAGCCTCTGTTTGCATTTCAATTGACAACGGCGTGTTTTTGTGGTATTTATATCCGCCACAGGAAGTGAGTAAAACGACGCGGTGAGCGACGTCGGTCCCAAAGGAGGGAAAGGAAAGAGCTGAGATAAACCAAATAAATCACAGGACAGGAAATTAGAAGGTTAGATTTTATTTATTTATTTACCGAGGTCGTGAAAGCCATAAAACGCTTCACTATAAAAGCCCCTCGTGGCCTCGGACACTTTAACTGCGCTGTAATGGCAAGGCCGCAGTGCAACCAGGCCATTCACATTAAATGTCTTAAACTGAAAACTTTAAATAACTGAGCTTCTGCCAATTTTAGGGAATTAGAAAATTCTTATTGTGAATTTGAAACATCAGTGGAATCAGAGAACATGATGCTTAGGAAAACAAAAATATGATATTTCCAGATATAAGTGCATAGTTTCCCATGCAGATGCACTGACATCAGTATTGTTCCAAGTAAGCAATTTTATAAAAAAACACTGATATATGGTTACATCTGTACTACCCGAGAGTACAATCCAAATCCCTTTTATTGCTTTGCAGCTTGATATTGGTCATTTTATATTGTTAGTTATTGCTTCATGTGGCATTTGAAGTCCTGTATAAAGAGATCATAAAGCCAGAAAACTTGAGGCATAAATAATGTGTGTTTGTGAAAAATGAATGGAATAAAATAGCAGTCATTATAAAAACATTTGTAATGCAGTTGCAGCAAATTCTGCTGAATTTATGTGTAAATGCCAAACGATGCATGCTGGGTATTATTCATACCGTAATCAGCACACATGCAAATGAAGTTAAATTAACTAAAACTGCAGGTTACATTTTTGTATAATTTTACGCGTATATATAATATAACATACATGTGAAGTTATTCATCTTATTCATGAATCACTCTCTCTCTCACACACACACACACACACACACACACACACACACACACACACACTGCGAGAGAGAGAGCGAGAGAGAACTCTCTCTCGGTGTGTGCTCCCGGTCTCAGCCCTGTACACACACACACACACACACACACACACACACACATACACACACTCTCACACACACACACACACACACACACACACACACACACACTCACACACACACACACACACACACACACACACACACACAGCGAGAGAGAGAGCGAGAGCTCAGCCCCGTACCATGGAGGTGAGCGCATTTTAAACACCTGGGCTGACTAGTTAAAAACCCAGGTGGGTGTTTCACAAATCAGGATTACTGAGTTAGCTGGATAACTGGGGCGGCAGTGTAGTATAATGGGTAAGGAACTGGGCTTGTAACCCAAAGGTTGCAGGTTCGATTCCCAGGTAGGACACTGCCGTTGTACTCTTGAGCAAGGTACTTCACCTGCATTGCTTCAGTATATATCCAGCTGTATGAATGGATAAATGTAATAAGAAGTTGTGTAAGTGGCTCTGGATAAGAGCATCTGCTAAATGCCTGTAATGTAATGTAATGTAACTGCACTGAGTAAAACCCAGCTCTTTTTAGTTCAGTCCATGTTCCAGATTTGGGAGGGTTCAGTGTAGTTATCCAGCTAACTCAGTAATCCTGCTTTGCGAAATACCCCCCAGGTGTGTGTGCTCTCCCCACCAATGGGCGTGGCCGAGATAAATCCAAGTTTTCCCTGGACCGAATGCCACTGTGTCCCATTTGAAAATAAATAAAAACATTTTTTCAGTTTAAATGTGGGAATCCAGTCCAGAGTTGGATCTCATGGATTCTGTTTCCCTGTGCAGCATCTTTGTGACAGTTCTCTGTAAAAAGCACTATACAAATAAAATTTTATTGAATTAAATTGAATCCAGATAGTTAGCAAGATAGCTCGCTAGCTGGCTAACATCAACACATTTTAGCAAGCTGGAAGAATAGCATGAGTTTTATTATTATCCTGTTATTGTGGCTAGCAAGATTGTAATTTATGAAGCACCTGTACCTATCGCATCTACAGCATTGAAACAGAAGTGTCAATGAGAAGATAAGACACAGATTATAGATGGTCACATCATCTTGGTGACAGTTTACTTTTTATGTAGTTAATATAATATAGAATGCCTCATTTACAGAAACTGAACCTCATATATGAAAGATGTTTCATTGGTGATATTTTCATGCTCATTTGCATGCTACAAACAACTAACCCAATTTCAATGGGACCAGAAGGAAGGCTTATAGAGACCTGGGAGTTACCTGTATAAATTAGGCTAAAATAAGCATAGCAAACAACTCAAAAAGTGAATACATAAAAATGAATGAATTTAACAAACCATTGTGTTGGGTGAATATAGATAATCAATCATATATGGCAGGAGAAGTCCAGTAGTCCTGGTATCAAGATCACGAGTTAGCACTTTGCCCGGGTGTCGATCTCGATGATTAATTCACATAAACATTTAAATGAGTGTTTTCTGTAGTGCAGTAGGTAGGTCACTTACAGGAGTTTACAGCAGTGCCACCAAGAGGGAATACTATTTTGTCACCTCTACTGGTTAAAAATAACCAAAATAATGAATGGATGTGTGACACTGGGCGGCAGTGTAGCATAATGGTTAAGGAACTTAAGGACTTTAAGGACTAAAAATTTCAGGTTCGATTCCCAGGTAGGACACTGCCGTTTTGTACCCTTGAGCAAGGTACTTAACCTGACTTGCTTCAGCATATATCCGGCTGTATGAATGGATAAATGTAATAAGAAGTTGTGTAAGTCGCTCTGGATAAGAGCGTCTGCTAAATGCCTATAATGTAATGTAATGTAATGACATGGCCAACTTTTACCTGATGAAAAGGACACGTTGGTGTTTGACCTGGCCGTAAATGCGGTCTTGGCCTGTGGCAACTTCCTCACTGCACTGATATTAGTGTTTATCATCGCAAATCCTTTTTTATGCAGCTCCTCCGTGTGGAGAAAACCAATAGCTTCCACTTTAATTTCTGGTGACCTGTGTCTGCTCTTGATGACATCATCCAAACATTTGTGTCGCTGTCATCTGAAAGCTGCCCGTGTTCCCTCGTCTGAATGAGACCCTTAAGGCTGTGACAATCACCCCAGTGATCACAAGCTCATGTGTCCTACCTTTGAAGATATGAGTCAAATGATAACTGTCGATGGAGTCCCATTTTAAAATGCTGCAGAAGAACTTTCGCTGAAGGACAACAAATGGCAATAGACAAAAGTTTCAATTTTCAAAGAGAAAATATATTGTTGAGTGAATTTACAAATATGCACAGTACAACCTGTACCTTACGATTCCAACCTTTTAAACTTCACTTAAAAACCCACAGCATAGTAATACACAATTCCAACTAAATAAGCCCTTCATCTATATATATATATAATTATACATAATTATTTTCATAAATACCCTTGCTTGACCAGCAACCATTGCTGGAAGAAACATTACAGTATTTGTGTTCTGTCGGCAGATGCATTTACACGGTGTTTTCTTTTCCAGCACAAAGGGTCATGTTTAAGGGTCATGTTTAAGGGTCATGTTTAAGGTCATGTTTAAGGGTCATGTTTAAGGGTCATGTTTAAGGGTTAGGTTGTAAATTCAATGCTGACTAACATAGAAAGCATCAGAATAAAGTGAAGATGCTTCTTGTAGATCATCGATTTCAAATGGACACGGGTTTCAGGGAAGTTTGGTTGGCCGCACTGCATAATATAGAGCCCTTCTCCAACACCGGTACTGGTGGTGCATTGCACTTGCCTTTATTGAGAAAGTTAGACACACCCCTTAGTCTAATTCTGCATCTCCTTCAACCCAACAGATGTGCACATCCCAATCCCACTGCCTCGACTACTCCTCTAGAACTCCAATACCACAGCCTCTACTCCTCCTCTAGAACCCCAATCCCACAGGCTGTATTCCTCTCCTAGAACCCCAATCCCACAGCCTCTACTCCTCCTCTAGAGCCCCAATCCCACAGCCTCTACTCCTCCTCTAGAGCCCCAATCCCACAGCCTCTACTCCTCCCCTAGAGCCCAAATCCCACAGCCTCTACTCCTCCCCTAGAGCCCCAATCCCACAGCCTCTACTCCTCCTCTAGAGCCCCAATCCCACAGCCTCTACTCCTCCCCTAGAGCCCCAATCCCACAGCCTCTACTCCTCCTCTAGAGTCCCAATCCCACAGCCTCTACTCCTCCTCTAGAGCCCCAATCCCACAGCCTCTACTCCTCCCCTAGAGCCCCAATCCCACAGGCTCTACTCCTCCTCTAAAACCCCAATCCCACAGGCTGTATTCCTCCCCTAGAACCTCAATCCCACAGCCTCTACTCCTCCTCTAGAACCCCAATCCCACAGCCTCTACTCCTCCTCTAGAGCCCCAATCCCACAGCCTCTACTCCTCCCCTAGAGCCCCAATCCCACAGCCTCTACTCCTCCTCTAGAACCCCAATCCCACAGCCTCTACTCCTCCTCTAGGGCCCCAATCCCACAGCCTCTACTCCTCCCCTAGAGCCCCAATCCCACAGCCTCTACTCCTCCCCTAGAGCCCCAATCCCACAGCCTCTACTCCTCCTCTAGAACCCCAATCCCACAGGCTCTACTCCTCCTCTAGGGCCCCAATCCCACAACCTTGACTCCTCCCCTAGAGCCTCTACTCCTCCTCTAGACCCTGAGAAAGACTAATCTACAGACCCTTAGAGAGGCCCATCAATAGACAGAGGTCAGGAAATGCACTGTACACTGTAAAAAAATGTCTGATTTAAATGTTTTAGTCATGTAATGAGCTTGTTTTAAGTTACTTTAAGTGAAATTATCTTGTCCCACTGGCAACCTTTTTGTCTTATTTAGCAAAAAAGTAATAGAATTAAGATTTTAAGTCTAAATATAAGACCGACTTATCTTTTGGTTTTTGCAGTGTACAAGTTAAATCAACACTGAGCTTTTTAATGTGCATTTTACACACCTTGGTTTTACAAATGAAAAAATATATATTTTTATTGTCTTAATTGTGCATACTCAATTGTGCATTGCTTATCTCAAATGAAGTACCTGCTGTACCATTGAGACTTTTTAAAAATGACTGGCAAAGTGGTTAGCGATCCCCTCACTGCTTAAGTGTATTTATATTAGAAACAATCATCCCTCAGGCCAGGGACAACCAGGAAGCACAGCTATTCAGACAAATTAAATGTTTATGAATTCACACTAAATGTGGTGTAGCATCAGAGACAGATGAAATGTAGTGTGTTTGTTCACTCGGCTACTTTTACAACGACATATCTGTGGAAATGGTGCTGATTGCGCATTGCCCCAGTTAAATACATAAATAAATATTAAATAAATAAATAAATCCGGCACTTTAGCCTTTTTTGTTATAAGTTTGCAAGAATTCATGGGCTAGATGAAATCTGTCCAATCACACAGTAATATTAATTTATTAATCTCTTCCATCTCACACTAAATAACTGGCTTCACCTTAAAAAAAATAAAACCTAGTACAGCATTAATTATGAGGAGAGGATATTTTTATGTAGTCTCAGGCATTATTTTTGGGTCCTTACTTTGAGCTGTAGCTTTGGCAAGTCGGATCACTTTCATTGCATACGGTTTGTAGCTCTTAATTAAAAATCACGGGCATGAACTTGCTGATTCTAGACAGCTGCAATATTTTAGTCAGAAGAAAGTGTATTATATTAATGAGATATTCTCTGCAAGAGACCACTTGTAAACTACTAATTTACAACATGGACTCCCACAAAATCCTCTTTAGCAATGAGCAAACAAAATGGCCTATGATTCTTTTCTCAGTAAAATAATACCCACCTGGCCTTTAACACGACATCAAGCTCCAATTAAGAGCGATCAGTGGCACTTCCTGAGTGCTTATTTCCTGATTGTGAACTGCAGCTGGTAGACCGTACAGCATTGGTCCCCAACCCTGTTCCTGGAGATATACCGTCCTGTAGGTCTTCACTCCAACCGAACAAAGCACATTCAAGTTAGTTTGCCAAATTAAAGTTCAAATGAAAACCTACAGGATAGTAGATCTCCAGGAACAGGTTGACCACTGCTCTCCAAATCGGGACTTATCTCCTGATTGGTAGACCCTACAGATTGGGGTTATCTCCTGATTCGTAGACCATACAGATAGGGACTATCTCCTGATAGGTGGGCCCCCGGGTTTATCTCCTGATTTGTAGACCCTACAGACCGGAATTATTCCCTGATTAGTAGACCCTACAGATCGGGATTATCTCCTGATTGGTAGACCCTACAGACCGGGCTATCTCATGACTGGTAGACCCTACAGGTTGGGGTTATCCCCTGATTGGTAGACCATACAGATATGGACTATCTCCTGATTGGTAGACCATACAGACTGGGGTTATCTCCTGACTAGTAACTGCAGGAGAGGCCTTTGACGATGAGGTTTCTGATGAGGTTTCTTGTGTGGCTGTAAGTTGGGGTTTGTGGGTAAACTGGACAGAGAAAAGCACGAGACATAGAAGCGATGCAGGGTCTGCTTTCCGAGCTGATATGAGTTCTGAAAGGTTATAATATGAGGAAGAGTTTGAAATGGTACAGTTCCACTTTGCTTATCTCAGTCTGTGATTGAACCTGAGCCAAACATTTGCACGTGTAACCACTGTCAGTGCAGAGTGCAGAATACTGACGGACCGGTTAAAAACACTCACAAAATACCGCCACTCCAGGCTGGATTCTAGGCTTTTCTATGACTATCATTATTCTCACTGTTTTTTTTTTTTTGGTAACACGAATGACATCAATTAAAGATTTCAGTCACAGAAAAAGGCCGTGATTTCCTTTTCCCACAGGCACCTCAACATTCAAAAAACCCTGCTGATGCTGACGTCCATCGCTGTGGGAACAGACATGGAAGGCTGAGTCAAGTCCAGGGACATCGTCTGTGACATCATGGTGGGCGTGTCCAAAAGCACCCAATGAAATTAGTTCCTCCAGGCTTCACTGGCACCGCCTCCACTGGTTGTCCGCTTGGTCTTTACGGCTGGTGCTGCTTCAAGCTGGCAAAAAACAAGAGCCAATCAGAGCCCCTCATACAACTGCCTGTCAGTGAATTAAGCCTTTTAATCATGTAAAGTAAGATATCAGTGAGCTATGTGCCTCTCCTCCAATCAGCACTACTCTCCTGTAGTACTGGAATGCCTCTCCACCAATCAGCACTACTCTCCTGTAGTACTGGAATGCCTTTCCACCAATCAGCACTACTCTCCTGTAGTACTGGAATGCCTTTCCACCAATCAGCACGACTCGCCTCTAGTACTGGAATGACTCTCCTCCAATCAGCACTAGCCCACACGTGACTGAAACCCACCCTACCCACTAGCAGTACAAGGCCAGGTGTGGCCCACTGCTGGGCACTCTGGCTTGTATTCAGCTCTCAAATTCTTATTGGATTACTTCTGTCTTTTTTCCATTGATTGATGAACCTCTGATAAAGACTATATAGCGAAGCATGTTGGTTTTAACAGTAAAGGATCACTTTCCTGCATTCAGCTCCAAGTGCAACTGGAGTGTTCCCCTCATTGTGACCGCTGCTTGTTTCAGGTATCTGGGTAGTTTAGTGAAGGGGCGGATCTTCAGTCGGCTAACGGCACATTCTGGGCTTGAACCTGCTGTAGGTCAGAGGCTGTGCTTGTGGCAGGTGCCTTTGCTGTCTCAGGTACTCAGGACCCCAAAAACATGCATTTTGAGTTGAACTAGCAAGATTTACTCAGGGTTCACGGGACTGGATTTTATACGACTCGCGCCATACACACGAGGCACCCAGAATCCCATGGCATTGGTATTATATCCAAATGTGAACATTCTTTGAGCCTCACATGCCGTGTGACACTATATTTTAAAATAGTAATATTTTAATCAGCACAAAAACACCACAAATGAACAATAATGACATATGAAAGATAAGCAAAAGTAGAGCTCTGCTTAATTACAGGGCTTGTAAATGAACTGTGAACAGTTGTGTCTTTAAATAGTCCAGAAGCCTCATAATTAATACAGTGCTTTCACAGTAAATCTTATTAAAATGTATTCTGCAGTATAAATAGCATTCCCAAAATAAGATTAAAAAAGATGCAGTAATAAAAACTAGCCTACTTTTAACAGTTTTTTTTAGGTAATTACAGCAGTTGCGGATGTTTTTTTTTTACACTTGGAATAAGAGCATAATTAGTGCTGTGGTATATGTTTCCATCGATAACCCACTCTGGTTTTTTTTTACTGCATAGTACAGGTAGCCACACAGTGCAGTCAAGGACATACACCTCATTTCAATTTGGGGGGGACTAACAGTACCACCCAATACAAGATGATAATATTGGACAGGGGGGTGGGGGGGGGCATTTGATGTTTTCCAAAAGTTGGGGGATAGGGCGTCTACATCCATGCCTGCAGTAAAAGATCTGTACTCCAAATAGGACATCCAGAATTACACAGGCTAATTTTCAGTTGGCTTATTTTAAATCAGCCATCATGGTCCCAACGCAGTAGCTTTCTTAAATAAAAATAAAATTGATGGTCTGAAGACAGAGGTGTCCGTGTGACGCTCGGTAGCCAAACACAATCAGTCTCTCCTTGTCTCTCCCGC
This sequence comes from Ilyophis sp. 1 JC-2022, assembly GCA_022702515.1. Lineage (NCBI taxonomy): Eukaryota > Metazoa > Chordata > Actinopteri > Anguilliformes > Synaphobranchidae > Ilyophis > Ilyophis sp. 1 JC-2022. The sequence goes on from CM040396.1 coordinate 108,468,665, forward strand.
TCTCTGTCTCCATTTAGCATAGGCCGCACGGACAGGCTGAACCAGGAGAAAGGGCCGTAGCGCTCGATAGCCCCTGACAAGAAAACAAATGACTGTCCTGCTACTTTTAGAGGAATTGATATTGTATTGATAAGCGGAGTTACAGGCACAAATTACATCTGCTGGGCAGTGTGGAGTGGTGCTGGCTGCACTGCCGAGATGTGTCCCAGGGTCACCCTCGCCCCAAATCGAGTTTTAATGTCCACAAAATGCGGCGGAACACTTTGTTCTCTTGTGAACCTCACCAATGTGCATTTGGGGCGAAGGGCAGTAAAACTAGTAACAAAAAAGTTCAAAAATTCTTGTGTGCTCATCTTTCCATCACATGCCAGCCAATAAGCAAAAAGCACTCTTCTGATCACCTATAACAACTAACAATCTCTCTCTCTCTCTCTCTCTCTCTCTCTCTCTCTCTCTCTCTCTCTCTCTCTCTCTCTCTCTCTCTCTCTCTCTCTCTCTCTCTCTCTCTTTCTCTCTCTCTCTCTCTCTCTCTTTCTCTGTGCTACTATCCACCACCTCAGCCAATCCGGTTACCCTAACTAACCCTAATCGGACCAGGCTTCTGCATTTTACATTACATTACGTTCATTTGGGAGACGCTTTTATCCAAAGCCACGTATATGTTCATACCGAAGGTCATTGAAGCAACTACCAAACAGGTCAGAGAAAGCACATTTCTATCATAATGTAGCAGTTATCCAAAGACTTGAACATTGAGTCTAGTACACACAGTAAGTTATGGCTAGGTCAGTAAGACATGATAAATGACAAAATCACAACAATAATTTTAACTTCCACTCAATAAAAACCCTGAATAACCAACGCACGAGAAACATAGGAAAGCAGGAATGTGCCATACTGGCTGGCCTTGTGGTGGGGGCGGAGTCAGACACGTGCCTCTTTTCCTGAGAGTGGATATTCCTGGCAGGGTCGCCTTGGCAACGATGGGCATGGCACAATGCCCGCATAGTGTGTGTGTGTGTGTGTGTGGGGCAGGAGAGGGGAGGGGAGTGCGGAAACAAGCGAGGGACTCACCTCTTCACGTGGGGTTCATAAAACGGTTCACCTGCTTTGTGCCATATCAACTGGACACGGCATTAGAGCAGGCCTTGGATTTACACTATGTTACTCAAATGTCCATTTTGTAAGGACTGCACTTTGGAAGGCAGCTTGGACTCTCCGGGACTTGCTAAAGGGTCCATGAATCCAGATTGCTCGAGAGAATTGCTCACACTCCTACAGAAAACAGCTAAGGAACATAAGAGTGTGCACTATTTTTGGAGTACAACTCAACTCACCTTTATGAAGGAATAGGTAGTTTGCTTGGTAGATCAGTCTTTGTGTTAGCAGCCATTACCGGTACCATAGTGCACAGAACAGCACACGCACAGACTGCCTCCCACCCCGCTCTGCTGTGATTGGTTCGTTACCACAGGAGGGGGGGGGGGCATCGTCTGAGCATCGTCGACAAAATGAGCAAAACTAGCTGTGTGACGCTTTTGTGTTTGTTGGATCACTGATCACAACTGATCACAGATGCAAAGATTTCTGCCTTTTATTTCAGTAATATTTTTGTTCTGATCAGCTGAGTGGTGTAACCAGCCCTGAAAATAGAAACTGTAATAAGGAGTGCCTGTTTTAAATAAAAAAGTTCCTCAACCCTGAACCCTGAACCCTGAACCCTGGTCCTGGAGGGTTTTAGTAACCAAACCCGGAACAGCTCTTTTTACTTCCGTCCATGTACCAGATCTGGGAGCCTTCTGGATTCTACTCTGTGCAGTTACCCAGCAAATTCAGTAATCCTACTTTGAGACGTACAATCCCCCAGGAGAGCCCAGTTAACTTGGACCCCTGGACAGACGGGCTTTGAGAATTCTCAGTCAGTATTTACAGTGATAGGCATGCCAGGGGAACACCACCTTAGACATCGGTTAGATTGTTAGACGGCTGTTGGCAGAAGTGTGTAAAATAATATTGGTTACGTTTTGAAAAGTGGGCAGGTTTACGGCTCTGAATGGCTGTGCTCTTTGCCGGGCTTGTAGTGGAGATGTACAAGCTTTGCACGCTGCTCTTTGCCGGGCTTGTAGTGGTGATGTACAAGCTTTGCACACTGCTCTTTGCCGGGCTTGTAGTGGTGATGTACAAGCCGTGGCTGTGCTCTTTGCCGGGCTTGTAGTGGTGATGTACAAGCTTTGCACACTGCTCTTTGCCGGGCTTGTAGTGGTGATGTACAAGCCGTGGCTGTGCTCTTTGCCGGGCTTGTAGTGGAGATGTACAAGCTTTGCACACTGCTCTTTGCCGGGCTTGTAGTGGTGATGTACAAGCTTTGCACACTGCTCTTTGCCGGGCTTGTAGTGGTGATGTACAAGCTTTGCACACTGCTCTTTGCCGGGCTTGTAGTGGTGATGTACAAGCTTTGCACACTGCTCTTTGCCGGGCTTGTAGTGGTGATGTACAAGCTTTGCACACTGCTCTTTGCCGGGCTTGTAGTGGTGATGTACAAGCTTTGCACACTGCTCTTTGCCGGGCTTGTAGTGGTGATGTACAAGCTTTGCACACTGCTCTTTGCCGGGCTTGTAGTGGTGATGTACAAGCTTTGCACACTGCTCTTTGCCGGGCTTGTAGTGGTGATGTACAAGCTTTGCACACTGCTCTTTGCCGGGCTTGTAGTGGTGATGTACAAGCTTTGCACACTGCTCTTTGCCGGGCTTGTAGTGGTGATGTACAAGCTTTGCACACTGCTCTTTGCCGGGCTTGTAGCGGTGATGTACAAGCTTTGCACACTGCTCTTTGCCGGGCTTGTAGTGGTGATGTACAAGCTTTGCACACTGCTCTTTGCCGGGCTTGTAGCGGTGATGTACAAGCTTTGCACACTGCTCTTTGCCGGGCTTGTAGTGGTGATGTACAAGCTTTGCACACTGCTCTTTGCCGGGCTTGTAGTGGTGATGTACAAGCCTGGCACACAAGCCTAAGTGCTGAGCAGCAAGAAGAAAACCAGCACACACTGTGGCCCTCTAAAGACCGTACTGCACAGGCTGCCAGATCCTGCTGTGAGATACGCGTCCTGCTTGCTACCGAGAGCAGCACAGATGGTGAGTGCCAACTGCCCATTGAAGGCCAACCCCCCACGACCCCAATCAACTGTGAGTAACGGTCACCTTGGCAACCACCCTGATGTGTGAGCTGGTGGGGGACTGAGGTTCTGTTTTTGAGACGGGAGAAATGGGGACTCGTGAGTGCGCTGACGTTCTACTGTTCCCGATTAGAGCTGTCCCTCCCCAGACTGACGACTGAGTGCTGCTTGCCTACAGAAAAAAACGGCAAACGGGCCTCGCTGCGCTCTCCTGCCAAACGCCACCGAGCGGGACCCGATGTGTGGCCACAACGCAGACGCAGCCCAGAAGGAGGGTTGCAGGCACGCCGAGTTATTTAAGGAATGATCGTTCCACTAAAGCGTGATTTATAAAGCGGGGTATCACCACCCGTCACTGACAAAATAAGACTGAGATCATCTAGAGATCATAGAAAAACAAGAGCTGTTTAAAATGTGATCATCATTTTTCAGCTCTGTGGACAAGTGCTGTGTGTGACCCAAATACTGTATCAGCGGGAAGAGAGAGGGAGAGAGAAACAGACAGCAAGAGAGAGAGAAGCAGACAGCAAGAGAGAGAGAGAGAGAAACAGACAGCAAGAGAGAGGGAAACAGAAAGCAAGAGAGAAAAACAGACAGCAAGAGAGAAAGAAAGAAAGGTAGAGAAACAGACAGCAAGAGAGAGAGAAGCAGACAGCAAGAGAGAGGGAAACAGAAAGCAAGAGAAAGAGAGAAACAGACAGCAAGAGAGAAAAAGAGAAAGAAAGAAAGAGAGAGAAACAGACAGCAAGAGAGAGAGAGAAAGAAAGAGAGAGAGGGAGAGAGAAACAGACAACAAGAGAGAGAGAGAAACACAAAGCAAGAGACACATATGGAAAGTGAAAAGGGGGGTTAGATAAATAGAGAACGACAGAAAGCAAGAGAGGGGGAAACAGAAAGCAAGAGAAAGAGAGAGAAACAGAAAGCAAGAGACACACAGGTAGAGGTGGGGTTAGAAAGAGAGAGAGAAAGAAAGAGAGAGAGAGAAAAAGAGAGAGAAAGAGAGAGTAATAACAGGCAGTAGAAGCTATAAGATATAAACTGCTCTGTGGGAATAAAGTTTGTACACTATTATCTGGACAGCGTGTGGGGAAGTCCTTACAGTACGAGACACAATACAAGAGCGTTATGAGCATGAATACCATTTGGAACAGTTGTTTTTTACCCTCAGGCAACACACTAACTGCTTCAATATGGCTTACCGAGGGCAAGGAGGCAACTGCTGACACAACAGTAATGCAATAATGTCATAAATAAATGCATAGGTCACATGACGTGCATACGGATTATGTAGTTATGAACCGTGACACGGCATATGCACACAGCAGGCCTCGAAGGGTGAGGCAGCTTGAGGCTTTTGCCTTTGGGGGGGGGGGGGGGGAGAGGGACTCTGTGGGGGAGAATCATCGCTCACAAGCGGCCCCGGTCAAGACCTCGAGGAGTCACGCCCAGAAGAGGACGTGATGCCCTCCTTCCTACTACCGGCTGATGGGGTTGTGTAGAGACAAATTCTCAAGCGGTTGCTACACGGGGAATAGAACAACATAGGGTACAATTGGCTACCAACTTGGGAAAAAAATGAAAAATATCAGAAAAAACTAATAATAAAAAAAAAAGATATAATTCCTATAAAAATACCCACTGGTGCCTCTCCCCTGGCTCTCCTCTACCATGTGGAGAAACTCTACACATTTTCCTTTGTGTGTTCAGGATGGTCCATAATATCATTATTTACATGCTTCTTACGCATTAGGGAAATGTTGATAGTCTGTGCTGTACGTCTCCTTACGTCAGCTGGGATATAATGTACCACAGAACTAAGAATGAACTCACAAATTAATCATTAATGGTAATGTTGGGAAGAAATGAGTAAAAACTAATCACAGACCTGCAGGTAGCTTCTGGACACTGGATTCATTCTGCATTTGGCTTCATAGTTTAATTATTAAAGGTTTTCACACTGGAGAAAAACATCAACTCAAAATGCAGAGCATGGTATATTACGAATAACAGATTCATTTGTTTCTTGTTTCAAAGTTGCTAACTTTTTTAATTATTATTCCTTAAGAGTTTGTTTACAATAGACTAATGCACTGTGGGATTGCTGGCTACCTTTTTAACGGGGCGCTGACTGTTCTTGGTATCCAGGCTATGGTTTTAATGATTGTGGATTTGATTGAAAGGGAAACATAGGAGACAGAACACTAGTAATCCCACAATGCATTGTGTTTTTTAAACAAAAAGTTCTCTGCCTTTTAAAATGTGAATAACAAAAACATGTAAGACACTTTGAAATGGGAACAAAATGAGGAATATTCTTAACATGCCATTCTCTACATTTTGAGTTTGGAGTTTTTTTTTTTTTACAGTGGAGATTCCATGTAAGGGAGTCAAAACTGTATGATTACCATTATTTTTTCCCCCAGAAAAGCAGCATTTCCAAGAGCCAAAGGCACACCTGCCGTTCCTGAGGACGCATCTTCCGCTGCAGATTATTACTGCAGTTACAAAACCTTTCTGACTAAACCCCACACCCCAGAGGCTGTATACAGTATACTCTGCGCCTCACCTGGGCAGACAGAACCCCTCCCCTGCAAGCGGTTACCTGTGTGTCAGGCTGCTTCACACTGGGTGAACTCGTTAAGGACGCCTCCCGACCACGGGAGAGAGGGTGTGTTCTGTGCTCGTTTTGCAAGCGGGAGGCCTCCCGACCACGGGAGAGAGGGTGTGTTCTGTGCTCGTTTTGCAAGCGGGACGCCTCCCGACCACGGCAGAGAGGGTGTGTTCTGTGCTCGTTTTGCAAGCAGGAGTCCTCCCAACCACGGCAGAGAGGGTGTGTTCTGTGCTCGTTTTGCAAGCGGGAGGGAGGCCTGTCACTCTGTCATGGTCGTTAGGCCTCCCGCTTGCAAAACGAGCACAGAACACACCCACTCTGTCAAAAGACGAAAATTGGCGAAGCACTTGTGAAATGCCAACAAGTGGTTCCAAATGAGCCGTGCTGGTTTTTGGATTGTATTGGTTTGCTTATGATGTACGCTGCCGATTAGGGCGCCCGTTTATACTCGATTCCAGCAGCGAGCTTCTCCCTCGCCCGCCACGTGATTCGGGATAGCCTGACATGGTCAAAACGAGTCCACCCACTGTCTGTGGGTCAGCCGTATCAGCTGGGTCCCTCTGGGGCCACCGTCATGGTTCCACCCACAGCCACTCTTAATATGAAGGGAGGGCCTCAGGCGTACCTCTGAACCTGACGCAGTCCCCTGGGGCCTCACCTTCATAATAAGAGCGCATGAAAGTGATTATTCAGGTAGGCAGAGGGAAATGAACCGAAACACCCACCCGCCCCCCCCAGCTTGTTCCGGGCAGCCCTGGAGATCGATATCACGGCACTCTGATCTAAAGAGGACAGTGGGAAGCTTTGATTACACCACTTTTATTTGATCGATTGACGCCGTTGCTTAAATCCACCCCCCTGCCACTTTCTGAACAGATAAGGCAAGTCTACTGCCAGACTGCTCTCAGTCACACAGACCTATCTCCCCCTTAATCAGCCTCAGCATGTGCCCACTCAGAAACACTAAGGGAGCCCAGACCTACAGAGCTAAACTACAACATACTGTAACTAAACAAAAAACACCTCCAAAATAAATCTATCAACTACAATCAATAATTTTTAAAGGCATGGCTTACTTTACAAGTGGCACAGAGATATAAATCATGCACAAAAAGTGAAAGCAACATTACAACACAATATTATAAATAAAATTTTCCAATACATACAATACATTCGCAATAATGCCCATCTCCTGGTCCAGGAGACGGGGGGGGGGTGTTCTGGTGTTTTGTCATTTCAGTGTGCCCCCCCCTCCCCCATGGTTGGAAGTTTCCGGTAACCCAAAATCAACATGCGCACCTTCACACCCCAATACCCTCCCCCCCCTCTCCATTTTAACAATTTACAGTAAAACACTCAATTGTCAGCAGTTCTGTGCTGCCTGGCCCAGCGCTAAATCACTTCGTTATCCAGCCGGGGGCTGGCGAGCCTGTGCCTCGGTGTGCAATAAAATGCGCTCGGAGCGCTGGCAGGAAAACAGAGCACGGGTCAGAGCCCATGAACCTCTCAGGACTGATCTACTGGCCCCAGGAAACTCTTCATTCTCCCTTTTTCCCCTGATAGCGCCTCCTAATCACACCGGCCCAGACTCTGTCTCCTGGAACATGTGGGGAGATAACAGCCCAAGGAGACGCGGGAGGGAGAAGGGGAGACTGTGCTAGACTCAATGTTTTCAGCAGCCCAATGACCTTCAACAATGTGCCCACACCAGCCAGGAGAACCAGCACTCGCTCATACAAACCACAACTACAGGCCAGGAGAACCAGCACTCGCTCATACAGACCACAACTACAGGCCAGGAGAACCAGCACTCGCTCATACAGACCACAACTACAGGCCAGGAGAACCAGCACTCGCTCATACAGACCACAACTACAGGCCAAGAGAACCAGCACTCGCTCATACAGACCACAACTACAGGCCAGGAGAACCAGCACTCGCTCATACAAACCACAACTACAGGCCAGGAGAACCAGCACTCACTCATACAAACCACAACTACAGGCCAGGAGAACCAGCACTCGCTCATACAGACCACAACTACAGGCCAAGAGAACCAGCACTCGCTCATACAGACCACAACTACAGGCCAGGAGAACCAGCACTCGCTCATACAGACCACAACTACAGGCCAGGAGAACCAGCACTCGCTCATACAGACCACAACTACAGGCCAAGAGAACCAGCACTCGCTCATACAGACCACAACTACAGGCCAGGAGAACCAGCACTCGCTCATACAAACCACAACTACAGGCCAGGAGAACCAGCACTCGCTCATACAAACCACAACTACAGGCCAAGAGAACCAGCACTCACTCATACAAACCACAACTACAGGCCAAGAGAACCAGCACTCATTCATACAAACCACAACTACAGGCCAGGAGAACCAGCACTCACTCATACAAACCACAACTATAGGCCAGGAGAACCAGCACTCGCTCATACAGACCACAACTACATGCCAGGAGAACCAGCACTCATTCATACAAACCACAACTACAGGCCAGGAGAACCAGCACTCACTCATACAAACCACAACTACAGGCCAGGAGAACCAGCACTCGCTCATACAGACCACAACTACATGCCAGGAGAACCAGCACTCGCTCATACAAACCACAACTACAGGCCAGGAGAACCAGCACTCACTCATACAAACCACAACTACAGGCCAGGAGAACCAGCACTCGCTCATACAGACCACAACTACAGGCCAGGAGAACCAGCACTCGCTCATACAGACCACAACTACAGGCCAGGAGAACCAGCACTCGCTCATACAGACTACAACTACAGGCCAGGAGAACCAGCACTCACTCATACAAACCACAACTACAGGCCAGGAGAACCAGCACTCACTCATACAAACCACAACTACAGGCCAGGAGAACCAGCACTCGCTCATACAGACCACAACTACAGGCCAGGAGAACCAGCACTCGCTCATACAGACCACAACTACAGGCCAGGAGAACCAGCACTCGCTCATACAGACTACAACTACAGGCCAGGAGAACCAGCACTCACTCATACAAACCACAACTACAGGCCAGGAGAACCAGCACTCACTCATACAAACCACAACTACAGGCCAGGAGAACCAGCACTCACTCATACAAACCACAACTACAGGCCAGGAGAACCAGCACTCGCTCATACAAACCACAACTACAGGCCAGGAGAACCAGCACTCACTCATACAAACCACAACTACAGGCCAGGAGAACCAGCACTCGCTCATACAGACCACAACTACAGGCCAGGAGAACCAGCACTCGCTCATACAGACCACAACTACAGGCCAGGAGAACCAGCACTCGCTCATACAGACTACAACTACAGGCCAGGAGAACCAGCACTCACTCATACAAACCACAACTACAGGCCAGGAGAACCAGCACTCACTCATACAAACCACAACTACAGGCCAGGAGAACCAGCACTCGCTCATACAGACCACAACTACAGGCCAGGAGAACCAGCACTCGCTCATACAGACCACAACTACAGGCCAGGAGAACCAGCACTCGCTCATACAGACTACAACTACAGGCCAGGAGAACCAGCACTCACTCATACAAACCACAACTACAGGCCAGGAGAACCAGCACTCACTCATACAAACCACAACTACAGGCCAGGAGAACCAGCACTCACTCATACAAACCACAACTACAGGCCAGGAGAACCAGCACTCGCTCATACAAACCACAACTACAGGCCAGGAGAACCAGCACTCGCTCATACAGACCACAACTACAGGCCAGGAGAACCAGCACTCACTCATACAAACCACAACTACAGGCCAGGAGAACCAGCACTCACTCATACAAACCACAACTACAGGCCAGGAGAACCAGCACTCACTCATACAAACCACAACTACAGGCCAGGAGAACCAGCACTCACTCATACAAACCACAACTACAGGCCAGGAGAACCAGCACTCACTCATACAAACCACAACTACAGGCCAGGAGAACCAGCACTCACTCATACAAACCACAACTACAGGCCAGGAGAACCAGCACTCACTCATACAGACCACAGCTACAGGCCAGGAGAACCAGCACTCACTCATACAAACCACAACTACAGGCCAGGAGAACCAGCACTCACTCATACAAACCACAACTACAGGCCAGGAGAACCAGCACTCACTCATACAAACCACAACTACAGGCCAGGAGAACCAGCACTCACTCATACAAACCACAACTACAGGCCAGGAGAACCAGCACTCACTCATACAAACCACAACTACAGGCCAGGAGAACCAGCACTCACTCATACAAACCACAACTACAGGCCAGGAGAACCAGCACTCGCTCATACAAACCACAACTACAGGCCAGGAGAACCAGCACTCGCTCATACAAACCACAACTACAGGCCAGGAGAACCAGCACTCACTCATACAAACCACAACTACAGGCCAGGAGAACCAGCACTCACTCATACAAACCACAACTACAGGCCAGGAGAACCAGCACTCACTCATACAAACCACAACTACAGGCCAGGAGAACCAGCACTCACTCATACAGACCACAGCTACAGGCCAGGAGAACCAGCACTCACTCATACAAACCACAACTACAGGCCAGGAGAACCAGCACTCACTCATACAAACCACAACTACAGGCCAGGAGAACCAGCACTCACTCATACAAACCACAACTACAGGCCAGGAGAACCAGCACTCACTCATACAAACCACAACTACAGGCCAGGAGAACCAGCACTCGCTCATACAAACCACAACTACAGGCCAGGAGAACCAGCACTCACTCATACAAACCACAACTACAGGCCAGGAGAACCAGCACTCACTCATACAGACCACAGCTACAGGCCAGGAGAACCAGCACTCGCTCATACAGACCACAACTACAGGCCAGGAGAACCAGCACTCACTCATACAAACCACAACTACAGGCCAGGAGAACCAGCACTCACTCATACAAACCACAGCTACAGGCCAGGAGAACCAGTACTCACTCATACAAACCACAACTACAGGCCAGGAGAACCAGCACTCGCTCATACAAACCACAACTACAGGCCAGGAGAACCAGCACTCACTCATACAGACCACAACTACAGGCCAGGAGAACCAGCACTCACTCATACAAACCACAGCTACAGGCCAGGAGAACCAGTACTCACTCATACAAACCACAACTACAGGCCAGGAGAACCAGCACTCGCTCATACAAACCACAACTACAGGCCAGGAGAACCAGCACTCACTCATACAAACCACAACTACAGGCCAGGAGAACCAGCACTCACTCATACAAACCACAACTACAGGCCAGGAGAACCAGCACTCGCTCATACAAACCACAGCTACAGGCCAGGAGAACCAGCACTCGCTCATACAGACCACAACTACAGGCCAGGAGAACCAGCACTCACTCATACAGACCACAACTACAGGCCAGGAGAACCAGCACTCGCTCATACAAACCACAACTACAGGCCAGGAGAACCAGCACTCACTCATACAAACCACAACTACAGGCCAGGAGAACCAGCACTCACTCATACAAACCACAACTACAGGCCAGGAGAACCAGCACTCACTCATACAAACCACAACTACAGGCCAGGAGAACCAGCACTCACTCATACAAACCACAACTACAGGCCAGGAGAACCAGCACTCACTCATACAAACCACAACTACAGGCCAGGAGAACCAGCACTCGCTCATACAAACCACAACTACAGGCCAGGAGAACCAGCACTCACTCATACAAACCACAACTACAGGCCAGGAGAACCAGCACTCACTCATACAGACCACAGCTACAGGCCAGGAGAACCAGCACTCGCTCATACAAACCACAACTACAGGCCAGGAGAACCAGCACTCGCTCATACAAACCACAACTACAGGCCAGGAGAACCAGCACTCGCTCATACAGACCACAACTACAGGCCAGGAGAACCAGCACTCGCTCATACAGACCACAACTACAGGCCAGGAGAACCAGCACTCGCTCATACAAACCACAACTACAGGCCAGGAGAACCAGCACTCGCTCATACAAACCACAACTACAGGAGCATGAAGGAAATCAGGAAATTTAACATTTTTCTAAAGGGACTAAAGGTAGAGGAATTGGTCGTAAGCACACACAAGAGCTTCTGTACTCTCTGACAGCTGATGGCAAGAATATTCAGCAATACAGCCAAATACTGGCCCTAGAAACAATTAGGGGCATTTAGGAGGAGGGAGTATCAGGGAAAAATGTACTTGAGAAGAAGAAGAATAAAAAGCCAACAGATTCAATAAAATATATTAGTTTGTGCCTTCGGCAAGTAAACAAATAGACTGTTGATAAGAAAAAGCACAATTTTATGAAGTAAAGAAAACGAATGCTCTATCACACAATAAAACTGGTAAGCTGTAGCCTACCTATTAGAAAGCGCTACAAATGCAAATGGCTAAAAAGCGATGCATAAGTAGCCTATTATTTATTATTCAGCTAATAGTAATTCAGCTGAGAGTAATCATTGCTGATACAGTATATATGTGTAAATTTACTATATATAGAAAGCCAAGCAGAAGCAGCAGCCCCCGGCCAGACACCCTGGGGACCTCGGGGTCATGGCTGACCTTCTCAGCACGGTGGGGGGGGTGAGGTCAGCATGGGCCACGATCCAGTGAGCGCCACTAACATACCCTGGCAGTGCTGACCTGCGCTAGCCTGAGCCGCTAACCCACGGGGGCTCACAGGTCTGCTCTGAGAGCACACACCTGCTGCTGATGAGAAAGATAAGGCTGAGGAGTGTGGGAATTTAACATTTAATTCTATAAAAAGTATGTTGAAATAGAGTGTATAAACTTGTCTGTGGTAGTTAAGTTTCGAATGGGTGACCTTGGGCCTGTGTTCTGAGAGTTCTGAGAGGGAGGGCCACAACATTCTTCAGATAAAGCGTTGCCACAAAAACAGAGTCAGTTTATGCAAAAACAGGAAACGCCAAAACTCATAAGTTTCTATCTTCGTGGAAAAATACAAGACATGAGCTGAACACGAGTAATTCTAAGCGTTTGATTGGTTTTAATTAAACGCCCAGTGATGTATGAAAATGGAAGGTAGAAGACATACCCCTTTTTAGCATACAGTATATAAGCACCACAGTAGCAGAGATGGGGGGGTCCCACGAGCGAGAGCGTGCACGCGCGAGCGCGCTTCCAGCGCGCTTCCAGAGGACCACAGATGTATTAACCCATTGTGTTATTCTGTAAAGACCTGGAGCTGACACAATAAAGACAAAGTGTTTTAACCATTCGAATTGAATTGAAGAGTATCTTTGATCTACCTCCTTGACCACGAAAAGCAATATATTTGATTGCTAACAAATGGTGACCCCGACGTGGAGGAGGGAGATGATCTTGGATCAATAAAAAAAATAAAAAAAAGACGGTGGCAGTTTAATCTCTTGGACATTCCGGGGCCCATAAAAAGACAAGGTAAGCAGAACCTTTATAAGGAATGTCTGAGAGATATAACCAAACCATCTGAAAATTTGTTAAAAGAACTAATTTGCATAAATTTGTCAGAACGAATATAAATGTATTAAGGTGTATTCCATGACCCAACTTGACAAAGAATAAGGATAAAAAGTGCAGGGAAGACACAGAATAAAATATTCTTTGGTTGTGTGTAATTAAAAATTTGCGGGTCCATTATTTGTGGGACCTATGTATTGAGATACTAAGTGCATAGTCTTTTGGAAACGAATTCAGCCTTAGGATTCTGAGCCAGTATCAATAGTTACATAGTGATGCGACGCATATGCACCTCTGAAACGAAAATACGCAAATTACTGTGGTATACATTGATCTAGTGATATCAATGTAAGGTCCGTCGAACCAAATAGTCGACATTTAATGTATTGAGGTAACTCGAACCGGACAGTCGAGCTAGAATTGCGCTAAAGCCACGAGTGAAAACATACAAAAGGACTTGATTCATGGAATACAGTTTTGATTCATAAACAGGTCTTTGAGTTTTTTATTTTTTATTTTTATCTGTTGTATATCTGCTGTATTAAAATGATAAAAGGGGATAAACAAAATTGTGGGTGTCATTGTAAGCCTTTGTGATACTGATTCAGTGAAAATATTTTCTGATAATGCAGACGTGCATTGAGAAAATTAAATGAGTAATTGAATGCAGCTGATCACAGCCAATGACTGCAATATAACTGATATTTGGTGAATAAATTAAGGGAAATAAGGTTGTGTTCATTTAATTAGAACTGTTAAATTGTGGATCCTAATCAAACATATCAAGTAAAAAGTAGAAATTAAAACGAGTCAATATCTAAGTAATAAATAACGTTTACGGAATAAGGCAAAAATGACGACTACCGTGGATATATTGCGTAAACTATGGGACAATCTGAGTTTTAAACTATGTGCCCAGGAATTGAAAAAGCGTCGTGATAAATGGACTAAATATTTAGCCGAGATGGTTCCCCGAGCCAGACAAACCATTTTTGTCTGAGAAAAAGTGTGGGTTGTGTGAGTGCTGGCCAGAGAATGAATGTGTGTCGACACAAGTATGAGATTACAGCCTTGTGTGGTTTTGTATGAGCTGTGTTGTGTTTATGTTAAATCAGCTGAGTAGTTTAGAAGAAAATACTTGCAAATTGTTTAATCCAGAAGAATGTGATTTTAAAAGTGAATGGGAAGCCCAACTCATGGTATATTGTGATAAAGTGGGATTCTGATTGAACAAATTATAGTGTCCTGTTGGTCGTGGGCAGCCAAAAACCGATAGCGGAGAGACTGGAAGAACAGACAAGTAAACGGTGCACGCATGAAGGCGTCCAAATACTTTTGGCTTGTTGAGTTGTAGCCTTCGTAATGAAGTGAGCAGTTATTACGTGGGTAGAAGGCACATTATTGGTGAATTTATAAAGGAAAACTAAAAATACTTGCAGTGCTTTGAACCCTTTACACCTTGAGTGAAATAAGCAGTTTATTTTGTTAAAAGATCCCGTAGCTTTCGTTTTGCAGTGTGTGTGTAACCTGACCACCAGAATTACCGTAATAGCTCATGTAGGAGAGACCTTAAAAAAGTTAAAATATGTGCCCAATTATTTTCTGTGTCTCTGGAGCTATACTACAATGTATGATATATTTGCAATAGTTTGTGTTATAATCTCAGTGTACTATAAGATTTGTGAAACTTATGATCAGACGCATCGTAATGAAGACCCGCCTGGGAAAGTGTAAACAGTGTTGTGCAGAAAAGTGTGGAAGATCTTAATCAGAGTTTACGGTTGATTAAGTTTATGGTTAGTACAGATAGATAAGTGGAAGTTATACGCGAGGGAAACTTGCATAGGATTGTGACAGAAAGCAAGACAACATAGAAGGAAGTGAAAGTGTTATTCAATTTGCGTTATTAGTTAATTTGTTATTACATTACATATATATTATATGATATTATACATATATGCAGTTTATTTTCATGGAAAATTCTGAGCGCACTGATTTGTAACTTTGTCCTTTGACTGGCTTGGAGTTATGTGCTACTCAGTTCTCTATTTTCAGGTAGTGATTCGATTTAGTTGCAGGTAAAACAAGGCAGAGACAGTCTGTTGCAGTTTATTGCGCTCAAATAGCATAGGCTACTGGCTACAGCGAATTTGCTGTGGAGAAGATTTTAGCCTATGGTTATAAATAAATAAAAACTAAGATTGATCTCAGCATGATAACCGAACCGTATTTTTGTCCTTCAAAGTGTTTGAAAGAAATAAATTGAGTACAAGCTCGAGCGTCATTTTGTAACAGACAAGATTGAAGAAAAAGGTCTGATTTACCAAATAAATTAATAAGTAAGTAATGCAGGCCAATGTACTGATTTTAAACCTCTGGTTAATGCAGATAATGCACGCAGTTATAGTTATAGTTATACAGTTATAGCTTCATGCTAGTGAAGTATAATAAATCGAACAATCCTATCACCGCCCTGTCGGGAGGGGTCAGGACCATTGCACTACACGTAATTCAAACTTTCTTCCAAAATAGACACAACATTCTAGAGTCTGGTATAACGTAATTTATTATAAAAGGTTTAGCACAAATATACATACCCAGGCTGATCGGCTAAAACATACATATGTTAAAAACACTCAATCACATAGTCCAGTCTGAACCCGCAAGACGTAAAAACAAGTCCGTTAATGACAGAAGCGAAACATAACAGCGCATCATGAAGTTCAGCTGACATCTTGTGTGTTATTTTTTTTTTGGGTGTTTCCATGGTCTGCAGAGGTCTCTGCCTGTCCTAATTAAGCATTACATATGACCCTTATTTATATGGTAGTTTTGATGAAATGCTATGATTTAATCATATCAGAAACATCCTAGTCACGGTTTGACAATAGTAGTCCAATACATAGTTTTTACACCAATGTATGTAAAGATAGAAGATAAATGTTTTATTTGGATTTAAGAAACTATCAGTTCCTCAAGCCACACACACACATACATTTTCAAAACTAGCGTGCTGGAGGATCTTCCAGACAAGGAATTTGTAGGGAGTAGTTCATGCTTATCTCTTCAGACGGGCTAGGAACAGGCAGTTTCCCTGCGTGTGGGTGTGTGTATATGTCCTTGATTTGCAGGTGTCGAGATGAGCTCATATTGGGTGCCTGGCGTGGGACCATTGTACATTGAGCACACTTCGATACAAATAATGAGCTGATTTTGTGCGTGGTTGTCTGCCCTTGGTTCTGAGGCCTTGTGCTGCTATTGTGCACATATGGGTTTTTTTGTGCAATTCATACTACCACAGAAAAACATGTTCATGTTGACACTACATTTTGATATAGTTGGTCCTACAGTATGATATATAATTGTATATAAATAATGAATAATCTATAATTTGTCATAACAGCTGAACTCTAATACGGGGTTGTTGCACAATGAGGGTCACGGTTAAGTTCATTTTGAATATTTTTATGTTTTTAATGTATATTTATCACTAAAGGTGATAAAAGGAGGGAGAGGGTTTACAAAAAAGAAAGCGCATCTGAATTTGATTTATCAAAGTAAAAATTAATGTTATTCATCAGTATGACTTCAGTGTTATTATTACACTGATACATCAGTGACCGGTGGGTGCTCAATCATGGAAAGTTGGTTGCTGACCGATACTGTTGCCAATGACATGCTGGCGAGGTTGATTCGATGTTTCCTTGCTACCTGGAATGTAATTATTACCTCAGAAGTGAAAGTAGATAGTAGTGTTTAAGCAAAATGTTACAATTCGTTTTGAGTGCCATTTTCTGCATGTGCGATTTGATTTCATGCAGAGAGAGGGTCTGCGTTGCCCGCTTTGAATTTAACTTTTCAGTCTTTCAGGGAAAGGGGACTTGTTTGGTGGCCAGAGAAGAGAATGGAATAGAACAGGATAGAATAACTTATTTTCCCATGAGGGAACTTTAGTTGTAGTTTCCAGCAGCCAAGACATAGAAAGTGAGACAGTGTTTTAGTGTGATTTAACCGAGTATGTGTATATATTGTATAACAACAACACTGTCAGGAACGACCATTCAACTCATTCTTTAACCAGTGTAGTGGGCATGCGCGAGCGTGTCTTAGTGATGTGCAGTACGTGAACGAACGAATCTTTTTGAGCGAATCTTTTTGAGCGAATCTTTTTGAACGAATCTTTTTGAGCGAATCTTTTTGAACGAATCTTTTTGAACGAATCTTTAAAGTGAATTGAGTGTACCGTATCATCACTCAATGATTCGTTCATATGCTTGAGTGCGCATCAGCGGTCAGGAACTGTAGCGAACTGTACTGACCACAGACTACCCCTAGTTAATGAAAGTCTGCCCGTTATTAAACCATTTCAAATAATGATATTGATTAAATAAAGCACATTTTTGTTTTCTTTTGTATCGAAATAGCACAATAAATGTAGGCTATTTTAAGGAGGCCATGCTATAACCATGTTTTATATAGGCGACACAAATATAACCAATATGTGGCTATACTAGAGTTGCCAACTGTCACTGGTGTTAATTGCATGTGCATTCATTACTTCATTCTTGCTTTGAGTTGCGTAATGACTAGTCCAATAGCACACTCAGCTCTGGCTGTTTAATCGATTAAAATGTAAGTACGTTTTATATATCTTGAATACGGTTAATACTATTCTTGAAGATATTTTTAATTCATTTAGTTTACGAATAAATTCATTTTCAGTACTATTTAGTTTTGTTTATTCCAGCCTTTTTTGATAGAACATCGTTAAATTTATTTCAGTTTATTTGTTAAACACTAGTTTTACAAGCGTTTTTGTTTAGGAAATCCCCTCAGAACAACTATGCAACAAGGCAGGCTGAATGCCTTATCTCTATTATGTATAGAAGCAGATGTGCTATGTGAGATTGGTTATGAGGAGCTGATCAAAGAAAAAGTAGGAGAAAATTGTTCAACTATAAATAAAATGGAAGCGGATGTGCTGTGTGGGATTGGTTGTGGGGATCTGGTCAGAGACTTTGTGGGGAAGTGGGAGAGAGTTGTTCAGCTATGGATAAGGTGGAAGCATTCAAAATGGATATTGTTTTCCTTCTTGCTGTGGGTTTTGTTTGATTTCGAATTTTCTGGGTTTTATTATTAATGGTCAAAAGAGCCGAAGAGCTCTGTTTTGACAGGCTAAAAATGTTCAAACACCCGCGCCTGCATCTGTATCAAGCTGTGCATGCGCTATAAAGGACCAAGTGAAAATAATTGAGCAACAGCGGAGTATTGAAACTATGTTTAAGCGAAGATGAGAAGTGGAAACTTTACAGTTTAAGCTGGGGGAAGTGGAGGGCAAGGCCACATCCTAAGTTGTGTGGTTTTGTTTTGTGTTTAATTGTTTGATTTTGTCTAAAAACCATCAAAGTGAAACCCGGCAATGCGATCTCTCCTAAGGGTTGTCAGTTTAGATGCACAACCAAAACAAAGATAAATAAATAAACTGAACAGACAAATAAATCCTACGCTGCCCCGTATGTGAAAATGTACCCTAAGTGAAGGGAAAAGACTAATAAAGAATTCTTCTCTGTTTCCAGCAGGAACTGGGTGGTGGCTCTCAAGCAGCTCTACTGACAATGAGAGCTGAACTAGGCCCCACTAAATATTGCTAATTTCTCCCCTTTTTTGAATTTATGACAGGAACTCCAATGATAATTCCAGGGACGAATTATCACTGCTGTGAAGAATTACAGGGGATTGGAGATGAGATGACAAAGTACTGTGTGACTAACTGAAATTGTCAGGTTTCTTTACAGATATTGGGCCCAAGAAGACAGAAGCACACAACCTCGAGCAACTAATAAACAGATAACACACACAGAGCAAAGTGTGATTAAGGATGCGCATGGGCAGGACCATTGTGCAAAGGGGGAAGTGTATGATTGTGGGGAAGTGGGGATGTATAATAATTTGGAAAGTATCAGTTTTTCCCCAATAGGGCACAATCGACCATAGGAGGGCCTATGCCGTTTGTATGAGGTCCGTACAATGGACCCCGCTTGAACAGTTCAAGAGGGAACTGGCGAGCTATGTGTAACACTTAACCAGAATGTGCAAGATTATTTTCCAACAGGGGATTGGGTGTATATTAAAGTAACACTAACACTGAATATACACACACACGAAGAAAGAATTACACAACCAGGAGCTATGTGCTCCCTCATCAATGGCAGATAGAGAGAATACACACACAGAGATGCATTACATAATCTGCCAAAGAAAGACCGTGGCTGAGTGATGTGCTAGTAACCTCTCCTCTGTCCATTGGTCCGACGTTGAGGCTACTTGGACCAAAGAAGAAGAAGCCAACATAATTTTGTGGGTAAAAGTATCGTATGTTAGTCGATGTAACTATATTGTGATAAAATGTTTATAAAAAGCTGCCAATGCACTGTTGCCAAAATGCTAGGATTTTCTTTCCTCTTGATAGAAGTGTAAAAAGTAAAATGTATTAAAAATGAAGGAGTATCGCTTAAGATGGATATCGGACAGAGACATGTCCTCACCAGCAGCAGACTCAGTCTAGAGTTCTGTGGTTTTGCCTATGAGGTTTTCCTGGTGATTAAGTAAGAGCTCTGACATCATTGCTTACCGCTGTGCTAGTATTATAACCCTGATAGTTAGAGTAAATAAAATTAAGAAAACTGGGTTTGCAATGTGAACCTGCTTTAGGTATGGAGTGAAGATATCACCCATACAAGCTTGAATTACCGCTGTATAGTGTTGATCCCAAGGAGGGATCAAAGGAGGGAATTGTGGGAATTTAACATTTAATTCTATAAAAAGTATGTTGAAATAGAGTGTATAAACTTGTCTGTGGTAGTTAAGTTTCGAATGGGTGACCTTGGGCCTGTGTTCTGAGAGTTCTGAGAGGGAGGGCCACAACATTCTTCAGATAAAGCGTTGCCACAAAAACAGAGTCAGTTTATGCAAAAACAGGAAACGCCAAAACTCATAAGTTTCTATCTTCGTGGAAAAATACAAGACATGAGCTGAACACGAGTAATTCTAAGCGTTTGATTGGTTTTAATTATACGCCCAGTGATGTATGAAAATGGAAGGTAGAAGACATACCCCTTTTTAGCATACAGTATATAAGCACCACAGTAGCAGAGATGGGGGGGTCCCACGAGCGAGAGCGTGCACGCGCGAGCGCGCTTCCAGCGCGCTTCCAGAGGACCACAGATGTATTAACCCATTGTGTTATTCTGTAAAGACCTGGAGCTGACACAATAAAGACAAAGTGTTTTAACCATTCGAATTGAATTGAAGAGTATCTTTGATCTACCTCCTTGACCACGAAAAGCAATATATTTGATTGCTAACAGGAGCAGGACGAGGAGGGCTGAGGAACAGGACGAGGAGGGCTGAGGAACAGGACGAGGAGGGCAGAGGAACAGGACGAGGAGGGCAGAGGAACAGGACGAGGAGGGCTGAGGAGCAGGACGAGGAGGGCAGAGGAACAGGACGAGGAGGGCAGAGGAGCAGGACGAGGAGGGCAGAGGAACAGGACGAGGAGGGCTGAGGAACAGGACGAGGAGGGCAGAGGAACAGGACGAGGAGGGCAGAGGAACAGGACGAGGAGGGCTGAGGAACAGGACGAGGAGGGCAGAGGAACAGGACGAGGAGGGCAGAGGAACAGGACGAGGAGGGCAGAGGAACAGGACGAGGAGGGCAGAGGAACAGGACGAGGAGGGCTGAGGAACAGGACGAGGAGGGCTGAGGAACAGGACGAGGAGGGCAGAGGAACAGGACGAGGAGGGCAGAGGACAGGACTAAAAATAAAAAAGGGGCCGTTTACCCATGACCCCCCCCTCGAGATCGACAGATGACTAGTCAACCATAGCAAGTATCACACTTACATCACATTACATTACAAGCACATGCCAGTACACCTTATCAGGATTAAGAACTGTACTGTCACTGAAGCCTAAACTAGGGCCGGACCGTCCACTAGGCAACTACAGGCGGCACTACAACAGCGCTGCCCTCCGCCCACCGTCCCACCATCCAGGCGATAACGCTATTCTGCAGCCCCGCTATTATCCGGTCGAGCACGTAGGCTACTAATCGACTGGGGTGGAGGCCAGGGATTTATTCCGCGTGGGTAACATTACTATAAGCAGGATTGTTATTGTTAATAATTGTTAATAAGTGTTTTTGAACTTGAACACAGGGGAGCGCTGCTCCCCTTAAGTGAAATTGAGAAAACCGTCCGCCTTGTTAAGATATGCAGTTCTGTAAAACGAAACGCATTGGGTTCAGTCCAATCGCTTGTTTTCAGTCCTTGCATAATTTCCTTGATCCTTAGCTCCACCCAACGGAGGACGTGAGGAAGAGATAAAAGGATGAGTCAAGCGTCAGTTTAAGCAATGTCAATTACTAATGTCGGTGCACAGCTGTATCATCTGTCAGTGAGAATTAGAATGTTGTTGCACAGCTGTATCATCTGTCAGTGGGCATTAGAATGTCGTTGCACAGCTGTATCATCTGTCAGTGGGCATTAGAATGTCGTTGCACAGCTGTATCATCTGTCAGTGGGCATTAGAATGTCGTTGCACAGCTGTATCATCTGTCAGTGGGCATTAGAATGTCGTTGCACAGCTGTATCATCTGTCAGTGGGCATTAGAATGTCGTTGCACAGCTGTATCATCTGTCAGTGGGCATTAGAATGTCGTTGCACAGCTGTATCATCTGTCAGTGGGCATTAGAATGTCGTTGCACAGCTGTATCATCTGTCAGTGGGCATTAGAATGTCGTTGCACAGCTGTATCATCTGTCAGTGGGCATTAGAATGTCGTTGCACAGCTGTATCATCTGTCAGTGGGCATTAGAATGTCGGTGCACAGCTGTATCATCTGTCAGTGGGCATTAGAATGTCGTTGCACAGCTGTATCATCTGTCAGTGGGCATTAGAATGTCGTTGCACAGCTGTATCATCTGTCAGTGGGCATTAGAATGTCATTGCACAGCTGTATCATCTGTCAGTGGGCATTAGAATGTCGTTGCACAGCTGTATCATCTGTCAGTGGGCATTAGAATGTCGTTGCACAGCTGTATCATCTGTCAGTGGGCATTAGAATGTCGTTGCACAGCTGTATCATCTGTCAGTGGGCATTAGAATGTCGTTGCACAGCTGTATCATCTGTCAGTGGGCATTAGAATGTCGGTGCACAGCTGTATCATCTGTCAGTGGGCATTAGAATGTCGTTGCACAGCTGTATCATCTGTCAGTTATCATCTGTCATTGTATAAAACATGAAGTGCATTGGTAAAAGACGGCTAATTCACATAAATAGATGTAAATTACATTATTCTTTCTCAGTTGTACAATTTTAATGCCGCGGTTCCCACTCCTCCTCGGTATGACGCAGGACAAATCATTTGTCTGTTTGTAAAATTATGGCTGAAATATGGGCTAATTGTTAAAGTTTTATTTTTGGTTTGACAGGGAATAAATTACAAAACTGTGGTGGCCTGTAAACTGTAATTTGTTCTGCTACTGTTTCAGAATGAAGGCAAATGCACGCACACACGCATGCACACCAAGACAAACACATACACACACACACACACACACAAAAAACAAACATATACACAAGCTTGACTGGATTGAAGACACTACCAGTATGTGCAAGACACTTGTAGCCACATTTTGAGTAATGCGCATGTTGGTTGCATACCAAACAAACTAAGAGACTAAGACTAAGATTGCCAGATGTCTGGATGTGCATGGGAGCACAATTTCGAGACTTAGACATCGCTATCAGACTATGCACGGCATTCTCCACGAAGTGGATGATCATGTGTCCCCGGCCGACAAAAGACCGCTATAGTGTCCTACAGCACTGGCGGGATGGGCAGCAGAACTCTTTCTAATACCAGAGGGTAAATTCAGTCTTAAAGGCTTCAAATGATACCAGTCAAAAAAAGAAACAACTTTTCTTCCCAAAGCCTGGTGAGGTAAGAACCACCGTCGGGTCTAAGACTCCAGCATTGCAGAGCCGGTTCCTGACTGTCAGGTCTCTAAGTCTCACATTACGATGCCAGAAAGACTCTAGGGCAGGCCTGGCCAACCCGCGGCTCCCGAGCCGCATGTGGCTCTTTGCCTGGTTTCATGCGGCTCTTACGTTCATATCGAAGTTTGTGTTTGTGTTTTTTTTTAATGTGCGTGTTCGCTTCGCTTGAGTTCAATACGGTATTTTCGTCAAACGCGCATGTGCGTGAGATGAAAATACCGCAAAGTTTCCCAGTAGGGGCAAGATCATTTGAGTAAACAATTTGTGTCAAGTTCGCTCTCAAAATGGCAGGGAAAAAATGCACAGCAAAACGAAAATATGAAGATGAACACAGGACGTTTTTAACAGAGTGGGAGAGTTTATATTTCTTTGTTGAACGTAATGGCAAGCCATTCTGCCTTATATGTCAGGCGTCATTAGCGCATTTCAAAGCTTCAAATCTTCAGCGCCACTTCAGCTCACTCCATGCTAACATCGACCAGGAATTTCCAAAAGGGACTGAACTTCGCAAGCACAAGTTGGTCAGAAAAGCAGATACAGTTTTTCAAAAATTTACGAAGCACTCAGAGACCGTAACGCTTGCATCGTATCAACTGGCTTGGAACATTGCACGGGCTAAAAAGCCATACAATGAAGGGGAGTTCGTTAAAAAATGCCTCAGTGACGTTGTTGAAATCTTGTCTCCTGAAAACGACAAACTAAAACGAATGGTATCAGACGTCCAACTGTCCCGCCACACTGTTGAACACAGAATATCGGACATTAACACGGCTATTGAATCACAGTTGCACTCTGACCTTCAAGCACGTGAGTATTTTAGTGTCGCATTGGATGAGAGTTGTGACATACAAGACAAGCCTCAGTTGGCAATATTTGCACGGTCTGTGTCAAACGATTGTGTGATCAAAGAAGAACTCCTTGATATTGTGCCATTAAAAGACAGAACCCGTGGCATAGATGTGAAAGAAACAATGATGGCTGCATTTGCGAAAGCAAATCTGCCCATACCGAAACTAACTGCAATAGCCACGGATGGAGCGCCAGCCATGATCGGATCTGTGAACGGGCTTGTGGGGCTGTGCAAAGCTGACCAAACATTTCCTGAGTTTTGGAATTTCCACTGCATCATCCACAGGGAGCAACTCGTGTCTAAATCATTGAATTTAGACAACGTCATGAAGCCTGTGATGGAAATCGTCAACTACATCCGCACACATGCGCTTAACCACAGGCAATTCAAGAATCTCATCGCTGAGCTGGACCAAGGGCTTCCAGGTGACCTGCCGCTGCACTGCACTGTGAGGTGGCTGTCAAAAGGCCAGGTACTCTCTCGCTTCTTTGAGCTTTTGGATGCCGTGAAACTGTTCATGGAAGAGAAGGACAAGGACTATCCCGAGCTCTCGGACATCGAGTGGATTATGGATCTGGCCTTTTTAGTCGACATGCTGTGTCACTTGGACAGACTGAACCTGACCCTGCAGGGTAAGTTAAAAATGCTGCCTGACCTGGTGCAAAGTGTGTTTGCGTTTGTCAACAAACTGAAGCTGTTCAAGGCGCATATTCAAAAGGGAGATTTTGTTACGATCCGCTCCTGCTTCCCTTCCCTTCCTTGGTGTTTTCCTCTGTTTCCCTGAACCTGATTGTGTCATGTCTGCGTTCATTGCCTAATTGTGTCTACATTGCACATTTACTTCTCGCACCACATCTTAATTACACAATTCACACGTAATTGCTGTCACCGCATTCCTCACGTGGTTTCTAATTGTTCAATCAATTCGCTGATTTCGCACGCATTTCCCGCAAGCTGCAGTTTATCAGCTCAAATGACACTAGTTATATTAACCGTGCTGTTCCTGTGAATTGTTGTCAGAGTATTACGGTCCTTGTCTCGTTTGTACTTGCTTGATTCTCTAGTTTACTAGACTCTGGCTATACGAACCCAGGTCTGGATGCCACACGCCCTGGCTTCCCTGTGTGGATCCTGACTCGGCCACCGCCTGATCCTTCGCTGCGAACCAGGCTAAAGACCACTCCTGGCTACTTCGCCTGTTCCTGCTCACCAGTTCACTGTGGGTTCCACAGTGGACATTATCTTTGTGCCTACTGAAAATAAAGACTCTTTATTTTCTAATTCTGTCTCGTCGTGCATTTGGGTCCGTACCTGCCAGTCTGTCACAGATTTAACGCATTTTCCCACTCTGCTAAAAGCCAGCGGGCAAGTCACCAGCGCCGCCCTGAATAAGCAAAGAGCCAGATATGCAACACTGGTTGAAAACCTGCACGAAAGCTTTGTGACCCGGTTCCGTGATCTACAACTGAAAAGGATACGTTCCTCGTCGACCCATTTAATGCAGAGACGGACTGTTTGAAAGCCCCGCTAGTCACAGATGAGGCTGCGGCTGAGTTGGAGATGATCGATCTTTGTGAGGAGGACCAACTGAAACCTGCTTTAAGGGAAGGGACCATTGAGTTCTGGAAAAGTGTGCCAATGGAAAAATACCCCAATGTCAAACGGGCTGCGCTTAAGATACTGTCAATGTTTGGGTCAACATACGTCTGCGAGTCTGTGTTTTCTACCCTGAAACACGTGAAATCAAAGCATCGATCTGTTCTGACTGACACCCATGTGAAAGAATTGCTTCGAGTGGCAACAACGGAATACAAGCCAGATTTGAAGAGGATTGTTCAAGGCAAGGAATGCCAGAAGTCCCACTAAGCAACATGCATAGTAAAAGAAAAACGCTATTGTAAATTATTATATTTTTGTTTGTGGACTTGGTTGAACTGAGAGTTTGTGTGTGTGAAATGACTGGCCTGTGGTCTTAGTACTGTAGGAGTCAATTTCTGTCATTATCATGTTGGTGTGTGACATTTACAATAAATCTGGCTGAGCAGAGGTCTGTGTGTGTGTGTGTGTGTGTGTGTGTGTGTGTGTGTGTGTGTGTGTGTGAGAGGAAGGGATGGGGTGATGTTCATGTGTGCCCATGTGTATGATGTGGCTCTTTGCGGTAACACAGTAAAAAATGTGGCTCTTAGTCTCTGACTGGTTGGCCACCCCTGCTCTAGGGCCTTATAATGTGGGAATAATAGAGCAGACAGTCAGGAACAGGCTGTGGAGTGCTGGAGTCGTAGACCCTACAGAGGTTCTTACCTCAGCAGACTTTGGGAAGAAAAGTTGTTTTTTCTTCTTTTTTTGACTGGAATAATTTCTAACCTTTAAGGCTAAATTTCCCCCCTTGCATTGGGAATAGCTCTCAGGGGTGCAGTTTTCACTCCTGTTTTATTTAAGTGGGCATAAAAGTGGGCCCAGGTGTAACTTAGTGTATAAATGGTGCTAAACAGAGAATAGCAGAAAACAAATCTACAGACAGGGGGAAGTGTAATGTACGGCAAATTCAGGGAGGACTTGCTCATCATTGGAAGTAAATTTTTCTCTCAAACCAGCCTTAGCCTTTCATAAAGTCATATCAGAATTCATATTATAATATGATATCAGAATTCACATCATATCAGAGGATATATTAGAATGTCATGAATCAGAATTCAGATGAAGATGACTGTAATACCAGCACACCATAAGAGCCTTGGTACAGACTGACCCTGTTAGCTACTGATAGACTGTGTGTAGCATTGTGCTGTCAGCCTTGGTACAGACTGACCCTGTTAGCTACTGATAGTCTGTGTGTAGCATTGTGCTGTCAGTCTTGGTACAGACTGACCCTGTTAGCTACTGATAGTCTGTGTGCAGCATTGTGCTGTCAGCCTTGGTACAGACTGACCCTGTTAGCTACTGATAGTCTGTGTGTAGCATTGTGCTGTCAGCTTTGGTACAGACTGACCCTGTTAGCTACTGATAGTCTGTGTGTAGCATTGTGCTATCAGCCTTGGTACAGACTGACCCTGTTAGCTACTGATAGTCTGTGTGTAGCATTGTGCTGTCAGCTTTGGTACAGACTGACCCTGTTAGCTACTGATAGTCTGTGTGCAGCATTGTGCTGTCAGCCTTGGTACAGACGGACCCTGTTAGCTACTGATAGTCTGTGTGTAGCATTGTGCTGTCAGCCTTGGTACAGACTGACCCTGTTAGCTACTGATAGTCTGTGTGTAGCATTGTGCTATCAGCCTTGGTACAGACTGACCCTGTTAGCTACTGATAGACTGTGTGTAGCATTGTGCTATCAGCCTTGGTACAGACTGACCCTGTTAGCTACTGATAGTCTGTGTGCAGCATTGTGCTGTCAGCCTTGGTACAGACTGACCCTGTTAGCTACTGATAGTCTGTGTGTAGCATTGTGCTGTCAGCCTTGGTACAGACTGACCCTGTTAGCTACTGATAGACTGTGTGTAGCATTGTGCTGTCAGCCTTGGTACAGACTGACCCTGTTAGCTACTGATAGACTGTGTGTAGCATTGTGCTGTCAGCCTTGGTACAGACTGACCCTGTTAGCTACTGATAGACTGTGTGCAGCATTGTGCTATCAGCCTTGGTACAGACTGACCCTGTTAGCTACTGATAGACTGTGTGTAGCATTGTGCTGTCAGCCTTGGTACAGACTGACCCTGTTAGCTACTGATAGACTGTGTGTAGCATTGTGCTGTCAGCCTTGGTACAGACTGACCCTGTTAGCTACTGATAGTCTGTGTGTAGCATTGTGCTGTCAGCTTTGGTACAGACTGACCCTGTTAGCTACTGATAGTCTGTGTGTAGCATTGTGCTGTCAGCCTTGGTACAGACTGACCCTGTTAGCTACTGATAGTCTGTGTGTAGCATTGTGCTGTCAGCCTTGGTACAGACTGACCCTGTTAGCTACTGATAGTCTGTGTGTAGCATTGTGCTGTCAGCCTTGGTACAGACTGACCCTGTTAGCTACTGATAGTCTGTGTGTAGCATTGTGCTATCAGTCTTGGTACAGACTGACCCTGTTAGCTACTGATAGACTGTGTGTAGCATTGTGCTATCAGCCTTGGTACAGACTGACCCTGTTAGCTACTGATAGTCTGTGTGTAGCATTGTGCTGTCAGCCTTGGTACAGACTGACCCTGTTAGCTACTGATAGTCTGTGTGTAGCATTGTGCTATCAGTCTTGGTACAGACTGACCCTGTTAGCTACTGATAGTCTGTGTGCAGCATTGTGCTGTCAGTCTTGGTACAGACTGACCCTGTTAGCTACTGATAGTCTGTGTGTAGCATTGTGCTGTCAGTCTTGGTACAGACTGACCCTGTTAGCTACTGATAGTCTGTGTGTAGCATTGTGCTGTCAGCCTTGGTACAGACTGACCCTGTTAGCTAAACCGTGACACGCTGCCACTAAGTTTGGCTGCAGCAGAGATTTGTGCTCTCACAGAAATATGGTGTCCCAAAGGAATGGATGTGTAAAAGAGCCAAGGAGAGACTTGTTTATGTTTTTACTTACTGTATTTATAGTGGTCCCTCAATTCAATTTCTGTCAGGACTTTCTGAAAGATGCTCTAAAGCAGGAGGGGGGTGCAGGCTGGAATGCGATCACAAATCGGAATATGGGGGGGGGTTGTTCATGAGTGGGCACTCGGACTAGGAGGTGGGGGTGTTGTGTTCCTGAGCGCCATCGCAGACAGACCCCCCTGTTCTAAACTCAGGCTTTAAAGGACAAAAACAAATGAAAACTGGGAAACCCTAAAACGCAGAGTTGTGCTCTGTTTTTACGTGCAGTTGATTACTGTTATAATACTGACTGGAGTGTGTCGGACAGTTCTCAGTTCCTTCCTCTGACACCCTGGTTCTCACTGTGGAGTTTAAAATGTAAGGTAGGCTCATGAGACGAGTCATATGCAACTGCTGCTAATGAAGACATTGTGTAAAAACGGCACGTTCTTTAGTCTTCCACTAGAACATAGGTGTCAAACACGCGGCCCGCCACGTCATTTTATGTGGCCCGCGACAAAAAAAAAGTTTAAGTTTTTTTCTAGGGGAGGAGGACCCCCCAGACCCCCCGTGGTGGTTTCGGAAAATCTCCCTATTTCTGAGGGCTCAAAGTTGGCAAAAGTATGGTTATATTTATAGTCTTACAGTTACAACCGGCCCTTTGAGGGCAACCATAATGCTGATGTGGCCCGGGGTGAAAATGAGTTTGACACCCCTGCTCTAGAACCTTCTGCCTTCTTTTCAATAAGCAAAAAAATGATAATTCCTTGCTCGCCCTGCCATCTCCTGCTGAGCGGCTGGGTGAAATTAAGCACCAGCTGTTGTGAAGCCGTTAAAACTGTGTTAAAAAACGCTTGTTATTGTAACACTATTGTAAATGTATTGTTTGTATAACATCCTAAATTCTTGGACACGGAATAACACTGTTACCATATTCAGAGCGAGCTTGATTTATGCAGCTCCCACTCGTTATATCAAAAGCAATGGTGCTGTGGAAATACAGAGATAAATAGTAACACAGCTGAATATTAATGAACAGGGAAGCCTGGTTGTTTTTCCCTGAGTGAAAGACCATAAACGCTGCCAGATATCACAGGACCAGGGGGCTGAGTGTTTGTAAAACTCCTCGGAGTCACAGGTTCACGTTCAGTGACAATGTTTCTCTCACATGGAACGGACTACAGGTGCCACACAATAGGGTTGATGAGTGTGGAATAAAAACAACACACAATTGTCAGAAAGTGTGATACTTTTCAGAACGATACTTTGGAAAATAGAACTTTTTAAAATAGTTTTCTCTGACAGAGCAACATTAGGAGACCCGAAATATATATATATTTTTTAATCATTAAGCTTGATCGACGTGAGCAAGTAATGAAGAATAATCGATGTCTTTAGCATCCCCAAATCGATCAAATCGCCCTACGGACCATGGTAAACGTCTCGCTAAAAAAAAAAATGTTCTTTAAAAAAATATATAAGTTCATAAATTGTAAATGTAATTATTTTAACGGATGAGCCCTCTGCTGTCTTTCTGCTCCACGCACATGCTGATATGGCAGTTGGCCGGAGCTTTGATGGCAGCGAGAGAAACATACTGCCCAAGGCTAGAAAAACACTGCATACTGCCCAAGGCTAGAAAAACACTGCATACTGCCCAAGGCTAGAAAAACACTGCATACTGCCCAAGGCTAGAAAAACACTGCATACTGCCCAAGGCTAGAAAAACACTGCATACTGCCCAAGGCTAGAAAAACACTGCATACTGCCCAAGGCTAGAAAAACACTGCATACTGCCCAAGGCTAGAAAAACACTGCATACTGGCCAAGGCTAGAAAAACACTGCATACTGCCCAAGGCTAGAAAAACACTGCATACTGCCCAAGGCTAAAAAAACACTGCATACTGGCCAAGGCTAGAAAAACACTGCATACTGCCCAAGGCTAGAAAAACACTGCATACTGCCCAAGGCTAGAAAAACACTGCATACTGCCCAAGGCTAGAAAAACACTGCATACTGCCCAAGGCTAGAAAAACACTGCATACTGCCCAAGGCTAGAAAAACACTGCATACTGCCCAAGGCTAGAAAAACACTGCATACTGCCCAAGGCTCATGAAGTGAGGGATTAGACTTTGGTTTGGAGAGCTGGTCAAATGGAACTGCATTACTATTAATTATGTTAGTGTAGCCATGTATGGGGAAATACAAGTGTAGTCAACTGAAACAGGGGAGTTAGTGACTGAATCAGGGGAGTTAGTGACTGAAACAGGAGAGTCGGTGACTGAATCAGGGGAGTTAGTGACTGAAACAGGAGAGTTAGTGACTGAAACAGGGGAGTTAGTGACTGAAACAGGAGAGTTAGTGACTGAAACAGGAGAGTCAGTGACTGAATCAGGGGAGTTAGTGACTGAAACAGGAGAGTTAGTGACTGAAACAGGGGAGTTAGTGACTGAAACAGGAGAGTTAGTGACTGAAACAGGAGAGTCAGTGACTGAAACAGGTGAGTTAGTGACTGAAACAGGAGAGTTAGTGACTGAAACAGGTGAGTTAGTGACTGAAACAGGGGTGAAGTCATGGTTAGTTTGGTCACTCACTTGTTTTGGTGCTTGGAGCCTTGGAGGTGTGCGTGGTACTGTTCAATTGAGTTCAGAATCACATTGCACACACTGCAGGAATAACTACTACGCAGGCCTGGGGAAATACAAACACACAAATAAATACAATTAACTGCCAGATAAATACACAAAAACAGTCAATTCACAAATAAACCCTCAAACAAATACAACTCATAGATACACATGCATGCAAAAACATAATGAGCACAGATACAAAAAAGTACATTGTACTGACAGATACACATATAAAAAACACAATTCACAAATGCGTACACAAAACCGCAGGTAAGTCACAAAAATGTAAGCAGTGCAATATAAAATGGATGCCACACAGTGATATACTGTAATAGTATCAGTAATTCACGTTTACAGTTTACAGTCAATTGGCAGGTTCTGTAATATGTAAAAGTTATACAACATTCTGAGCTCTGAGAAACACAAATGTGTCGTGAGCGGCTCAATTACTTTCTCAAATGCTCAAATAAAACACTTTCCCCTGAGGTTCATTTCTAAATACATTATGGCCTTTTTTCAGAACCCTCATTTCAAGCCCCAGTTAATTACACGGGTTCATCAATATCTGTTAAATAAACTTGGGATGTTTTTGGAAAGAAAACAGTTTAATTTATTTGATGAGATGAGACAATGAGAAATACCATGGCAAGTTTATTTTTTTTCAATACAAATTGCCTTTGTTCTATGAAAAGTGCTTCTAAAATATGAATCCCTTGAGTCTTTTAAGATAAAAAAAAATAACTTGAGTGTTCACTGTGTTAAAATGATTAGCTAAGATTGTTAGTAATTTTTCAATTTTTCCACCCCATTTCCTTTTTGTCTTTAAATTATTTAACTTGTTGAATTATTGAATTATTCTGTATATAACAGACATGACAATAGACCACATCAGATGTAGAAAATGAGGGAAAAGCCACAAATAGAAGGCATATTCTTAAAAAAAAGAAAGGAAAACACCTTTATCTGTGTTACATTACTGGTAAGGATTAGTGTTTTAAATTTGGGTCCCAGCATGCTTTGCGATAAGGCCTCCAGGGCTGTGGAGAGAAGCGATGGTCATCATTGTCCCTGCCTGGTGACGGGGGGAGCAGATGGGAGCTCATTAAAAGGTTTGCAGGTGGTATAGATGGACCTGAAGAGAAGGCTTCGGCACGAGCCGAGAGACCACACGCTGCTGAGAACGCACACTGCTGTGAGACCGTGCAGCTCGAGCTGAGACCGCGCGACTCCAGTCGAGACCGCAAAGTGCAGAGATACTGCACAGCGCTGAGAGACCGTGTGACTCCAGTAGAGAGACCGCACAGTGCCGAGATACCGCACAGCGCTGAGAGACCGTGTGGCTCCAGTAGAGAGACCGCACAGCGCTGAGAGACCGTGAGGTTCCAGTAGAGAGACCGCACAGTGCCGAGATACCGCACAGCACTGAGAGACCGTGTGGCTCCAGTAGAGAGACCGCACAGTGCCGAGATACCGCACAGTGCTGAGAGACCGTGTGGCTCCAGTAGAGAGACCGCACAGCGCTGAGAGACCGTGTGGCTCCAGTAGAGAGACTGCACAGTGCCGAGATACCGCACAGCGCTGAGAGACCGTGTGGCTCCAGTAGAGAGACTGCACAGTGCCGAGATACCGCACAGCGCTGAGAGACCGTGTGGCTCCAGTAGAGAGACCGCACAGTGCCGAGATACCGCACAGCGCTGAGAGACCGTGCGGTTCCAGTAGAGAGACCGCACAGTGCCGAAATACTGCACAGCGCTGAGAGACCGTGAGGTTCCAGTAGAGAGACCGCACAGTGCCGAGATACCGCACAGCGCTGAGAGACCGTGTGGCTCCAGTAGAGAGACCGCACAGTGCCGAGAGACCGCACAGCACTGAGAGACCGTGTGGCTCCAGTAGAGAGACCGCACAGTGCCGAGATACCGCACAGCGCTGAGAGACCGTGCGGCTCCAGTAGAGAAACCGCACAGTGCCGAGATACCACACATCGTTGAGAGACCGTGCGGCTACAGAGCGCTGATTCTGCACCGCCTCTGCCAATAGGGAGATACATAACTGGTCAGGGAGGGATGGTTGCGCAGCTACAGTTGAAGTCGGAAGTTTACATACACTAAACTCATTTTTAACCACTCCACAGATTTCATAGCCTCTCATGTTAGCAAACTATAGTGTTGGCAAGTCAGTTAGTCAGTTACCCAACAACATAAAAAGACTCATATATCTTATTTTCTGGTACTCTTACAAGCGATACTATAACGTCTCTGCATTTGAATGGATCTCTATGGGAATTGGGGGGGCGGGACTAGAATTAACTGTAAATTACAATGGAACAGTATAGACACATGGTTGGCTAAAGTCATCAAGGGTCTGACATATCAAACAAGCCTTAAATCATCAATCTGCTGCCATAAATACAGTAGATATGGATGGATAACTTGAAGGGTTTCTTCTCCTGACTTATTTTTCCATAGCGTTCAATCGGAAAATTTGTCAGGAGAAACAACCCTTAAAGTTTGATTCTGTGGATCATCCAATTTTATTGCAAAGATTATGTAACTCAGGGTTCTCCCAACAAACATTGTCATGGCTTTCCAGCTATTTTCATTCCCGTATGCAGTGTGTCAAGGCAGAAAATATTATTTTCCAACCTCTCCCCATCACTATAGGTGTCCCCCAGGGTTCGACCTTAGGACCAACACTCTTTTCCATTTATATAAACAATATTGCACAATCTATTAGCAATGCCCAAATACATTTTTATGCCGATGACACTATACTATATTGCTCCCACCGATCACTTCACACAGCCCTCAGCAATCTTCAGTCAGCTTTCTTTGCCATTTAAAAAGCATTCACCAATCTACACCTTAAACTTAACACAAAAAAAACTAAATGCATGATCTTCAACAGAAAGAAAAACAGTTTGGACAATATCACTAAAGTAACCACCCTGGATGGCTCAGCTTTGGAATTGGATTCTTCCCTTACATTTCAAACTCACATCAACACTGTACAAGACAAAGTTACGGCTAGACTGGGATTTCTTTATCGCAACAAAGCGTCATTCACCCACACTGCTAAACTTACTCTGATCAAGATGTCCATACTTCCCATTTTTGATTACTGTGACATTGTTTACCGGACTGCCTCTAAAACTTTGTGCTATATCACTCTGCTATTCACTTCATCACCAATGCCTCTTTCATTACACACCACTGCACCTTATACTCCCTTATGGACTGGCCATCTCTTCACACCACTGCACCTTATACTCCCTTATGGACTGGCCATCTCTTCACACCACTGCACCTTATACTCCCTTATGGACTGGCCATCTCTTCACACCACTGCACCTTATACTCCCTTATTGACTGGCCATCTCTTCACACCACTGCACCTTATACTCCCTTATTGACTGGCCATCTCTTCACACCACTGCACCTTATACTCCCTTATGGACTGGCCATCTCTTCACACCACTGCACCTTATACTCCCTTATTGACTGGCCATATCTTCACAACAGAAGACTCATTCACTGGCACTTGTTCATCTATAAATCACTCTTACACATTACACCTCCCTACCGCTATAATCTCCCGCATTATTCCCATAACTCCTATAACCTTAGATCCACCAATTATATCACATTGTCCGTCCCCAAAACCTCAACGACCTTTGGTCATAACTCATTCCACGTCTCTGCTTTCCATGACTGGAATACCCTACAATCAACTCTCAAACTTCACAATCTTAACACACCTATACATTCATTTATAAGAGTCTTAAAGAACACTATTTCTGACCTTTGCACCTGCTAGCCCTTCCATCCCCTTGTGACCACTGTTATATACCATGTTTTATGCGTATTGATGTTATATGTTTTTATTTTGACATGTTTTATATTTGACTGTGCTGTTTTATGCAAATAGTTTTAAGAGTACTTTGTGTATGATTGTATGTTCGCTTGTATGTTCACACATACCTACTTGGCCAGGTCAGTTTTGTAAATGAGAATTTGTTCTCAATCACTTTTACCTGGTGAAGTAAAGGTTAAATAAATAAATAAATAAATAAATAAATAAAATAAAGTGATCCATCCATATCGACTGCATATCTGGCAGCAGAGTGATGGTTTGAGGCTCGCTTGATACCTCAGACCCTTGATGACTTATAGCCATTTTACCAATCATGTGTTCCATACTGTTCCAGTGTAATTTACAGCTAAATATAGTCCCACCCCCCAATTCCCATAGAGATCCGTTTCTAGTATCGCTTGTAAGAGTACCAGAAAATAAGATATCAAGAGTCTTTTGATGTTGTTGGGTCACAGACATCAAGATTCAGGAAGTCATGCCATGCAAAGGATATGCGACCAAATTTAAAGGCACAGTCAACTTACTGTATGTAAACTTCTGACCCACTGGAATTGTGATATAGTGAATTAAAAGTGAAGTAATCTGTCTGTAAAGAATTGTTAGAAAAATTACTTGTGTCAGGCACAAAGTAGATGTCCTAACTGACTTGCCAACACTATAGTTTGCTAACACCAAATCTGTGGAGTGGTTAAAAATGAGTTTTAATGACTTCGACATAAGTGTATGTAAACTTCCGACTTCAACTGTATATAGCTCACCAATAAACAAGCAAGTGACGCTAGAGGCAATACTTGTCGTGACTCCAGTTTTTGTCATCGGGTTTCTTTTCACCCACAATCCCTTCCACAACGTGAAAGCTGGCCGTTAAATTTAGACGAATTTAGAATTTAACATCTCGTCTTTTCTGCCACACTACACTTAAATAGTCTATTAAAACATTACAGATGTAGCCCAAGGACAGAGTTTTCATTTGAGTAGTAATAAATGAAAGACATTTTGTCACAGATACAAAACTTAATCCCACTGATAGGTCATTATTTCAACTCCCCAAGAAAAAAGAGCCATTGCCCGAAAACATCCAGTCGATAAGAGCGGTCACGCCCATAAAAACATCAAACACTCTCCAGTCCCAAACCCTGAGGGGATGAGTCTGAAGTGGCCCATCCAGCCTGTACCAGCGATATCTGGCAGCCCACCCACTTGTGCTAGTCTGCACTTAACTGCGTCAAAAACAGGTTAAAAAATGGTTATAAATAGAATAACTCGAAGGCCCAAACGTGACTTTTGAGGTTTTAAAGCCTGGAAATAGATATTTTTTTTTACATATGTCTAGAAAAGTGATTGAAAGAGTGTTATCTTTCGGCAGCTTGGTTCGACGGTCTCAGGAGATAAGCTGACGAGGGCTGTCAACCACGCAGTTAATATAAATAAAAATCAAACTGCCACCGTTATCAGATCCTAACCACCAAGCAGCTAAAGAAAAAACTCTCCAAATCTGAAATGACCCAACACATCTACTTAATTCCGCATGCCATCCACTTTCATTGAACTGCTGATTCCAAGCGACCCAGAAATGCACAGAAACACTTTGACTCCATCCTGCATTTTTTAATATATTTAATAGACAATTTGGAATTTGAATTTAATGTCACATTCTATTTAAGATGCAGGCTTATGTGCTGAATATCGACACTTTTTCAGCCCCCATCTCTTCCAAGAGAATATAATAAACTGATAACATGTTTGATGTACGTGCGGAAAAGAATGAATCTGTCTGTGGGGGCCTGTGAGAAATTTTGGCGTGAATTGGACAGCATGAGGTCTTTATGTAATTAGGCTACCTTGGTTCTCTTTCAAATAACAAGTGCCTGCATTAATTAAAACCATTTCCACGTCTGCGAGCTCAGTCCAAAATGCCAAGAGACAGCTGTAGGGTGGAGTAAAAGAAGGGTGCACAATCTGGTGCGCGGCACACAGCACTCCGCCGTATTCACACGAGATAGCCCAGACCGGTGATTAATCGCCAGCCTTGGACGTTTTGTTTCCTTTAATAAGCCGTTTTCTTACGAGTTCCAGACCCTTGGCAACCGAGGCGTTGTTGTTAATAATCTGATCTGCCGGCCGGTTAATCCCCTTTAATTCAAGTTATATTTTTAGGGCTTTTCAGGTTTATTGGACAGCACAGTGTAAAGAAACAGGAAGAATGGAAGTGAGAGAGAGGGAGAGACACGGGGAGCGAGAGAGAGAGAGAGGGAGAGACATGGGGAGAGGGAGAGATAAGGGGAGAGAGAGAGAAAGAGAGAGAGAGAGGGAGAGACATGGGAGAGCGAGAGAGAGAGGGAGAGACAAGGGGAGTGAGAGAGAAAGAGAGAGGGAGAGATAAGGGGAGTGAGAGAAAGAGAGACGTGGGGGAGCGAGAGAGAGAGGGAGAGACGTAGGGGAGCGAGAAAGAGAGGGAGAGACAAGAGGAGTGAGAGAGAGAGGGAGAGATGTAGGGGAGCGAGAAAGAGAGGGAGAGACAAGAGGAGTGAGAGAGAGAGAGAGAGAGGG
This sequence comes from Ilyophis sp. 1 JC-2022, assembly GCA_022702515.1. Taxonomy (NCBI): domain Eukaryota; kingdom Metazoa; phylum Chordata; class Actinopteri; order Anguilliformes; family Synaphobranchidae; genus Ilyophis; species Ilyophis sp. 1 JC-2022. Next base: position 108,506,491 of record CM040396.1, read on the forward strand.
AGAGACAAGGGGAGTGAGAGAGAGAGAGGGAGAGAGAGGCAATGAGAAGATGAGCTCCTAAAATTTCTTAAACTTTTCAAAAATATTCGCAGAAGGATGTTTGATTTATGATCAAAAAATTTACATAAACGTTTATGAACAATAAGAGAAGAACATGAAGACATTTTGAATACAAAAACACTAAAAATACCTTTTAAAAAGGCATAAAACAGAGACAGAGGAAACCAAGGACTTGAGACAGAAGGATTAGACAGTGGAAACGGACTAAACAGTGAGGCAGTGAAGGTAAGCTGCTGGAAATCAATATTATTACTTTTGTTGATTTATTTTAATTTTATTAGAAACACAAACAAGAGCCAGAGTACAAGACCCTTGAGCCAGAGCCTGAACCCAACAGCGCCCCTGCCAGTGAAGCACCTCCTCCTGCCCACTGTACCCCCAGCTCCCCCAAAGTGTACAGCAGCATCAGGACCCTGAGAGACAGCCTGGCAGTGCTGGAGCAGGAGTTCACTCAGTTCAGAGAGGACACTCTGGCTAACTGTAGCAGCCACTCGCAGCAGGCTAACAGCGAGGTAGCCAGCCTCCTCAGACAGCACAGGTGTGAGATGCAGGAGCTGCGATCTGCTATGAGAAACCTGGAGGAGGACAACCAGGCCTTAAGGACAGAGCTCCACAGAGTGAAAGAGGAGCTGACCAAGGCTGACCAGCACAGCCACAGCCTGCAGAGAGACATGGAGGGACTCAAACACACACTGCACAACATCCAACTCCCACCAATACACACACACGCTACCTCCCCCAGTGCTAACACACACACTGCCCCACCCACACACCACCCACACACACACACACACGCTACCTCCCCCAGTGCTAACACACACACTGCCCCACCCACACACACCAGCACCCCCTGCACTCAGACACACTCCTACTACCCCTTCTAAAACTGACACAGACCCCACTCCCCCTATCACTGACACACAGTCTACCCCTCCTCATGCAGACACACACACCAACACCCTCAGTCCGAACACTCCCAAAACCAGCAGACCCACAGGACAGTACAGTGAGGCTGAGGTCATAATTCTATGTGACTCCAATGGAAAATACCTCAATGAAAGCCGGCTATTCCCTGGGAGAAAAGTCCTAAAGCTTCGCTGCCCAACAACACAAACTGCCCTGGAACTGCTGTCAGAGCAGAGACTAGGACATGCCAAACATGTCCTGATCCATACGGGGACCAACGACCTGAGCACACGCAGGATTGACGTAGCCAAGGCCCTGAGACAGTGGCAGCTAAAGCCACTCACGAGTACCCAGCAGCCAAAGTGACCATCTCCACCCTGCTGCCCAGAAAAGACGTGCCACAGCGAGTCATCCACAGCATCAATGCAGAGGTATCCCGAGGCTGTGCCCTGCTGCCAAACGTCCACCTGGCTCACCACCGTGACATCCGGCATGACCACCTATACGACCAGGTGCACCTCAACAAAGAGGGGGTGAAGATGTTCGCTAGGGTCCAGACAACAGACATCCAGTCATCCACCGCCGGCCCCCTCCCCCCCACAAAACTCCCAGCCCCCGCCCGCCCATGCAGCGCAAAACTGGCAGCTTGCTGAACCTGCAGCAACGCCCAGCCCAGCCACTCAGCTACACCCAGCCCAGCCAATCAGCTACGCCCAGCCCAGCCACTCAGCTACGCTGCAGTGACAGCAGGAGCCGGAAACAGAGCACCTGGGGAACTGAGTCAGATAAGGGACATGCTCAACTTTATCTGCACTAAACTAATCAGTTAAAAACATTGCACATATGTTGGCTATAGTTTACATTTGATCAAAAAAAGATTGCATTTATTCAATGTTCAATGTTAAAATACATAAATATAGCATAATGTGTAGTAAAATAGATTGACACAAATGAAATGTTTGATTTGATCACAAATCAAACATCTTTCTTGTAAAATATAATTGATGTCAACAATCTCATCTTTTAAAATGAGTAGTTGGAATATCCAGGGCCTGTACTCTTCCACCTTTGGCCTGAAGAGCACAAACCCTGACTTTGTACATTTTGTAAATAGTTCAGATATTATAATTCTCCAGGAAAACATGGTGCTGTGGAGATGTACCAACACACCCTCCACTTTATTATAGAGAGCTGATAGTGCTCTCTGTAAAACACCCCCATGCTAAAGGTGGCAGGGACTCAGGGGGCATTATCATCTGGTACAAAGGGGAACTCCGTCATTACATTTCGCCACAAAAGAGAGGTCAGACACACATTTGGATCCAGATTAAAAAATAAATAATAAACACACAATTAGACTATCTATCTATGTGCAATCTACATACCCCCATCTGAATCACCATACTATATCAAAAACATTTATCAAAATCTACAATCTGAAATCCTCCATTTCCAACAATTAGGCTCTGTACTGATAATGGGAGATCTCAATGCCAGAACAGGCAGAGAGATTGACTATATCAGTGCAGAAGGAAATCTAAATTTTTGTAGCCAAACCCCTTTGTGCCACACACAGGTCACCACACAAAGGCAGAGCAACGACAGTGTGGTGAATAAAAACGGCAAGCAGATCCTGCACCTCTGTAAAGGCCTGGGTCTGTACATTGTTAATGGAAGGACCAGGGGGGACTCTCTGGATCTGTACATTGTTAATGGAAGGACCAGGGGGGACTCTCTGGATCTGTACATTGTTAATGGAAGGACCAGGGGGGACTCTCTGGATCTGTACATTGTTAATGGAAGGACCAGGGGGGACTCTCTGGGTCTGTACATTGTTAATGGAAGGACCAGGGGGGACTCTCTGGATCTGTACATTGTTAATGGAAGGACCAGGGGGGACTCTCTGGGTGTGTACATTGTTAATGGAAGGACCAGGGGGGACTCTCTGGGTCTGTACATTGTTAATGGAAGGACCAGGGGGGACTCTCTGGGTCTGTACATTGTTAATGGAAGGACCAGGGGGGACTCTCTGGATCTGTACATTGTTAATGGAAGGACCAGGGGGGGACTCTCTGGGTCTGTACATTGTTAATGGAAGGACCAGGGGGGACTCTCTGGATCTGTACATTGTTAATGGAAGGACCAGGGGGGACTCTCTGGATCTGTACATTGTTAATGGAAGGACCAGGGGGGACTCTCTGGATCTGTACATTGTTAATGGAAGGACCAGGGGGGGCTCTCTGGGTCTGTACATTGTTAATGGAAGGACCAGGGGGGACTCTCTGGATCTGTACATTGTTAATGGAAGGACCAGGGGGGACTCTCTGGATCTGTACATTGTTAATGGAAGGACCAGGGGGGACTCTCTGGGTCTGTACATTGTTAATGGAAGGACCAGGGGGGACTCTCTGGATCTGTACATTGTTAATGGAAGGACCAGGGGGGACTCTCTGGATCTGTACATTGTTAATGGAAGGACCAGGGGGGGGACTCTCTGGGTCTGTACATTGTTAATGGAAGGACCAGGGGGGACTCTCTGGATCTGTACATTGTTAATGGGAGGACCAGGGGGGGACTCTCTGGATCTGTACATTGTTAATGGAAGGACCAGGGGGGACTCTCTGGATCTGTACATTGTTAATGGAAGGACCAGGGGGGGGGGGCTCTCTGGGTCTGTACATTGTTAATGGAAGGACCAGGGGGGACTCTCTGGGTCTGTACATTGTTAATGGAAGGACCAGGGGGGACTCTCTGGATCTGTACATTGTTAATGGAAGGACCAGGGGGGACTCTCTGGATCTGTACATTGTTAATGGAAGGACCAGGGGGGGGACTCTCTGGGTCTGTACATTGTTAATGGAAGGACCAGGGGGGACTCTCTGGATCTGTACATTGTTAATGGAAGGACCAGGGGGGGACTCTCTGGATCTGTACATTGTTAATGGAAGGACCAGGGGGGACTCTCTGGATCTGTACATTGTTAATGGAAGGACCAGGGGGGACTCTCTGGGTGTAGGAAAGCTCTTGTTAACAGGTGTTCAGTTTCCCTTTTGGGAGTTCTATTGCAGTTCTTCACACCATTTATAGTTTCCACTTTGTTCATGTTATTTAGTATTGAATGCTAGGACATGCTCCATGTACTCATGCATTTAATTGAGTTAATTGTATTAGGTTACTGTCCCTTTAAAGGTAACGAACTTCTTCCGGTTTGGATTCCATGCGGTTTGTTGTTGTAGAGCTTCATTTTACTTTCCTCCGTTTTTGGGGAATTTGTGCGTCAATGACGAATGTAAGTGGAGCATTTATGTCTAAGTTTGCTTTATTTCATTACTACAAATTACCACAGAGATTAGGTTTATGTAAATCCGTTTCTGTTGTTGTTCTTTCTGCAATTAGATTATGGTCGATATATTCGCTAGTTAGCCTAGCTGAATGCTAGTTATAAACATCTATTCATAGACTGACACTGAAAGCCATTGACTGTATTGCTCTCCTGTTCATTGAATATTGGCAGCTAAAATGTACTTGAATACAGATTGCATATTTTTGAGATTGTAAGACTTAATTTAGCCTACAAATACAGATGTTCTCTTAAACTGGGATACGTTTATGAATGTAGCAATTAAGAAACTTGTTGATGTGCTACGGACACATGGCTTTAAACACTGGTATAATATGAGGTTTCACTGGAAGGAAATGAGAGAACATCTTTTATTGTACTGTATTGTTTGGTTCAGTTATGTAGATGTTTAATATTGTTTTCTCTCCTAACTGCGGGGATTATTGTAACTCAGCACAACAGTATTATGTTTAATGTGTGTATAACTATTGTATAAATTATAATTGCTGTACTGTGTTTCCCTGTAGGACCACACACACACACACAATCTACACGTGCATATACCTACATATGCTTCCCTGAAATAAACCCCTGAATTGAAGCTCATCTGCCGTGATTCTTTGACCGGAGTCACACCCTCTATAGCGTTCGCCAGCTCTATTCCGCGCACCTGTGGAGGCCCCTTAGTCCTCCGTTTCATTGGTCCTTCGAGCCGGATAGAGCTCCTCCAAGACGCTATGGAACCAACAGACCAGGACATCACAGAGACATCCATTCGTTCCCGCAGAGAGCGACACCTTCCACGCCACCTAAGCGACTATGAGGTGGGCTATGAACCTCAACTACAAGATGAACCTCCAAAGGCTTTATCCCACGCATTAGAACGATGGGCTAACGAGACGAGTGCCACATCTGTGAGGAACGAGCGCACACATCAGTCGCACTCATCCAGACGCCAGGCTAGCGAGGGAAGGGCCCCATCGGAGGGCAGTGGGTCCTCACGCCAATCAATTCCCAGGACCGCCTCCAGGTCCGGTGTTGGCTCCCGTCACTCATCTGTGGGTGTACACCCCCAACATGCTCTGTCACCAGTCCAGGAAGCTATCCTTCAGGAGAACATCCAACGCCTAGAACTTGAGGAGTTAAAGCGTCAGGTCCTAGAAGACTGCAATGCTGATCTGGAGTGTCAGCGCCTCGCCACCCAGGCCCGGGAAGCACAACGCCTACAGCAGGAGGCACTGGAAGCACGGGAAGCTATCGCCAAACGTCTTGACAGGCAGAGGTTACTGAAAAGGAAGGAGAAAGAACTTCAGGTAGCCAAGCTGGTTACCTCACTCCTTCAAGAGCCAAAGAGTGAGGGTCCACATAGCGATGCATCGTCTCTAAGGAGCTTCTGCCCTCTACCGACGACGAGCGCTCCTCCTGCCAACATGCACGTACCGCCAGCTCACCCTGCCATCATCACTTCAGCGACACAGCCTCTAGGACAGACGATGTCTCTCTCCGCTGCACCCCCCGCATCGTCGTACCCTGCTCCTATTGTGCCTGCCCACACCGAGCTTCCTGCAAGGCCACACAAAGCCTCTGTGGCTACACCCGGTGTCCAGACCCAGCAATATCAAACCGCAGGACCGACTGCAGTCCAGACTCCTACCTACAGAGTGACCACTTCTACCGCAACTCAACCATACCAGCACATGAGCTCGGATGCACGCTACTTGGCTCCTATCCCTCCGATGATTACACCAGGGTACCCCCAGTATCCAGGCCCAGAGATGCTGATCGCTTCGCCTTATGGCATCCCCCAGCCGATGCTGCCAGTCTTCGAGCGTGAACGCGAAAGCGATTTTGCCCTACTCAAGATGGCTTTGGATAACCTGGTGGGCAGTAACGGGTACCTGAGCGAACAGTATAAGTACCAAGTACTCCTCCGCCACTTGAAGCTTCCCAGTGCTCTCCACCTGGCTAAAGCCTACATGTATGACGATCGGCCTTACACCACTGCATTACAAGCTTTGCAAGACAAGTACGGACAACCCCGGCAGCTCGTCCAGTCAGAACTAGGTGCCATCCTCAACTTGCCTGCTATCAAGTTTGGTGATTCTGAAGCCTTCGACTCCTATGCCCTGTCCATCCAGTCTCTGGTGGGCATGCTTGGGACCCTTGAAGGACCTAATGGGTACGAGTTGAGATGTGGATCCCACGTCGACCGACTTCTAAGCAAGATGCCTCCCTCAATCAGGGACGGATTCATCGAATACTGTCTCAGCCGCGGCATTCTCCGAACAGGGTCAGACCTGACCTACACCCTGCCTGACCTGGCAGCCTGGCTTCAGATGAAGTCACAAGCTAAGCGTCTCTCAAGCCGAGCTGCAGCACTCTATCAGTGTGATGCACCCAAGCCAGTTAAGAAGGAGCAACGTGTCACTCATAAGGAGAAGACCACAACCATCCTTCTCAACGCTGGGGAAGTTGCTAGCACTTCAGGGCCTGTTCGCTCCAAGACCGCACTCAAGTCCAAGCCATATTGTCCCCATTGTGACAATAAAGAACACTTCCTGAATAGCTGTGATGACTTTAAGAAGCTGTCCACCAGCCAAGTTGTGAAGTGGATCCAAGATGGGAAACGGTGATGGAAGTGTGGCCGCCACCACGCCGCTGAAGCCTGCACTTTGAAGTGCCCCTGCAAGACATGCAAAGAGCAGCACCTCACCATCCTGCATGACTCCGTCCAGCAGACCCAAACCAGTGTCAACATGGTGACTACACCCCCCATCAGGGTCTACCTCGACCGCCCTAACCGACCGCAACAGGTGATGCTGAAGGTCGTCAAGGTCATCTTGAGTAATGGGGTCCAAGCTTTGGAGACCTATGCAGTGCTAGACGATGGCTCCGAAAGAAGTATCGTTCTCCCTCAAGCCGTGCAGCACTTGAACCTCCCTAGACAGCCAGAGACTCTCTATCTGCAGACAGTCCAACAAAATGTAGAACAGCTCCAGGGCAGCTCCGTCTCCTTTGATGTTTCTCCACTGTGCATGCCCTCCCAGAAGTACCGGATCCACCAGGCCTTCACCGCCGAAGGCTTGAACCTTGCCGAACACTCCTACCCAGTGGCTGCACTACAGAAACGCTACAAGCACCTCCAAGGCCTGCCCTTACTGCCAATCGACCACGCCCAGCCGCTGCTTCTGATTGGTTCAGATATGCCACACCTCCTGATCCCTGTACAGCCATTACGTACAGGTCCACCAGGTGGCCCTATCGGCGTCTGCACCCGGCTAGGTTGGTCACTCCAGGGTCCTACCAGCCTGGCTCAACCTACGCCTTCTTCACAGTGCCTCCATATCTCCACTGTCTCCCCTGCCATCGAGCTCTTCAGGAATGTTGAGCGCCTCTGGCAAGTCGACACTCTTCCATACACAAGTAAGAATGCGGCCACCCGCTCCAAGCAGGACCAGCAAGCCATGGCCATGCTCCAAGCATCCACCACCAGGGTTGAGGTCAACGGAGTCCAGCGCTACGCTACCCCTCTGCTTCGGCAGGCTAACGCTACCCTACTTCATGCCCCGAAGGAAGTCGTGCTGCCATGCCTCCGCAGCACAGAGAGAAGGCTTGCTAAGGATCCTAGGCGAGCAGAAGTCTACTGCAATGAGATACGGAAACTGGAGAAGGCCGGCTACGTGACAAAGATACCCCCTGAGGAAGCCGAACAGTCTGCCGAGTCTTGGTACATTCCCCACCATATGGTGAGCCATAACGGTAAGGACAGAATTGTCTTTAACTGTTCATTTCAGCACCAAGGCCTGTCCTTAAACGACCTTCTGCTCCCTGGACCTGCACTCGGGCCTACCCTGCTTGGTGTCCTCATCAGGTTCCGCCAACACTCTGTAGCGGTGAGTGGTGATATAAAGGCTATGTTTCACCAGATCTGCCTGCTACCCACTGACAAGCCAGTACTACGCTTCCTCTGGAGGAACATGGAGAGAGAGCAGGAACCGAGCATTTATGAGTGGCAGGTACTTCCCTTTGGGACGACATGTAGTCCTTGCTGCGCCATCTACGCCCTCCAGCGACACATCCAAGACAGTGTAGAGGGCAATCCTACCCTGGCAGAGACAGTTGAGCAGTCCTTCTATGTCGACAACTGTCTGCACAGCACATATTCCGCTGAAGAGGCTAAGTGTCTTGTCGACGACCTCCGCCAGCACCTACAGACCGGAGGTTTTGAGGTCCGCCAGTGGGCGAGCAATGTGCCCAAGGTCATCGAGCACCTCCCACCTGAAGCCCGCTCTGAAAGCAGCGAACTGTGGCTCTCCAAGAGCAGCAATGACCTTCAGGAGCCTACCCTGGGCCTACGGTGGAACTGCCTCAGTGACTCTATGGGGTACAAGCATCGCCCTCTAGAGACTTCAGCACCCACCATGAGGAACCTCTACCGAGTCCTTGCTTGTCAGTACGACCCCCTTGGCTACATCATACCATTCACCACAAGGGCTAAGATTCTTATCCAAGACCTGTGGAAAGAGGAGGTCGGCTGGGACGATCCAATCCGACCTCAGGGTCTTCTCGACAGATGGCGTACTTGGGAACAAGAGATTCCTCACCTTATCCACCTGGAGTTCCCCCGAGCCTATGCTCCGCTGCACATGGACGCCTCTACTGCAACCAGGGAGCTGCACATCTTTTGTGATGCGTCTGAGCGAGCATATGGCTCTGTTGCCTACATGCGGACCATGGATGACCAGCAGCAGGTCCATGTTTCCTTTGTGCTCGCTAGGTCTCGGGTGGCTCCTAAAAAGCAGCTGTCGATGCCCCGTCTTGAGTTGAGTGCTGCCCTCACAGGTGCTCAGCTCGCCGATGTACTCAAAGCTGAGCTCACCGTACCCATCCAGCGAGTTGTTTTGTGGTCCGACTCCACCACAGTTCTCCACTGGATCAGATCAGAGTCCTGTAGATACAAAGTGTTCGTGGGTACACGAGTCACAGAGATCCAGAACCTGACTGAGCCAGATAGCTGGAGATACGTGAACTCTGCTACAAACCCAGCAGATGACCTCACTCGGGGTCTGACCCTGGAGGAGTTAGCGCAACCACATCGATGGCACCAAGGTCCAGAGTTCCTCTACTTACCTGAAAATCAGTGGCCCACTATGCCTTCTGCTAATCCGGAGCCTGATGACAGTGAGCTGAGGAAGTCTGCCATCATTGGTAATGTGACCATCTCTCCTGGTCCCCAGCTCCCTGCCATCGAAGACTTCTCTTCATGGAAAGAGCTTGTCCAAGCAACAGCCAGGTCCCTTCACGGGGCGGCCGACTCCCAGACCACAGATCAGCTTTGTGAAGCAGCTGATTACCTCAACGCTGAGAAGGCCCTCCTCGTGCGAGCCCAGCTTGACTCATTCCCAGACGAGATCAAGGCTCTTGGGTCTGCCAGGCCTCTTCCATCTGACAGTCGCCTGGGATCTCTGTCTCCAGAGTACGACAGTGTTACGGGCCTCCTCAGAGTTGGCGGTAGGCTACGCAGGGCTGAGAACTTGGAGATGGATGCCATCCACCCAATAGTCTTGGATCCACACCATCACTTAACAAAGCTGCTCATCCAAGACTATGACAAGAATCTTCTCCATCCTGGGCCAGAGAGAGTGCTCGCCGAACTTCGACGTAGATTTTGGGTTCTGCGGGGAAGAGAGGCTATCCGCAAGCATCAGCACTCTTGCCGAGAATGTCAGCTGTGGAGAGCAAAGCCTGATGTGCCCAAGATGGCGGATCTTCCGCCTTCTCGCCTGCGTCTTTATAAGCCCCCGTTCTATTCGACAGGAGTGGACTGCTTCGGGCCATTCCACATCAAGATAGGGCGCCGGAATGAGAAGAGGTGGGGGATCGTGTACAAGTGCATGACTACGCGCTGCGTACACCTTGACCTTCTAGAAAGCTTGGACTCCGATGCCTTCCTGATGTCCCTACGACGCTTTGTCTCACGCCGTGGCACACCTTTCGAGCTTCTCTGCGATAATGGCACAAACTTTGTTGGAGGAGACAGAGAGCTGCAGGAAGCTTTAGCGGAAATGGCACCCAGACTGAAGGAACACTTGGTTAAACAGAAGATCACGTTCCGCTTCAACCCACCAGGTGCACCTCACTTCGGTGGAACCTGGGAGAGGGAGGTGAAGTCGGTGAAGACTGCCCTCAAGGTCATCCTGAAGGATCAGATCGTATCCGAGAACGTCCTTCGCACCGTCCTCATCGAAGTGGAGGGTATCATGAATGCAAAGCCATTAGGCTACCTCTCCTCTGACGTTGCGGATCCCGATCCCATCACTCCGAACATCCTCATCATGGGACGCCGTGACTCGTCCTTACCACAAGCGGTCTACGACTCCAGTGACCTCCTTGGGAAACGTCGCTGGAGACACAGTCAAGTGCTGGCTGACCACTTCTGGTCCACCTTTATTCGCCACTACCTGCCGACTCTGCAAGAGAGGCAGAAATGGAGGAAGGACGGTAAAGAACTGTCAGTCGGCCAGGTCGTCCTCATCATTGACCCGCAGCTTCCTAGGGCACTATGGCCTGTTGGGAAGGTCACTCAGACGTACCCTGGAGCTGATGGACGCGTCCGCATCGCAGATGTACAGGTGAAGGACAGAACATACCTGCGCCCTGTGTCCCGGCTGGTGCAGCTCCCAAGTCTCCCAGATACAGAGAACTCCTGACAGGCTTTCCTGTTTCTGTTCAAATGTCTAAGTAGACATTAGGGGGCGGCTGTGTAGGAAAGCTCTTGTTAACAGGTGTTCAGTTTCCCTTTTGGGAGTTCTATTGCAGTTCTTCACACCATTTATAGTTTCCACTTTGTTCATGTTATTTAGTATTGAATGCTAGGACATGCTCCATGTACTCATGCATTTAATTGAGTTAATTGTATTAGGTTACTGTCCCTTTAAAGGTAACGAACTTCTTCCGGTTTGGATTCCATGCGGTTTGTTGTTGTAGAGCTTCATTTTACTTTCCTCCGTTTTTGGGGAATTTGTGCGTCAATGACGAATGTAAGTGGAGCATTTATGTCTAAGTTTGCTTTATTTCATTACTACAAATTACCACAGAGATTAGGTTTATGTAAATCCGTTTCTGTTGTTGTTCTTTCTGCAATTAGATTATGGTCGATATATTCGCTAGTTAGCCTAGCTGAATGCTAGTTATAAACATCTATTCATAGACTGACACTGAAAGCCATTGACTGTATTGCTCTCCTGTTCATTGAATATTGGCAGCTAAAATGTACTTGAATACAGATTGCATATTTTTGAGATTGTAAGACTTAATTTAGCCTACAAATACAGATGTTCTCTTAAACTGGGATACGTTTATGAATGTAGCAATTAAGAAACTTGTTGATGTGCTACGGACACATGGCTTTAAACACTGGTATAATATGAGGTTTCACTGGAAGGAAATGAGAGAACATCTTTTATTGTACTGTATTGTTTGGTTCAGTTATGTAGATGTTTAATATTGTTTTCTCTCCTAACTGCGGGGATTATTGTAACTCAGCACAACAGTATTATGTTTAATGTGTATAACTATTGTATAAATTATAATTGCTGTACTGTGTTTCCCTGTAGGACCACACACACACACACACAATCTACACGTGCATATACCTACATATGCTTCCCTGAAATAAACCCCTGAATTGAAGCTCATCTGCCGTGATTCTTTGACCGGAGTCACACCCTCTATAGCGTTCGCCAGCTCTATTCCGCGCACCTGTGGAGGCCCCTTAGTCCTCCGTTTCACTGGGTCTGTACATTGTTAATGGAAGGACCAGGGGGGACTCTCTGGATCTGTACATTGTTAATGGAAGGACCAGGGGGGACTCTCTGGATCTGTACATTGTTAATGGAAGGACCAGGGGGGACTCTCTGGGTCTGTACATTGTTAATGGAAGGACCAGGGGGGACTCTCTGGGGAGATACACATATAGCTCAGTGCTGGGTAGCAGTGTGGTTGACTACGCCCTTACAGACATGGACCCAGAATGTATTAATGCATTTATTGTCATACCCCAAAAACCACTCTCTGACCACAGCCAGGTAACTCAATACCTGGAAAAAACAAAACGGGCTCTGAAAGATCATCACCCGACAGCAAAACTGTTCAACTTAGAGCCCACATACAGGTGGGGCCAGACCAGTACTGCAGAATACCAGAGCCCACATACAGGTGGGGCCAGACCAGTACTGCAGAATACCAGAGCCCACATACAGGTGGGGCCAGACCAGTACGGCAGAATACCAGAGCCCACATACAGGTGGGGCCAGACCAGTAATGCAGAATACCAGAGCCCACATACAGGTGGGGCCAGACCGGTACTGCAGAATACCAGAGCCCACATACAGGTGGGGCCAGACCAGTACTGCAGAATACCAGGCAGCACTGAGCAGTACTGAAATAGGCGACATGCTGAATTCCTTCCAGCAAACACAGTACCCAAGCAACAATGAGGGCTTAAACCTGGCAACCAAACATTTAAATCATAAATTTGTTAAATTGGCAATAAAATCAAACCTAAAACTTTCAAACATAAAAATAAGATCAAAAAATAAGAATCAACCAAGAGAAAAATGGTTTGATACAGAATGTTTTATGGCTAGGAAGCAGCTGAGACAGCTGTCCAACCATAAACATAGGGAGCCAAGTGACATGGAAGGACGCTTCAGATACCACCAGGCCCTGAAACTATACAAACAGCTTCTCAGAAAGAAAAAACAGCAATATATGTCAAAAGAAATCAAACAAAATTGAAAACACAATTAATGAAAACACATTTTGGGATTTGTGGAAAAAACTAAATACGTCAAACACTAGGGAAAAATTGACAATACAGAATGGCAATATCTGGAAAAAACACTTTACAGAGCTTTATCAAAAACTTGAAAGAGAAACATTTAATTCCAATCAGACCTCAATATACAAACAACTGAAAGACTTACTATTATAACTATTAAAGACAATTTAAACCCTTTAGACACCTTAATTACTCTGCAGGAGTTAAAAAGCAAACTACAGGCCCTGAAGGCCAGAAAAGCATGTGGGCCTGATGGTATCTGCAGTGATGTGTTAAAACATGGCAGCTCTAAACTACATGAGGCCATCCTCAAAATATTTAATTTAACACTTAATACTGGGTGTTTCCCTGAGATCTGGAACCAAGGCTTGATTACCCCAATATATAAAAGTGGAGATAAATCTGACCCAGGCATCTGTGTGAGCAGTAATCTGGGGAAGGTTTTCTGCAGTATAATTAATGCCCGGATACTGGCCTTCCTTAAGAAACACAATGTCTTGAGTAAGAGTCAGATTGGCTTTTTACCAAATCATCGCACCTCTGACCATATTTACACCCTACACACACTCATAAACAGGCATGTCCACCAAAAAAACTAAGGAAAAATATTAGCATGTTTTGTTGATTTCAAAAAAGCATTTGATTAAATTTGGCACGGTGGACTATTTTTAAAAATCTTACAAAGTGGTGTAGGGGGTAAAGTCTATGACATCATAAAATCGATGTACACAGAGAATAAGTGCGGTACCAGAATTGGAAATAAAAGAACTGAATTCTTCACTCAGGGGCGTGGAGTGAGACAGGGCTGCAGTCTGAGCCCAATACTCTTCAACATTTACATTAATGAATTGGCTTTACAGTTGGAACAGTCTGCTGCTCCTGGACTCACTCTACACGATAAAGAAATTAAATTCTTACTCTATGCAGATGACCTGGTTCTGCTGTCACCCACAGAACAGGGGTTACAGCAGAGCCTGTCATACCTAGAGAAATTCTGTCAGGCCTGGGCACTGGCAGTAAATCTGGAAAAAACCAGAGTTATGGTCTTCCAGAAAAAATCCAGATCACAGGGAAACAGGTACCAATTTACCCTAGGAGCCCACACCCTGGAGCACACCACCAGCTACACTTACCTGGGTCTGGTGATTAGTGCTTCAGGGAATTTCGAAATGGCAATAAATGCATTAAGGGACAAAGCACGCAGGGCCTACTATGCAATTAAAAAAACGATTTCCAAATTCAATCCCCCTATAAAGATCTGGCTAAAAATATTTGACTGCATTGTCCAGCCCATTCTCCTTTATGGGAGTGAAGTGTGGGGCCCTCTATTGTGCAACAAAATCAGAACATGGGATGAAAATCAAATAGAAATATTTCACCTGGAGTTCTGCAAAACTGTATTGCATGTCCACAGAAATGCCCCAAATAATGCGTGCAGGGCCAAATTAGGCCGCTTCCCCCTCCTGCTGCCAATTGCAAAAAGAGCACTCAAATTCTGGGTTCATCTGAATCAGGCTGATCCACACTGCTACCAGCACAAGGCACTGAAAAGCAACCAGCTCTACCCAGAGAGGGACCCCCTCGGACAACTGGCCATCAATAAACAATTTGAAGAAAATGCTACAACCACAGCATTAAAAAAATTTGACAAGATCAACAAAAATCTGTACATTGACAATTGGCATGAAGAAACTAAATGAAACAATAAATTAGAAATTTACTGCACTCTAGGTCGAAATTACTCCCTGTCTAAATACCTAACACAAGTTAAAAACCCAAAACAAAGACACACATTAACAATGTACAGACTCAGTGACCACAGCCTTGCCGTTGAAACTGGTCGCCACAAAAAAACCTGGCTGCCGAAAGAGAACAGGCTGTGTGATCACTGCAACCTGGCAGAGGTAGAGACAGAGGCCCACTTTTTGCTCCACTGCCCCAAGTACCTCTTAATTCGAAACAAATATTTTTCTAAATTCAATGCGCAAATCTACCAATTTGAACAATCAGAATCAAATAAATTAAAAGTAGTTCTGGGAGAAGAGGATGCCACAATAGAAATGGCAGCTCATTACGTCTCTGCCTTGGGTGTGGACTAATTGTGCGTTAATTTTAATACTGCCAGGGTTTCTATGTATTACATTATAGACTAAATGTTTTTTGACCTGGGATTATGTATATTTGGGGGGGGGGGGGGGGGGGGGGGGTTGTTGTTCGTGTTTTTGCTCTCACCCTTCTTGGATATGGGGAGTGTTATTGTCTGTCATTTATGTATAAATGCTTGTGCAACAAGTTTACTTGTCATGAAAATAAAGCACATTTGAATTTGAGAGAGGGAGAGACAAGGGGAGTGAGAGAGAGAGAGAGGGAGAGGGAAAGACATGGGGAGCGAGAGAGAGCGAGAAAGAGAGAGGGAAAGACATGGGGAGTGATAGAGGGAGAGAGAGAGGGAAAGACAAGGGGAGTGATAGAGAGAGAGGGAGAGGGAAAGACAAGGGGAGTGATAGAGGGAGAGGGAGAGGGAAAGACAAGGGGAGTGAGAGAGAGGGAGAGACAAGGGTCGCACGGCCAGATTTTAAATGGCTTGCAATGAGCATGTGGACGGTGCATTTATAGGCTATGCCAGCGAGACACCCCCAATCCCCTTTAATTAAACTGTGGTGTGATGGCAAAGCTGGGGGGGGGGTGGAGTTAGCGGAAGGCGTGGGGGGGGTGTGGAGTTAGCAGAAGG